>CM056595.1:29398806-29506523 GCA_029721355.1 Tegillarca granosa
AATTCTTTTTTTTTTTTTTTTTTTTGGTAATAGCTGAGAATTTGTTATGTGACATAAAACATCATTCAATCAACCAACTTTGACTTAAATTGAATAATGTCATCCAGAGATGCCAGTGGTGCACATGTTTTGGAAAAATACCGGACTTTTTGAAAAAGGGTATTGAAAAAGTGCAGAATAAACGCAAGCATCTATTCGACCGTCATTACCAAGCCGAATAGGCAAATACTGGACATAATTGGAAACGGTGTTTAATGGTTTCTGTAAGGTCGTTTTTTTTTTTGTTTTTTTTTTTTTTTTTTTTTTTTACTTTTAGCAGGCATGTTAATAAGAGTAAAATATTAACTCGACATTAGCAGCCATAGAAAAACAATATGATGATGACAAAAGCAAACAAGCCGGGACAGGCGATTTAAAAAAAAAACAAAATAAACAAATAATCATAAGAAAAACATATATTAAAATCGTGCATTAAAAAACTTCAGATTTAACACAAGAAAGGAACAGGACAAGTGGCGTAGAACGCTATTTAAAGACACTTATAATAAGGCGGTAAGTTAGCGCGGGGATAGTCGGAAATCGCAAACGAGATTACCGCACTGAGAAAACGACCGTTATTCGGTAATCAACTGACAATCTTTCTAACACTTTAATTTGTCCCAAGTGGGATTCGAACCTAGGTATTGAGAGAGAGAGAGAGAGAGAGAGAGAGAGAGAGAGAGAGAGAGAGAGAGAGAGAGAGAGAGAGAGTTCATTAACTTAGTCAGGGGTTTCAAGTTACGTTCCAGTCAATGATATATCACTTGTAAACATCGAAACGTCACCAGCTATAGCTGAAGTGGCAGAATTTATAACTTTTTGCAATGCGCTAAGAATAATGATTTGCAGGTTTTCAAAAATATTTAGATATGTAAGATACTATCTTTATGATAAAGATCTCAGTTTTAAAAAATTACTTTTTTGTCAAATTGTCACAGTTTTAAAATTGTCCAAGGTAAAATCAATAACACTTGCATTGTATTCACATTCTGTTAATGTGTCTTTTAAGAAAAACAAAAATAAAAAAATGCCCATGATACACGTATGACACGTTTTTATACTAAACATGGTGAAAATTCGCACGGTTTACTTTTGTTTGATATCATTGACATACCCTATCTTTGAAACGCTTGGCGATGTAAAGAATGCATTCAAAGCGTTAAAATGACTGAGTGACATTTACTGAAATAAGGCGGGTAAGACGAATTATTAAAAAAAAAAAATAGGGAAGTTTCACAAGAAATCATGCGGATAATTTCTACAATACTAAAGTTTAGACAGATTTATTTCTGACATAAAGCATTTAAACAAGAGTAAGATTTATGTGTAAAACTTGAACATTGTTGATTTGTTGAATGAACGGTAGTCGAATCTATTTCCCTGATGCCTGGCGGCTGTGTATAGAATCAGAACAATTTCTATGTTATAAAAACCTGGGGATTTCCCGATACCAACGTGTTGGAGGGGCGCCTCTTCTCGTTTCAGATTAAAACTTAAGTGAAACGTTCAAAAGTTACTTCTATCGATAGGCGAATGGTCGGGAAATAGGAGTTTGTTTGATATAGAAATTGTTCTGACGCTACATACATCAGCCGAGCATAAAGTGTGTTAGGATCAGACAAATTTAGGACTAAATGTTCAGTAGAGTAACAAAAAATACATGTTTATGAAGGACTCCATTTTTCTCGACACCTAAAAATTATAGACCCCTTCAGTACAGATAAACAAAACCAGTAATTATTTTCTTTCCGTGCACCATCAGTGATTTGAGACTAAAATCACTTTCTAGCTAGTCGTGTGTTAATGTGTTGTATAGATAATAGTAGTTATAATAGAGTGATTTACTGCCAGACTTTCTGATCTGGATCCTCAGTCAGGGCACTCGGTGAGGATGTGTTTTTTCAGTTGTTTCCTCCTTCCTGTTACATTTTGCGCCCTACAAAATAACCCATGGAGAGTTTGTGTGAGATTTCCAAAACTCAAGATAACAGGGAAGGAATGTACCTGTAGCGGGACTGACCTAGTCATGATGTTGATGTGTTGTATATAGTAGGTATAATAGAGTGGTTTACTGTCAGACTATCTGGTCTGGATCTTATAGCATTGTGGTAGAGCGCTTGCTTATCACCCGGAAGGGTTAATATGGATCCTCAGTCGGGATATAAGTAACCTTAATATATACTCTCACTTTAATTTATAAATGAAATTTATTGCTCTAAATTTTTGATGTACCTTTTTGGAACCAAAATGTGAGAATTTATAAAAACTGACCTAAACATTGTTTTAACATTATTTTGACAGAATATATTTAATATTGTAGTGGCATTATGTGATTAATAAATAATTAATTTTGTTTTAGGTGTTCGATGTAAAAGCTGACAGTATGCCGTGGGATATTATAGACAGTGACTTTGGGGGTGATGAGACAGCTAATTTCGGTCCCCGTCAGGAATCAGGAACTGCTCTTTATCAGATTGATACATTAGCTACCATATCATCAGACACCCAGGTTTGACATCATGCATATTTTAGTAAAATATATAAACATGTAGATTTATTAATAAAAACTGTCAAAATCTAAATCTAATTGGTTTCAATGTAAAAGTATTTCACTATGATTTATAATAGAATTATAGCCATGGTTAATTGAAACCAAAAAATAAAAAATAAATAAATAAAATAAATAAATAAATAAATAAACAAAAATAAAAAAATAAAAAAAGGAATAAATAAATAAATAGATAAAATTGAAATTATTTTTAAAAATAAATATTTGAGCCTTATTGTTTCAAATCAAATTGTGGTCAACTTATTGTGTGATGTTATACTATTTATGATTTGATATAATTAGCTATTGAGTAAATGGTAAAGCAGAGGGAGGTGGATGTGGAGTAATGGTGTTTTATGCCCCTGTCAAGATACTTTCACCTAAGGAATTGTCAGTTCAGGGATGGTTGAGGAAACCAGAGTACCTGGATGTTTGCCCTTTTGGGATTTTATCTTGAGCAGTGAGAGGCTGTAATCTGTAAGCTGGTGCCATCTACCCTCAATACATGAACCTTGTATACTATATACAACAAAGAGATTGGATCAGATTAATGGTGTTTTATGCCTTCACTTATATTGAGGCAGTCAGTTCTTGGATGGTGGAGTAAACAGAAGTGCCCTGGGAAAACCACCAACCATCATCAAGCGAACTGACACTTTCTCACCCTAAGATCTGCCTAAGTGGGGTTTGAACGTAGACAGTAAGAGGCAGTGTGATCTGTAAGACTATACTTTATACCACTTGGCAACTTAGGCTCCATAAAGCAAAGAGACTTCTGCATTTGTTATGAATATATTGCCTGTGATATTTTCAAAAGGGTTATTTGTTTTTATTTATTTCTTTCAGACTGATTATATACCTAATATTGTAACAACTGTTCTTGGAGAATTAGCCAGTGTTGCTGTGGAACAGCATATATCTGTATTTAAGGACTGCCAGCACACTGCTACATTAGGCTTTGGTAAGAATTGTTTAAGCTTCAAATAATTATCTACTTTCTTTGTCTTCAGTTACTCTTATATCTGTTGCAGACATGTGACTTTTAAATTCTTTGATTATGTTTTAATACTGTATTGACATGGTATCTCTTCTCTCATCATGTACTTGTTTTTTCTCATAGTATCTAATCTTTGTCAAAATCAGTTAATTTTTTTTCTGTAAATTTGGTCTGGCTTTTATTGCCTTTTTTTTCAAATTGCCTTTTTCAAAATTTAAAATCACAGCCACATAAAATACTCATGATGACAAGAATGTACATGTACATGTAGGTACAACACTAAAGGCTATTCATGATAATGGTATTAATTGTGAATATATTATTGTTAACTAAAGTTAAAATTACCACAAAAATAAAAACAAAGTAGTAAGGTTAAACAAAGGTTGAATGGGATTTTACATCCCGATTAAGAATATTTCACTTGTATTGGGATGTCACCTGTTATATTTTAAGTGGCTGAACTTTTTGCTATTGCAGTACAGTTAGGATAATATACAGGAAAAGATCTTGACTCGGTGTCCCATTTTTAATGTCTCTCTTAACTCATGACTTTTTAAATGCTGAGTGCTTAGTTTTAGAACAGACACAACCTAGTTTCTTTGCTTTGTAAGGCTCCTGATCTCCCACATACAGAGCAAACACTCTTCCGACTGAGCTACTATAGTGATGAGATCACCTAGGATAATCAGATATCAGTATTGTATTGAATGTACTTTTTACTTATCATGAAATCTATTACATTTGATGTTATCTTTAAAATAATTTGCTGTGTTACTTTCATATAGATTCAACAGTTGATGAGCTAGAATGGAGTCCTGATGGTTGTATGTTGATAGTTGGGGAACACAATGGACGACTCCATGTTGTTGATGCATCATCTTCGGATATTCTCTTTGCCATGGTATGAAATCCCCTGTCTTAAATTGATGCAAAAATCACTTGTCTACAAAAGGAATGTCACCTTCTTGTATTGAAACTTATTGAAATGGCAGATTGTTTTCTTAATGATATAAAAAGTTTAAATCTATCATTTTCACAATTATCTGCTGTTAGTGGCTTTAAGAGTTAGCACTTGGCATCAGCAGTGGGGCCAATTTTGAAATTTTTAAAAAGATCATTGACTATATTTGGCTTCTGGCAATTATTTTGCAACATGAAATTACATGTCAATCCAAGTAAAAGACATGTACATAACTTCTTGGTCCACACGATGTTGTCAACAATGGTCTTAATATGTTGTAAAAAGCTATCCCTATTCAGTAGTTGGAAACACATTTCGCAACAGATAATTGAAAACAAACACAGAGTCTCCAATTTCATTAATGTATTTTCCAAAACTTCTTTTATATATAATACACAAGTTCTAGTTTTAGATTCAATTTTACCCTTCTTTCTGTTAAAATAAACAAAACCTTTGATTTCAGATGTTTTTTTTTTTTTTTGAAATCAAACCTCTGGTAAATCTAAAATGGTTTCAGATCTTATTTTTTAGTCAACCTTCTGGTAAATCCAAAACCTCTAGTTTCAGGTTTAATATGTACACATACTTCTGTCAAATTTAAATGTTATAGTTTTAGATGTAATTTCTAAACAAACAAAATCTCTGACTTTAGATTTGATATTTACCCATTCTTCTGTAAAATACAAATGTTAAAGCCTGATTTTCACCCAACTTTCTGTTTTAATTTAATTTCTGTTTACATCAAGGTGCATAGATATTTTTTTGCCATGGGGAAAGTTTCTTTACTGTATTTGGGAATATTTTTTATTTTTCATGATTTTTTTATTGTAGGATATATTTCCCAGTGCCACAAACAAAAAGACTTTTCAGAAGATAATGTGTCAGTGTAGAGAAGATGGTAATTATTAAAGTTTCATTAAAAACATCATTGTTTTGTCAAAATTCATGTTCATTTTTTTGCCACATTTTTTTTTGCTAATATTTGCTCAGTTTTGGAATGGTGGAGGAAACCAGAGTACTGGTGAAACACATCACCCTTTGGCAAGTAAACTGACAAACTTTCTCTCACTGGAATTTGTCAAGTGGGATTCAGACCTAGGAAGTGAGAGGCACTGTGATCTGTAAGCTCACATTTTAGACCACTTGGCTACTGAGGCCTCTTTGTTGTAGGTTTTATCCATCCAAATTCATAATTTTAGTTTTTGTATATTGAAGTTAGAGCACCCTTAATTTCCTCAATAATTCAACATCTTTTTATGTGTGGAAAATAATAAACTTTGCTCATTTGAGTGTTTGAGCTCTGTGTTGATGGTATCCTATTTGTGATCACCTGTTTGGAGTGTACCTTATTTCATTCCCAATTCTCAGTGTGAATGTCAACATCTACAATCAGTGATGAAAGTTTTGGTTAAAGTTTATTGATATGCTATACCAGATGTATAGGCTTATGAAAACTCTTGTTAAATGAATATTTCAGATAATTATGACCTGACAATACTTGGTTTTAATGGACAGTTAGCTGTACTGCAGAATATCAACATGAACTTGTTCCTATCAGGTAAGGTTAAGTCAGCTGCTCAGATACACATTGAAAAAAATGTTTATGTACCAGTATGTCATGTATCAAAATGACCATTCATTTATAGCTTTGTATAGTTAAGATATTTCTCTGTAAATTAAAAATTAAGTTATGCAGGGTTAGCTCTGGCTTGAAATACATGTACATTGTAATGTACATGTATTTTGTCACCAGAAATATTAACAGAAAAAATTTTTTGTTACCAGTTACATATACTTATTTTTATTGAAAATTTGTCCTTTTTGGGCCTTATATTTTGTTTGAAATGATGTTTTATGTTACCTAAATAAAGCCAAGTTTTGTTGCCAATCTGAAAACAATTTGGTGTTATAAACATTTATGATGGCCAGAGCTAACCCTGTTCTGGTTTTTAAAGAAGATATCAATCAATAATTTTTTTCCTTTTTGGAACTTACTTTTAGTTGTAAAGCTCAGATGTTAAAAAATTATTAAGCATCATGGTAGCTTTGGCAGCTTTATTAAGTGATTCTTTGTCTAGATGAGCAGTTCAGATCATTTGGCAGATGCAAAAGAATTGTATGATACATAAATGTTGAAAATGCCCTGTAGGTGATATTTGGAATTTATTTGGTCTTAAACTTAAATGATTTGAAATACATGTAAATATTTTGCCAATTTTACAAGAATTTCTTTCTGTTAACAACTCAACCTTGTATGAACTGAATGACATTTTTGTGTAAAATATATTTACCATGTCGTTTAGAGGAAGGAAACATTGCCTCAGTTATGAAAGAGAATTTGACTGTAAAAGATATCAGTGATATACACACAGAAGGTGTACATGATGTGATCAGTAATGAACATTATTTTGTAACCATGGTAGGTACTAGTATGAACATATAATTTGAGAACATGTGAATGATGTTTTTTTTTTTCTTATTGATGATGTCTTATTATCTCTTGTGTTTATAATGTACAATTCAGGTTTAAATTCAGTTAGATATTGACAAGCTATATTTCTAATGAAGGTTTTTAAGAAAACAAAGGCATATTTGTAAACATGTTTTTAGATAGTGATTATATAATGAAATTGTTAACATCCTTTTGTTGAAGCAAACTTGGGTGAAAGAGTAGTTTTATAAGTATTATTCAAAAAATTTTCACTTAATATTATTGAGGCAGTCCTTTGGGGATGATGGAGAAAACCTGAGTACCTAAAAAATCCTAACTCTGGCAAGCAAACTGACAAACCCCAACTCGTTTACTAGGTGCAAGGATAATGGACTGCCGGAGTAGTATGCTTGTCTGCAGCATACTGACTCAGTGAGCTAGCACATTTTCAAAAAGTTGCCCTGAGTGAGCACTAGTACACTGGCAGGCCACAATACACACTCACACATCACAGGCATACACAAAATTGTTCCTACATTAATCCATAGAGATTTATAAACTTGTATCGGGAATAGCTGAAAAATTGCTGATGTGACGTTAAACAACTTTACAACCAACATCCAATGTTAGGTCTAAAAAATTTGCTTGTTTTAACTTTTTAAAATAGTGTAAATGTTGGCCAGATGAAAATGAATTAAGATTTATCCTTAAATGATTATTTTTCTACCTTGATAGGGAAGTGGAGATACAATTATAGCTATGTGGAAACTTGAGAATGGGCAGTTAGAATTACAAGATGAATTGTTAAATTGCCTTGAAAAAAGTAAGTGAATTTATAAACACCTTTCTGATAAGATCATTTCAGCTTTCAAGTTAATAATTATATCATTTTCCAGAGAAATCTCCACAGTTCAGATAACATACAATTTGTTTTTCTTAGGAAAAGCAAAAATCCTGAGTCAGATCCTACAATTTATTACATGTTCGATCAGTTGCTGAGAATTATGATTTGTAATTAATGATTAAAGCCTTCCATTTAAACTATTACAATTTTGACAAGTTTGCTTTGGTTTTAAAAATGTTTGAAATTGTGAAATTGTACTCTTAGTTTTGAGAGTTTTTGGAATTGCAAATTAAAATCTTTTGGCTTTGAAAATGTTCAAAATTGTGATTCATAACCTTAGGACTCATGAAAGCAACTTTTTTGAATTGATTATTTAAATTGCAGAATATATGATAAAATGTATTTTGTCAAAGTTGATTTCATCATCAATTTTTAAAATATTTTTCAGTAATACACGTATATTATGATAGAACATGTCTTTTTGTACAATACAGTCGTTTAATTTTAATTTAGGTGCTGGCGTACTCAGTGGTAAACTATCATCAGATGGCAACTACCTGTTTACATTAGATTCAAATGTAAGTACAATCTATGAATTAACATTGTAGAATGCTGTTGGTTGTAATGTTGTTTAACATCAAATCAGCAATTTTCAGGAATTTGCAATGAGAACAGGCCCAAGTTTCATGATCATTCAATCAACTCAAATGATTGAATATTTTAGTGTCAATTTTTTCTATCATTTCACAGTTAAAATTGAATATTTAATGTAATATTTAGATTGTTTAGCATAGGTTTGTTAAACAAAGCAAAACATTGTCTAATAAAACTTAGAATTTTTAAAATACTAATGAGAGAAAAATGAAAATGTTAGAGTTGAGTGTACACTCAGTTGAGTGAATGATTGTGAAACTGGGGCCAGGTTTCTAAAGATTAATCCGGGAAAAAGTTCATGTATGTGTTAGATGTGTGAGTATATATTATAGTCTGCTTTGTACTAGCACACATTCAAGGTGACTTTTTGTTAAGGTGCTAGCTCACGATGTCAGTATAACACTCATTCAGTCACATTATTCAGGCACCATGTGAACCAGTGAATACTCTGTCCTAATGCTTAGTGCCAGACAAGGAACAAGTTTATCAAATTTTAAAGTTTTTTGTACTCGATTTGCATGAGAAGGAAAGAAACTTTGCTGGACTGTAAAATATCATAACTGCATTCCACTTCTAAATACATAATATACATGTAGCTTAACTCAAAATGATATTTTTTCCCATTTTTCTTTGTCAACCTGTTGTTTATGCTTTATTCCTTGTATGAAGATATTAAGCATTTTCCACTATTTTTTTTTTTTTTTTTTTTTGGTTACTGAAAATATGGACATGATATTCAGGTGAGCTACAATCTTATTAATACCGTTGTTTTGTGTTGTAGAATGTCTTAAGTCTGTGGTCCACATCAATGTTGATTATGCTAAAGAAATGGTCAGATGTAGAAATTGAAGATTTTCAACTGCTGGAAACCAAAGACATTAAAAATAATAGGTAGAAGAAATTATGCTGTATTCTTTTAATTTAAATGTTTGATATTTAGGATTGTTGTTTTACGTGTATCATATCGGCTTCACCTGCTAGAGGTATAAATTTATACCCAAACATGAAAACATGTAAAATAAATGTTAATTTTGGTTGTGAAAGGTGTTTTAATGTGTTTAAAATGGTGCTGATCTTATTAATGATATTCCTAATGAACAATGTTACATTTGGTTCAACGATAAAAGCTCGAATAAATAATAATTTAGCAGTGAGATGTAGCATATGGGATCTAATATTAGAACATGGTTATGTCATAAAAAACGGGTCATTTAAACACAATTTACAAAACAGTGAAATATGATAAATTAAACATAGAACTTCATTTAATTTGTCATTTGTGCCTTAGTAAGGGATACATTACACCACTGCTAATACATCTGGATATTAATGATAGACAATTAATACAATTTGTCAGGTTTCACTTTGGATTTATTGGAATTTCTGTACATATGTGTGCATGCTTCCGGCTCATAATAATCATCGTTAAACATTGACCAACTGGTTAGAGGATTCTGTTATTTACAGCTAAAAGGAATGAAATTTTTAGAAAATGAATCTCACCGATCATGATTAGAAGTTATCTATTTTTTAAAAAATATAATTTTAGAAAATAAAAAAATAAAAAAATTCAGAAAATTGAAAAACTTAATGCAATAAAATAAAACAAAGATTAAGAGGATGACTTTTAGCTCTCTTTCACAATGTAAAGAAATGCTTATGTTAGTGGCGGTGTGCATTGTTAGGATGACTTAGTTCTCTTTCACAAAGTAAAGAAATGCTTGTATTAATGTTATTTGCAGTGTACATTGTTATATTTTTATGTACATGTAGTTTATGTTGTTCTGATCACTCTTTTTACATGTATTTGTTGCTACATGTACATGTATATATTGTCTGAAAGAACTCAACAATCAACAGACTGCATATAGATACATGCATTTGTTTACAGTGAACTAGTTAAGCCGGTAAAAAATAGACATCTGTAGGATAGTAACAGTGATTTTCTGATACCTGATGTACAAAAATCAGGTCACATTGCATATTGCTTTTTTGTTTGTTTTATTTATTTATTTATTTATTTATTTATTTAATTTTTTTTTTGAATGTATTTGTTTTTGTCATTTTTGAACTTTACAGTCTGGAAGGCATGAAGTTGGTGATGCTTAAAGTTGCTGAAGAAGGAGAAAATACTCTGATGATTCAAAATCTTCCAGATTGTGAAACTGTTTATACTCTACAGCTGAACACTCCGTCAGTCCTAGCTAAATGTCTGCCAGTCCAGGTATATTATTATAGTATACATACATACTGTAAGACCATAAATATTCATTGTGTACCAATTTTCTTTTCTTTTGTTTTTCCTTTGGTTTTTTTTTTTAAAGGAGATGACCCCCAAATTTACATGTCAATGAAACAATATATATTTAAAAACTTACATATGTACCACAAGCAAAAACCTCAAATCATGAATTTATCACCTAAAAAGTGTTTTTTGTCGGAAACTCGAAAATTGAAAACTATGAAAATAAAGATTTTATGGTATACTGTGTATGGAGGCAGTATTTGGTTAATACGTATATCTGTCACAATTTGACAGCTTTTCATACTTTTGTTTTCAAGCAGAATAATTGGTTATCAAATTTTATGCTGCATATACCCATATTTATAGATAAAACACAGGACAAGTTTGAATTTGTATAGTTCTTTTTTAAGACCTTAGAAGAGTGGTTTGCATGCGGCAATGATGTTTCACTGGTAAATCACACAATGGTCTCATTCATATTCTTTGTAATATGTAACAATGCTTCTAACATATTTCTGTGTGAGAGTCTTCGAAAAGGAATCATCAGAAAGTAAAAAAAAATACATTTATATTATTTACTCATGTCCTGATTGTCTGTGGTACTATCAGTTTTTTTTAAATCTATTTGTCAATTGTAAGTAAACGATATTTTAATCTCATTAAATTTCATTCATTTCCATAATTTTTTTTTTTATTTACAAATGTATATACTGATATACTGAAAAATATCACAAAGTTCAGAGTCTTGAGGATGCTCATAGTTAATGTATGTACATGTACATTTATGCGAGTATTTTCAATCCACTGCATAGGAAATAGTTTTGAATTTCAAAATCCTATGCCATTAGCCGATATATAGTATAATACAATATGTGATTAAGTGGGTTCCACTGTACATGTAAGTTATATTATTGGTCAAGGAAAAATACCCAGTGTGCTCTGTAAGTTCATTGATTCTAAACATGCTTGTTTGTAACCATGGTAACCAGTGTAATGTTGATGTAGTAATGGCCTCTTATTTTTTTTTTACATGTAAATTTATATCTCATTACAGGAAACATTATTTGTGGCAGAGTGCTGTGTAGATTACAGGTAATTACATTTGTACAAGATTGAATAATACCAAGTACATGTATATATATATATATATATATATATATATGTAAATACATGTATATACAGTGCAATCCTTTTACATTGCAGAGTTAACTAAAAACCTGATTTGTTTATTATATTTGGAGGGATAAATCAATTGTAGAACACACGCATACTTGACTAATTTAAACAATACATATATTCCATCCTGAAAGTGATTGGTTAAGATGTACATGTATATGTAGTTACATGTTTTCTGTAAAAAAGTACATGTATTTAAATGCATATACACAGCCTCAAAGATCACACTGTTATTTTAAATAATTTTACTAGTACATGTAGTTGTTTGTCTCGTAGATGCAATGGAGTTTTACTTCAAGACTTTGGATCTTTCAGTCGCTGATAGAATTTTCAATTTCACCTCCCATGGAATGGCCATGTGTGATCTACAGTCAGAGAGTGTTTTTTTTCTGATGTGTCTTTTGTCCTAAAAGAGTAGTTTTTAATTCATTTTTTTCAATTTTAATTTTTATATGTACATATTTATTATGTACATGTAGTTATTAATTTAAAAAAAAAATTTTCAGTGGAAGCAGTTCTGGTGTTGTATCTATGGTGAGGTATAGATGTCTAACAGAAACTAATCCTGAGACAAGGTAAGATCCCGTCAATATTCCAGGATTTGTTGTTATAATTTAAAGGTGAAATTGCAAAGTAAAAAGTGAATTTTTAAAAATCTATTCCCTTGTGAAGACAAAGCATGTATGTAAGTTGAAAATTTAAAGCATTGATATACATGTATGTATGTACATGTGTTCAGCACCTGAGTGAGAGTGGAAAAGATTTATAATGTTTTATGCCTCAGTCAGAATTCTTTCACTTATATAAAAGTAGTTAGTTTTGAAAAGATGGAAGAATTCTGAATTTTCTGGGGAAAACCACTGGCATTTGACAAGTGAAATGACAAACTTTTTCAAAGATTAAAACTTGGACAGTTAGAAAATGCTGTGATCCACAAGCCATGATTTCTTTAGACACCTCTGTCAAAAAAAAACCCAGCTGAAAAAGAGAAATGCATGTATTTCTTTGAAACTTGTGATTTAAATTTGTGTCATTCTTGTTCATACATGTTATTGTTGTTTTTCCTAACAGAATGTATAGATTCCTCCATAAAAACAAGTTTGAAGAAGCAGAAAATTTTGCCAAGTTGTTTCAGTTAGACATAGAGGTAAGTACATTATTTATACATACAGTCCTTTTTATCATAGCTTAATTTAAAAATCATCATCATCATCCTGTTTAGATTAAACCAGGCCTTTTTTTATTCTTTTTACAAGGGTGAGGCCTGGCTGTCTAGTCAATAATGAAGTCTCCCCCTCTATGCTTAGTGATGGAGTAGGTTTGTATCAACCATTCTTAAAGACTTACGTTCTTGTTTCACTAGGTCATCCCAGGTCAGTTTTGGTCTACCCAGGGCCGGATGACCAGTGACATTCATTGTACGGATCCTAGATATCCATCATGTACTGTGCTCTTTATGGCCAAAACATCTCAGCCTGCTTGAAAAGCGCAGAAAAAAAATTGTATAATGTTATTGTTCATTATTTTTGGTTAATTCATCAGTTCACCTTGAAGTGGTGTGACATAGTAATGTTTTATAACCCTGTGAAGATTATTTTACTCATATCAAGGTGGTTAGCTTTAGGGAGCTAGAGTTTCTTGAATAAAACATCAACCATAGCAATTAAACCAAAAAAAATCTTGCACTAGGATTAGCCAGAGATTTGAACCTAGGCTGTAGGAGATGCCATGTTTCATTGGCCAGAACTTTAAAACACTTAACCACCAAACATTATATAAATTGGAAGTGGAGTGGAGAAATGGTGTTTAACACCCCAGTCAAAATTCTTTCACTTATTTTGAGGCATTCAGTTCTGGGATGGTGGAGGAAACCGGAGTGCACAGAGGAAACTACCGACATTCAGCAAGACAGACTTTCTCACACTAGGATCTGTCCTGAGTGGGATTCGTATCTGGGTGATGAGAGGCTTTGTGATCAATAAGCACACACTTTTTATAAATTAGGGTAAGCATTTTTGTGAGTAATAGATTCAAATGTAAATTTTTTTGATGGACACATGTTTTTTGAATGGGCAAAATATGCTTCTCTTTTTCCTCTGACAAATCTTTGAAGCTTGATTGAAATAATTCAATAAAAAAAAAACTAGCTACAAAAACTTTATTGTCATTGTAAATCAGATCTGTTAGAGGTTCTTCTGTCATTAATGTATTGTGACTGCTACCTGATAATGCTTTACCATAGTTAACAAATTGTTTTTTCAGTTGCCATAGTGATTTGTCACATACATTTACATTGATTATTGTTATGTTTCAGTTGGTACACAAAGTCAAAGCTAACTTCTTACTGGATCAGTTGTCTCCCTGGAATATTCACAAATACAAACAAGAAAATATTGAGGAAATGATATCTCAACTCTGGAAATGTTTGGAATCTGTGAAGGTAAGCGCATACATGTACAAAATGCAATTTTCGGATGAAACTTGTCGTTTGTAAAGTTTCTTGTTGTAGTAACAAATTGAAAAATTAAAACTAGAGATTTTAATTAATACCATTGTTGTTACATCAGTGAAACTGTATAGACATGTTCATGTATCACCACATTATTTTACATGTATGGCCATGCCAAAATTAATTTGTCATTTGTTGGACCCACCTACATCTAAAATTTAGAAATAAAAAATTAAATTTATTTCATTTTGAAATTGTTTTATGCCTATCTAAATTTCTGGTAAAATCTGGCATCCATTTTTCTTTAAAATCTTTGGCCACATTCAGTGTAAATTAAAGAATATCAGGGCAACATTACTCCAGCGTTTTACTATTAAACAGCTCTTTGTTGATTTATTATTTGCTATGTTGAATGGGAGTATACCAGAACAACATATATGTACTCTTTGCTTTTGTCAGTAATATTTAAACTTTTTGGCCTTTTCCTGCAAAAATTTTCTTTTCATTTTTTTTTTGCTTGCTCGCCTAGTTTAAATTTTGTTCGTCTAAAGAAAAATGTGTTTTAGCAAAAAAGAAAAAAAACATTTAATTTTTAATTGCTTGCTCACCTCTTTTTTCCCCCAAAAAAACTGTAGAACTAAAAATTGGCCTATCATTGATTTTGACCTGTTTTTGTTGTAGGATGATTTGCATGTAGCAGAGATGTGTATGAGAGAAGCTTTACCTACCATAGAAGACACTGAGAAATTATTGGCATACTGTAAAAAGAGAGTATGTATATGTACACTGTATATCACCATCATCTTTAGTAAAGGAATATCAAAATACTTAACCACAAGTAAAATTTTCTTAATGAGTTAAGAAAGATTGAGTTCAGATCACATAATTTCTATTTTGAATATTTTGGGTGAGATTTATACTGAGTTTCCAAAGTCTAATTGGGGTAGCCTTGGTGGCTGTAAGTGCACACTTAAAAAGCACATTGCCTCTCACTGCCAAGGTTCAAACCCCACCCTGACTGTTCTTACTGTCAAAATTTGTTATATTGTTATTGTCAGGTTGTTATCTGAAGAGCAGACAAAATTTATCTTCAGGCACTCTGGTTTCCTCCTCCATCCCAAAATTGACCACCTGAGCATAAGTGGAAAAAATCTTAATTTTGTGGCATAAAACACTGGAAATCCAATAGACATAAATTCTGGTTTCTTTTACAGCTGTCTGTATTCAGTGCAAAGTCATCAGATGTATCCAGAAAAGAAAAACAACAGAATCTCACAACAAAGGTAATAACTACATTTTTTTATGTTATCATAATAGATAGATATTACATATGTCTATTTTAGTTACATCTTTGAAAAAAAATGTATGGAAACAGAGTGGTTGATGAGCTTTCTCTGGTTTAACTGTAAAATTTGTGAACTGTCTGTATAATGGATCAATTTCAAACCAAGGACAGCAAGATTAGTATTTTGAAGTTACAAAATCTGTGTATTTTTTTTCCTCTTTCTTTATCATTCCCTCTAATTTTATAAGTAACCTCTTTATAACCCCAACATCTGACCAAAAGGTGGCAATGATTCAAGATTTTAGTATTTACCTTTATAATATTTTATTTACAGATATACAGTATAACAAATCGATTGGATACTTTCAGAAAAGCATTTGGAATTGACAAATACAGGTAAAGAATCATTAATGTAGATTAATTGATACATACATGTGTACAAGTAAAAATGAAAAAAAAAAAAAGTCTGATAATGTTATACGTTTTACAATTCATTTTACTACTACAGTAGCTTAGTTTGGTAGAGTGCTTGTTTGTATTTGGGAGGTTGAGGCCTGAACCCCAACTGGGTATGATGAAGACTTGAAAATAGGTAGTGACTGTTCTTTTGCCAAGCACTCGATATTTAGAAATGAAAGTCACACAATCCTTTGGAGGAGACCTTAAAAACTGATGCCTGGTGTCATGGTAGGCATGACATGTTAAAGAACACAATTCAATCAATCAATCAATGATAAAATTTGATATTATGAGATAAACACAACAGATGAGTCATTTTTTTCTTTTATAGTGCAGAAAAATGGGAACATTTTCAAAAAGCAGATTTACTGAAAGAAGCACTATCATGGTTAAATCAGGGTAGTCTAAACATCTGTATGGTGATCTGGACAAGACATGAGGTAAACTGGTTTTTTCAGATTTAGAGGATGTGTCATATTTGGTTAACGTGGTGTTATATTTTGTGTAAAAATCGTTAAATCCTATATTTTGCCTAAAATGGTTGTAAAAATCATGTTTTAAAGACCACCACCAAGATAAGAGACATTTGGTTAACATGATGCTTACCACTTAAATGACATTAGGAAGTAATTTGTCTATTTACAATAGATAAATACTTTCTATATTGAATGCTTTTTGGAAAAAAAGTATCATAATTGGTATAAACATTAGTTTTTCACATTGTGTAAGAATATCAGTTTCTGGTTTTCCCCTTGTATAGACTTCGATATTTCCTTCTTTTTTATAGTTTTAAAAAAATAGTTATTTTTTTAAACTAAAATTTGTTTTAAATATCCATGATTGATGACCTGTTTTGTTTCTACTATACAAAATGTGAAGTGGGCAGGGTTCAATATGACTGATCAGCTGTTCCATGTTTAGGCCACATCCATCATTAAAGTTCTTTTTTGAAACACAGAAATTTATTTCATTTAACAGAATTGGAAATTTACATGGTTAAACATCAAATTTTTTATTTCAAACTAAATTGATAAAAAGAAGATAATAAATGATATTGTTATTGCTTTAAAGAATGGAAATTATGAAAAATGTTACAGAGTAGTTTGTGTTACAAATTTGTGAAAAGTGTCAAAGAATGAAATGGATTTACTTGGCTGAAAATAATAGCACCAAAAGTGTGTCTGTAAGCAAGGACTGTCCGGTTTAATTACTACTCAGGCAGATTCTGGTGTGAGAAAGTTTGTCAGTTGCCTTGCTGAAGGATGGTGATTTTCTCCAAATACTGGTTTCCTACAACCACTGATTAATCAATGAACTGATCACCTCAATGTAAGTGAAGGAATTTTGACTGGCAGGTAAATCATTATTAATCCATTTATCTATCCATTTAATTTTACAGGAAGAGTGGGATAAAAATTTGAAGTCCGATGTCATACAGAAATTGTTGTCACAAATACCTGATCAAGTTAAAACAATAGAAATTTTATCATTTATAAAAGATCATATAATACCAGTTGTTTCCAGAGTAATACCACAGGATCTGGTAAGTTACCAATGAATTTTTATCATTTATTTTAATAAAGGATCTCTTATTATTGTTAAAAACTTATCTTTCAGTCACATTGCTTACCAAAGGTCAGTTGTCACATTGCTTACCGAAAGTCAGTTGTCACATTGCTTACCGAAAGTCAGTTGTCACATTGCTTACTGAAAGTCAGTTGTCACATTGCTTACTGAAAGTCATTTGTCACATTGCTTACTGAAAGTCATTTGTCACATTGCTTACCAAAGGTCAGTAGTCACATTGCTTACCGAAAGTCAGTTGTCACATTGCTTACTGAAAGTCATTTGTCACATTGCTTACTGAAAGTCAGTTGTCACATTGCTTACTGAAAGTCATTTGTAACATTGCTTACCAAAGGTCAGTTGTCACATTGCTTACTGAAAGTCAGTTGTGACGTTGCTTACTAAAGGTCAGTAGTCACATTGCTTACTGAAAGTCAGTTGTGACGTTGCTTACTAAAGGTCATTAGTCACATTGCTTACTGAAAGTCAGTTGTCACATTGGTCACTGAAAGTCAGTTGTCACATTGCTTACTGAAAGTCAGTTGTCACATTGCTTACTGAAAGTCAGTTGTGACGTTGCTTACTGAAAGTCAGTTGTGACGTTGCTTACCAAAGGTCAATTGTGACGTTGCTTACTAAAGGTCAGTAGTTTACTCAGAACACTCTGGTTTCTTCTACTTTTTTAGAATTTATTCTCTCAATATGCATCGTGTAAGTGAAAGAATCTAAACTGAGGAATAAACCACCATTACTCCACTCAGCTACACTCAGTTTTTTTTAAAATTTTTTTTCTTCAATAATTTATACATATGTTTTAAATAAAGTTACATGTACTGTTAGAAATGTTTTATTACATGTATAGGATTTGCTCATGCATTTCAGTCTCATAAAGTTTAATTATCCATACAAGTAGCATTTTTGAAATTTTAAATTAGGAAATCAAAGATATTCCTTTGTTTATCTCAACATAAGCTGTATTGTTTTACTACGTGTACATGTATTTTATTTTGTAGGTGTTAGTTGTGAATTGGTTGACACAGAAAGCTCTTGATATGGAGAGACTGGAAAAGGTATGTATTTCAAATTCTAATGGTGAACAATATGGATAATATGTGTATCTCTAGTCACCATGGCTTTTTTGTGTCTTTACAGCCATCATACTTTTTATAAATGAAAAGAAATCCTACATCTTTTAAACTACAGTATAAAAAAAATAGTATTGAAATGTTTTTCATGATGTCAAATAGTTACATGATTTACAACTCAAAATTAGAGTGAAATATGATTTTATAGAAATTCTTCTCTTTATTATATAGGAAATATATTTAATAATAAATGTTTAGTAAAAGTATATTTAACATTGAATTTATCATATATGTTCTTTTGTTTCTTACCGGTTATCTTGAATGGTTCTAAATTAAGAATCTCTGAAGGTTTGGCAGAGCAGCTGTTCTAGGCGTTGTATTTTAATGATGATGCACATAATTTCAAAGCATGAAGAGTATTTATTTTAAAGATATTGACAACTTTTTGTGGGGATTGAAATATAAAGAAATATTTTTAATATAAGAATTGAATCAGCAAGTCATACATTTGTAGTTTGATTTTTTAATTCAAAAACCTAAATGGACTGCTATTGTGAGATTTGTTAGTTATAAAATCATGGTTTTTACATTAGGCAAGTGATTTTTGAGCTATTGTCGTATTTAGTTTAGCAAAATATAGCAAGTTGTTTTGTACATGTATATTCAATGAAACTCTTTGTTTTTACTTATCAGGAAGAATGGCCTGTGAATGCTTTACAATTTTTGAGATCAGTATATAAAGGACTTAATGCTGTGACAGAGATACATCTAAATAACTCAGAGTCTACATGTACTGCCACAGATAATGCAAATAAGGTGATTATATATATATATATTGAAGAATTATAAAGTAAACGAAAAGAATAGTTTCCAGAGAATGACTTTGAGTTTCCAAGATAATGGGCAAATAATAAATCTCCAATATTTTTGAAAATAGCAATATTGTTATGTGTAACATACTGAAAATAGATGCACATGTACTGTTAAACTTTTAATTACTAATGGTTAACTAAGCCAATACCTCTCCAAATGGAACAAATTTAATATTGTTTTGTTAGAATAGCTTTAGGTAAAACACAGCTGTTTCAATTATCTACATCTAAAACTTCAGTTCCGAAAGTGTTTAATTTACACATGTTTCTCTACACAGTGAATACAACCCAAAAACAATTTATCATGTTGGTAATTTTTATACTTATTTTTTATTTTTATTTTTTATTTTTTTTTTGGTCTGGCTGCATTGGCAGGATAGAGACAAGTGATAGTGTTACTTTTAACTTTCAACAACTATGTTGTTTCTACTTTCTTTATACATGTTGCATATAACTACATGTATGTATAATTCTTTTTATTCTCAGACCAAACTAAATGCAGATGAGATATTGGAGCCAGTACAAAGGTTAATTACAAACTTACAACACTTGTATGACCTAATTACCAAGTACAACTGTAGACTTACCTTTGAATCATTTATGCAGGTAAAATTATTATCCGATGTTAACGTCCATCTGAACCATAATCAAAATGGTTTCTTTTTTTTTTGTTATGTAAACCTACAAAATTATCGTTTTTAACATAGAGTTATCGTTAAATTTATGTATAAATTACAGATTTAAGGAAAGCTTACTTTCCTGCTCTTAAATAGCAAATCTCTTTTTTTTTTTTTGCATGCACATAATAATATTCATTGCCACCATTTGTACACTTTTTGGAACACATAATGTACCTATTAACAACTCTTTGTCATTTAAAATTGATGAAATATACATGTTATATTACCAGTGATTGTCTGTCTGCATCTGTATTTCTATGTACAGCAGTTTACTCTAAACGATATACATTTTTGTTTGTTTGGTTTTTTTTTTTTTTTCAAAATGGAAAAACCTAGTCTTACTTTCTTTTTTGTGATATAGATGTTTTTTGTAAAGATTTATATCATGTTTATTAAAAATTCATTCTTGTATGAAAAAAAATTTACTCTTGTATGAAGACTATTCATGGATCACACACTGTCATTATTTAGGAGACCACAGAGACTGTGACATTTAGGATGTTAGATAGAGTAGTAGCCATAGAACTTATACCATCCACTCTAGAAAAACAGATACGACCATACATGAGGGAACATAATCTGAAAGAGGACAAAATATTTTTTAAATATGTCAAGGTGAGACTAGGAATGAGTTTTATAAATGCATATACCTGTGTTTATGATTTGTATTCTGTTGTTACATACAGCAATTTCAGAGTATATTAATAATAAAAAAGGAGGGTTTCATATCTTCACAATATGAGTGTCTTGTCATCCATTCATTGTTTTAATGATGTCAGAAATAATCATTGATATTATATGTTATTTTTACAGAAATCGTCTTCGATTTATATTGTAAATTGGGGCTAAAGAATACCCTTTGTAATACTTTATTTAAAAATTAGAATGTTAATTTTATTATGACAGAATTGTATTAATTATGTGTTAAACCTGTGTTTTTTCCCCAGGATTTACTAAGCAGACAGGGAAGAGTGGCTTATTCCTGGGGTATGCCTGCCTGGGAGCCAAAAGTTATTGCTGTGATAGCCTGTATTACAGACCCAAAGGTAAGTGCAATAAAAATAAAGCATATTCTTTATCTTTGATGTGCCTGCTTTGATCTCTAATGACTTGCAATGTTTTTTTTTTTTTTTTAGTCATAAAGTTGAAATTATTTATTAATACTACAGTTTCAATTCGCATTGTCAGACATTTTTTGACTCTTTTGTTTTCATGGATCACATTGTCAAGATTTGTTTATTCCTTGGGTTTAAATGGCTAACATTGATTTCACTTGATTTACTGATTTTGGGTTGAAAAAATCGAATTTGGAGAAAATCTTGTAACAAGTTTATTTATTTGAGATATTAATTTGAAAATTGATAAACAACACCCTTTAGTACATGGCTTTCAACATACATTTACTTAAGAGGGTTATAATAATCTTGCATGGTTGACTGATTTTCAGGGGAAAAGTCCAGATTTTAGGAAAATGTTGAACTTTTTTAAAGACTTTGTTTAGAGGTCAAGGCACACTTGAAATCCACAGTTCTCATTGTGTTTTATAGGAAATATTCTTGTTATTGTTAAGAGTATAATTTAAAGTCCTTTATATATTTTAACAGTCTAAGATAGAAGCCATTCTTGAGACAATGAAGTTTGCACCAATACCGTGGAGTGAGAAGATTGAGGAAATGGTACAATCTGGACTTCAGCTTAAACACCCAGAGTGAGTTTTTTGCATGTACATGTATATCTTATCTGTATAAACATCTTAATGAAATCCTTTATCACTTACTAACATGATGAAATTTAAATTGATTCATTACATAAATAACTACATGTATGTACACCTGTATTCAGCAAATACAGAAACATTAACTTGTGGTTGGCTATATGGTCAATATGTCTGGTTATGAGACCAATGTGAATTTGTGATTTCCATGTTTAAGATTAGAAACCAAATGAAGTATTTTACCGTAAATTACAGCAAAGTCTGTTATCTGGGTACGAAATCTTGGATTTCAGATGAGATCTACTTGGATGCATTTGCAGTTGGTGTTCATTACATATAACTTTGTACAGTTTTTGACATTTTACTATACATACCCTGTAAAAACTTGATTCATTGCCACCATTTGTTCCATCTGATTTTGGTACTGGTAATCAAGGGAGACTAACAAAGAAAAACATTCAAATAGACTTGAGATTTCAAAATACTATAGGAGTAGAGTGCAGTTATGTGTTTTACACCCCAGTCAGTGTTTGTGCAGTTATATGAAAGTGAACAGTTCAGGGATGGTGGAATAAACCCGAGTGTCTAGAAAAAAGTCGCCAACCTTTAGCAAACAAACTACAAACTTCTGCAATAAGATCTGCTTAAGTGGGATTCTAACCTAGGCTAATGCTTTAACCTTTAAATGAACACTTTAAACCAATCTGCCACCTAGGCCCAACCAAAATACTATGGGGGATAAGTCAGGTGGTAAAATTATTACAAAGTAATACTGTATAATGTTGTTTAAACATGAGATTCCTGATATTCATGTATTATAATGAATGTTATGCTGGATTGGCTTATTGTGTGTGCTGGATGTTTGAACACTCAAAGTTTCTGATGATCTTTTCACTGTACTGTATTTTAGTGTTAAGAAGATAGAAAAACAATGTCAACTCATTGAAATAAAAAAGATTATGTTGAAATACAAACTGAAGAACATACAGGTGTCTGATCTGGAATTTGAAAACTCACAGGTAGTTATCAAAAAGTACAGATGTTTTACTTTAGAATGTAAACATACTCTGTTAAATATGTACCTGAGGAAACGAGAAGTTCGAGGTAAATACATTAGCTAAGAAAAAAGAAAAAATATGCAGGTTTTTGATCTGGTTTTGAAAATTCACAGGTAAATATCTAAATAAATGTAAAGATGTTACGCTGTAAATTGTAAACATGCTCATTGGAGCAATGTTGATTCCTGCTTCATTCAAGATTCTTTTACTGACATTGAAGCAATCATTTGGGTGATGGTGAAGAAAATCAGAGTGCCTAGGATCTGCCTGGCAGGGATTGGATCCTAGGTGGTGTGAGGTGCTGTGGGCCAAAAGGACACTTTAGACCATTTGGCCACTGAGGCCACCCAGACTTACAAGAGCTGAATTTGTCAATTTGCTGATTGGAACTATTTAATTAATTTGTTAATATTATTGTCATACAAAGCTTTTGTAAAATTTCACATTTAGCAATGGCACCACGATGACAAGTCATCAACACTCATATACTTGTCCTGTTAACATTTATTTTTTGTGTTTTCAGAGATTGTGGTATTTCATATTGTCCCAAGACAAAGCAGGTTGTATGGAAGATGCATTAAAAGTAATGGAGGCCTGTAAACTATCGGTGGATGAGGAGCTGTATAGATTCAGATTAAGACGTCTCATAAGTCAAGAAAAGGTGTGTCCTGGCTGTCAATACTTTCAGTACTTTGATAAGGATTTTTACAACTGTAACTCACAAAGCATAAAGTAGGCTGTCAGAGATTTCAATACAAGTATTGGGTTCAAACCTTACTGTAAATTTTGAATTTTTCTTAAATAATTTTTAACTACTTTACAGAGCTTCAAAAATATGTAACTAGAGACACTTTTAGCAGAAACATACATTGTAAAGACTTCCATATAAAGTTTGACAAAGAGTAGGACTGTCACCAATGGCCACTAAAGAGTAACCTAAAGAAATCTCGTAGACTTATCTTGTACCTGAGGTCCTTTATATTAGCACATACTGTAGACACTTCAAGGAAAGTTTTGAAAATAGTGGCAACCTGTAGCCGGCACTACTGAAGATGTTATTTTTATAAAAGAGAATGTTAAAACAGACTGACCCTTTTACAAATCGTATTGCTTTGTCTTATTTTCTTGTTTTATTCATTTTTTGTTGCCCTGTTCTTGGTTGCTAGGGTAATTTGTTTGGTACATGTTTTTTTTTTTAGTTTTAAACAATTTTACAGTTGTACCTGATAAATTTGGTCATATTTTTTAAGCTTCATGTAGATGGTTTATTTTACAGTTGTATGAATACATGGAGCTGTTGAATTCACTTCCTAGTAACATGGCATTGACATGTGGAAAGAGAATTGTTAACTATGTCAAAGTTTTATTGGAAGACGCAGAGGAATTGGATCCTGTAAGTATTCATATTCATGTACATGTATATGTAGATGCTGTTACATGTGTATTAAGTAACAAAATAAAAAAATCCTGTATCACTGAACTAATAGAGTCTCTCATTAATTACTGAATTTTGAAATGTAGGTCACATTATGATGGTCATCTAAGGCCTCTGCTGTTATAAGAATACATGTTTATACACCAAGTTAAGTACAGTACATGTATATACACCGTACACAAAGTTAAGTACATGAAAATACAACAAGTTAAGTATAAACAGCAAGTTTCAACACTGTCTTAAATTTCAAATTTTTTATGTATTTTGAACTTTTCAACCAATCAAAGTTCTTTATTCTGTTACATGTCCAGTTATTATGGAAACCATAGATAACTACTTGATACAACAATGATTTAGTATGAATATCAAGTTAATCTGTTTAAAGGTTTTTCAAAAAAAAGGTTGAAAATTTTAATGTGTTTGTTGCTGTCTATGGAAAGAGAAGCCAGTTTAAAAATTTAAAACCCAGAATGCACTTTTGCTTGTGAAGGTTGGATAATTTCATTATCTTAACATTTGGACACTCTTGTCAGAGAAATCATGAGGAATGATTTAAAAGAAAGAAAAATTAGAACATTGCGGTAACAACAACTCTCCCACTATGTTGGAAGGACCTAATGTGGCAAAGTTGCTAAAGCAGGGACAGATCCAGATTTTTTAATGAAGGGGGGGGGGGGGGGGGCTAAGAATTAATCATGAGGTATTGAGCATACCTGAACTGGCAATTGGGGCTGATAAAGACTTTTAACTGGCCCAAGGCAAAGCCCTATTGGGTGCCCAGGGGCGAAATATAAATTTTTAATATTTCTTGAGACCTTTTGGTCTCTCTCTCTCTCTCTCTCTCTCTCTCTCTCTCTCTCTCTCAAATTTTTCGAATTGGGGTTGCAAACCCCCACCCCCTACTCGTTGAATCCACAAATGTTAAGATCATTAATGTATTTATGTGTACATGCATTATTATTTATTTTGTTTCTAGGATTGTCACAAAACTAAACAGGTTTATACTGAAGCAGCTTTAGTCACTTCTAAACATCTCATGTCACTAGAAACAGGTATATACACATAAAATAAAGAAAGTAAAATGGGGTTTAACACCATTTATATTGAGATGCTACCAGCTATAAGTGAAGTTGCACAAATTTATATAATGAGAGTCTGGAATTATAGCAAATTAAACACGAACCTCATAACAGTTCATGGTTCAATTTGCTATCCCTAACTCTTTGAAAACACCCTAACTTCTTAACTCAAGATATTGATGTGGTAGAGAAATGATGTTTTATGCCCGTGTCAATATTCTTTCACTTGTATTTTGATGTAATCTTGGTATGATGGAAGAAACCAGAAGGCCTAAAGAAAATGGCCCTTTGGCAAGTGAACTAACTACCCTGGGAGATGCTCGATCAGATTTCAAACTACATGTAGGTGGTACATAAATGTGTGTACATGTATACTTAAGATACATTAATATTCATGTATATTGAATAGAATAGTGGTGTTTAACATCCCAGTCAAGATTCTTTCAATATTTAGGTGCTCAGCAGAATGGGCTTTATCTACCTTACATTTATGGACGAAATTCGGCCTCATTCCCAATGCAAAATATGGCTATTTTTTCCCAATTTAGGCTTTCATTTTTCCCAATTTTAATATGTCAAAAATACTAGGTTGTTTGGATGAAAATTATTTCTAGATAACTTCCTATTTAATCGATGTTCACTTAATTGTTTCTGGAAGGATGTAAAGGCAGCATCAAGTTTCCGGAAGTGCATTCGAAATTCCTCGGTTAACTTCGTATAGGCCTATAACTGTATACTCAATGATGTCACATGTACAATACGAATGGCTATGACGGATTACAAACATGTCACACAACAGCAAATATTATTTTAAGAAATTAAGCGAAAAAGATGCCTCAAAATGCCAAAAACTTTCCCAATTTTGGATGTTTACGCACTAAATTTCCCAAAGTCATGGGACCCGAACATTTTTCCAGAAAAGTAGAAAAAGCCCTGGCAGAGATAGTAGAAAAATGGGCCATTGACCTGTCACAAGCCAACAATTAAACTTTCTCACCCTAGAAGATGCCCAATTTGGCTTTGAACCTAGGTAATGAGAGATGTTTTAATCAGTAAAGATAGGCTTTAGATCATTTAGCTTTTGAGGTAGATAATATTGGGTCGAATGATACATAGATTTGTATTTCTGACATTTGTTTTTGTGTAATTGTCCTCACAATCATTTAATGATCTACTATAAGTATGTTACTTTACAAGGTCAGAAACTTTTATATTTATTTTATATGAAATGCCAAATAAGACATCTTTTTGAAAACAATTTCAGACACTGAGTTTAAAAAAAATCAAAAGTTTTATTGAAATTCTATATACTGTCCATGGCAAGTTTTTGTGATCAATTTATTATTATTTTTTTTTTTTGTGTTAATTCACGAGTAAAGTGAGATGTGAAAATAAAACTATCGCTAATATAAAAAGTCAATATTTTTTGTGCTGGCGGTCACCAGATTAGGCGAAATTAAATGTATGTGAATAGATGTCTATGTTGTCTTTCGCGAATATTAACTGGCGTGAAAATTTATCAATTTGCAGTACTTATACCCTGGTTTTTACTGTTGTTGATTTCATTTAGAATATAAAGTAAAGTTGTAACATATAAATCAATTGAGAATCATATTAACTTATGTTTCTATACTTGACTAGATTATGGAGAAGTGGTTGAATGGAAGAAGTTAGCATTTGAGTTTCAAAATTTATGGTCCTTGCAGGTAAGAGATGAATTCATTTTGTTCTCGCTAAAAAGGAAGTAGAGTTGTAGAGTGATGGATTTTTACAAACAAGTCAAGAGGGGCTCAGTTCTTGGATATTGAGGGAAAAACGTGTACATGTATTTGGCAACAGCTTACACAACCAAGAACACAGCATAATAGAAGCTAATTACATGTATTTTATTTTATTATTATTATTTGTTACAAGTATATGTTTGAAAAAATATCACAGAAAAGGAATAAGTCAAGAATATTTCTCTTATATCTATTATCTAGACTTCACCAGCTGTAGGTGAAGTAACGGAAATTTTGACCTTTGTAATGCCATTAGGGTAATGTACAGGGAGAGTTTTTTAGTGCCACACCTGCCATGAGGCAGGGCATAGATTTTTAGGGCGTTTTTGAGACATTGTTCTTGATTATGCTTAGGTAAGTTCTTTAAAGTCTCGAACGACAAGAACATTATGAGTGTGTCCTGAGTGTCAAGGCTTCTCTCCAACTACAAGACCGAAAAATCAATCATGGCGGAATGTTTGCATGGCGACGAAATTTTAAGCGTTTTCGCCGCTATTGAGGACATTATGGACTCTGGTGATTTTGATGATATTTTTTCATTATGATGAAATACCTTTATTGATTTCTGCAATCAGTAATAAGTAAAACATTGAAAACGTGCAGTTATTTGCTGAGGAAAAGGTGTCATTACAAGGCAGGTCACAAATATGTAACGCGCGTTATTCAGCAACATAATCACATAAACTCGACTGTTCAATGCTAAATCAACAAACTTGTTCTTTTTGAAATATATTTTTTTCATTTAGCATCTTCTTACATGTTTGGCAATTCCGCCATCTTGTTCTCAATTCACACCACCTAAAAGCAGGAGTGTGTTCTCGCACCGCGAACACGACCCGAGTGCAATGTCTGGCAGTTGAAGAGTTTCAAGAATTCGTACTCGTATCAAGAACACAACTCTTGAACACAAAGAGCACGTTCTAGTGTCAAGAACACAACTCTCGAAAACGCCCTTAAGGTCTGCCAAAGGACTCCATGATTTTTCATTTCTAAATGTAGAGAGTTTGGCAAAAGAACAATCACTTTCTATTTCAAAGTCTTGGTCAGACCCAATGGGGGTTCAAACCCTCAACTTCCAACTCACAAGTTTTAGGAAAGTTGTTAGATTAGGTCCAACTGATAAACAGTTATCAGTTATCGAGGGAACAGTTATCAAAACCTACCCACTTGTGAAGAGCTTTGGGTAATTGATTATAGAACATCTTGTGTATTCATTCAGGAAAATATGAATGTTAGTTTATTGTTTTATTCAAGGTTGAGTATGACAAATATTTGTCAGTAAGCCAGTATGAAGATGAAGCATTCAGAATGGAAGTCATGGTGTCTTACATGAAAGAATTTTTTATCAAAAGAAGCAAACAGCCGGTAAGCTTAGTAAAACCATAAAAGGTCATTATTTTGCATATTGAGATGTGGGTTAAATGGTATCTTTCGAAATGCCACGTAATAATTTTGATTCTTACTTTGATAAGATGCATGATACGAGTGGGTAAATTGATTTGACATAAAATTTCCTTGTTAAATGAAAAATTATGTTTTTATCTCTATTCCCCTATTTATAAAAATTTAAGAATTACCAAAGTGTACACATACATGTATTTTTTTTTTTAATAAAGACTTCTTTACATGTGTTTTTAAGCAGATACATGTGGAAGTCAGTTCAGTAATAAAAACACTAGCTGTAAGCAAAGATGTCATAATTGATTACAATGGGCGTTCTTTTCTTATGGTTTAATTTGTTGACAAGAGAATAAATGGCTTATGCATTCTTTTTAATCTCAATTTTAAAAAGTTTTGATTTACAAAAATGTATTTTAAATTTTTATCATAACATAAAGAAATCAGTTAGTTATTAATGATTAATAATTTAATGATTTTTAGCTTTGAGAATATGAAAATTTTCTGACTTACAAATTTTAAGAAAATTATAAAATTTGACAACAAAAATTATTTAAAAAACTTACAGATGTAGACAGGTTTATGAGTCGTTTTGGACCTATATAGGATGCATTCTGGTGCAGTTTAATGTGGTTGTAATATAGAGGTTAATAAAAGGGTTTGGAAAAAATTGAAAGTGATCTTTACAGACAGGTGGCCCTTATATAAAGGTGTTTTTAACACAGGTTAGTCTTTACATGGATTTTTATCTGTAATTGACTTAGTACATGTATTACTGTTACATGTAATAGAAAATAAAGCCAAATACATTTAATATACGGTACAAAATTAAAAATAAAATTATGTTTTTTTTTTAATTTCAGGAGAATTCAGATTACTGTTATGGTAAAGTCTATAGGTAATAGTATTTACATATCGTTATGCATATCACAGCAATATACATAAACATATACATGTATATTCATTGATTACATGTTATTAATGCTGTTTTGTCATTTGCCATTTTTTATTGTGTATGATCAGATTCAAGGTCAAGTTTTACCAGGATCACATTCCAGGTTCAAAACTTTGACTTAAATTTAAATTTAATGTTAAATTAAAATTAGATATCATTTTAATTTCTTTTGGCATTTAACATTTTGTTTCAACTGTTACTTTGATCACATTTCCATTTTCCATTTTGAATAACAATGGCCAAATAAATGAATGGAGAAGGAAATACATGCATACGTAAATGTAGATAATCTTGAATAAACTATTATAATCTCTGTAATCAACAAATGATTTATTCATGTTGTTTTTTTTTTTATACATGTAAATTGGCTGACTTTTAACAAATACTAGTATACATCTCTTGTATTATTCATTACAAACAAGACAAAGTTAGAAAATACAACAAAAGGAAAACGACCATTGCAACTGAAAAATAAGTTCTGACGAACAGCACAAATGAATGATAGACACAGCCAAACAATACAAGATTGAATAACCTTATCCTTGGACCATTGGTTGTAAAACTATCTACTTAGGTTGATGTAAATTTTTGTTTGTTTTTTTTTTTTTTATAGATTGGCTGATATATTACAAATATCCCATACGAAACTACAGGGTGAATTGGCTATAAAAGCTGCCAAGACTGGAAGTATAGAGACAGCAATCAAAATGTGCAAGTATGTATCAAACATGTGGACTTAATAGCAACATACATGTATCTGATGTGTCATATAGCTGGATGGCATTGCCACACTTTTTCGTCTTTATCTTCCAAACCGTTGGTTGGTAGTTTAGAGCCTTTTGAAATCAATATGTGCAAGTATTTTTCAAAATGTGGACTAAATAGCATGGTCTGCAAAGAGTTACTATCTGATGGTCTGCAAAGAGTTATTATCTGATGTGGCATATAACTTTCTGACACTCTCATTTTATTTTTAACCCCAACTTCTAGTACATTTATAGAGATTTAATCATACTGCCATGAGTACTTCCTCATAAGCACCTAATATTTAGTTTTGAAATTTTGGAATTAAAATAAAAAAAAATTTTTGACTCAATGACTAAAATTGTGTGTTGTTGAGCATGGTGTAGGTTCACATTTTATCTGTAAATTGATTTAATTGAAGCTACCAGGATATCTTGCTCACTGAACATGTGCACATTTTACTGTAAATAAACCTAATTATTGAAGCTACTTAGTTAATTTGCTCATAGACTGAACATGTGCTCCTTTTTTAACATGTGCTGCTTCTTCTTTTTGTTTATTTTGACTTTATGTATAGCTAATTGAATAAAGTGTGGCTTTCAACATTGAGTGTTGAGAGCCATACTTTATTCAATTATTTATACTTACTTATGGAACTCTACTGAATGCCATAAGGTATGCACTAAGAATAATAATTACCACAATTAGTACCTTAGGGGTGTTGGTTTCCTTTCTTACTTAGTATTTCTGTATAGCTGAAACAAAACAAGCTTTAACTTTATAACTAAAGGAAGGTTGATTGTTTTTGACCTACATGTATAACTTTTCCTAGAGCATTATTTAAATATTCAGTCTAGCTTGTATGGTATTGTTACATAGATGGAACACTTGTACGTACATGTATATGATAGTTCAGTTATTAATATTTTTTTCAGCAAACTACTTGAGTGTCACCCAACTGAGGAGACAGCTGAAACTATTTACCAAGTGGCTCTGGCATTTCTTAACTTACAAGCTAACACAGAAAATGATTTGTTGGAAGCCAATCAGCTGAGGGATTTACCAGAAATAACATACAAGTTAGCATGTCAGCCATTGTCCTTGTGCAGCTCGATAGAAACAAAATATGGTATGTAAACGTTTCTCATCATTATGTATGAGTCATCGTCTAGTTTTGAATTAAACTCAGAACAGATCCCAGTGTCAGTTTTTTCCTTAAGGTTGGTAATTTTCTTTTGGCACTCCGGTTTCCTCCACCATCCATTAACTGACCACCCAAACATAGGTTAAAGAAATTGGAAATTGAAACTTTGTTACTCCACTTTACTTATCTCGTTTAGAATTTTATTATTTTAATTTATTAATTTATTTTCCATTATAATAATAATAATAATAATAATAATGTTGTTGTTGTTGTTGTTGTTATTATTTTGGAATACAATGTACAAAGTTTCGCTATAACAGTAGTTGAGTCGAGTAATGGCCAAGTCAAGATTTTTCAGTTATATCATTACAGACAGGTCTGGGATGATGGAGGATTCTGAAGTACCTTCTGCAATGAACTGAAAACCTTCTTGTACTAGAAACTGCCGAAGAGGTATTAAAACTAAAGCATTGTGAGTTACTTTGGTCTGAAATCTGGCACTTTACATCATTTAGCCACCCTTTTTCTTCATTTCTGGAGGAAAAATTCTATTTATTAAAAGTAGAACAAGTTCTATCCACATGTATATTAAACCAATATCTAAATATAAAATCAGTTCTATGAACATGTATTAGCCCAATACATGTACTTTAAACTATATGTATATGTTAAATTTTGATTTTGTAAATCTTGGAAATATGTGTATAAGGATTCTAAACAAAATATTTGATAGACCAGAACCAAACTTGTTATAATTATTCACTTTTCTGCATCCCTATATGAATAATAAATACATTTATTGTATTTAATTTACCAATATTTATTTTTAGATTTATTCAGTAAATGTATGGAGCTGTGTAAATGTGCCTATCTTAACCTGAATGTTAGCAGACAGTGTGAACTTGGAGAATACAGTTTCTGTGTCGAGGTGAATAGTGTGTGTGTGTGTGTGTGTGTGTGTGTGTGTGTGTGTGTGAAATGAAATTTATTATCACAATCTTGAAGAAAACTGTATAATAAAAAATTTTTGTTGATTTGTTTAGCATGAGTAATTACAATTTTGTGGAAAAAAATCCATGGATCTTTATTTCAGTTTCTCAGTGACAAAGAAGCTACATGAACATTTAGGTTTTACTTCTTTGTCAGTGGCAGTATCATTGGCAGCATGCTGTATGTACGTGTATCTTTATTTTCATATTCTGACCATATAAAGGGCCTTGGAGGTCAAGTGGATTAAAATAAACACTTGCACTTCACAACCCTTTCATCGCATTACATCCTTTTGATTATAGGTTCTATTTCCATTGTTTATAGATTTTAGTCATTGTTTGTAAATTATATTGTGAGAAAGTATACAATGTCATGTACTTGCTGATGGTTGATAGTTTATTTCTCAGTCACTCCTGTTTCCTCTACCATTTCGGAACTTACCCCCATCAGAGTTCACTCCATACAGTACATGTACCTTACTATCAGTATGGGGACATTGAAAAAATTCCTCCCTGGACCACTGATTATACATTAGAACTCCTAATTTTTAACAGGCACTTAATTTAATGAAAAATGAGTTGTTTGTTTGTTTTTGTTTGTTTTTTTTTTTTTTAATTATGATTTACATTTATTTATGAAACTTGTATTTATTTTATGCAATAATTAATAATTACAGAGTAGTTTATCAGATAATGATGTAAAAGTATCTCATGACAAAGACTGGAAGATAGACTCGACCTTCAAAGAAGATGCACTAGTTATGAAATCTAGTGTGGCATTACCACTGATGGCCAAATACAGTGTGGCTCATCCAGTTCTTAATGAGGATGGTAAATAATTCTTATCATTTTTTAAATGGTTGAATAATTTTATCTTGCTTGGATAGTGGTTGGGGGGGGGGGGGGGGGGGTTATAATTAGGTTTCATGTTCCCAGTGTGATTTTTTTGGTTACAAGCAGGGTTCCCATATGCCCTGGAATATGAGAAAAAAAAGGAATTTATGTTGATTAATTAATTTCTGCTTGGAAATGTTCCTAAATTTCGTAAAAAAAAATGTATAAGTCTTGAATGTTGGCATTAATTTATATGGAGAGAAAAAGGGGCAACTAAATGCACCATTTGCATTTTGTTCCCTTTGCCTAACATTGAAATGACTGAAATTCATTGCACCATTTTTTTCTATTTTTTTCTATGAATGATATAGGCATTGCATAGGGGAAGGGTGAAAGATTGAGAGAAATTAAGAAAAAGAAAGAAAAGAAAAAAAAAACATCAAGAAATAAACTTCTATAGTGCTGTGATATAACTGAAGTGGCAAAGGTTTCAAGGTTTCATTGTAACTAGGGTTTACTGTATGTGATGAGATATAGTTTGATGATTTGAAGATGACCAATATTGTTGGACCATTTATTTATTTGTTCGTTTTAATGAGTTGTTTTCATGAGAAAATACTTTGCACATGTAGTTGATCTGTGGAAGAGAGTAGAATAATGGTGTTAGGTCCCACATCAAGATTCTTTCAATTTTGTCAAGGCTTTAGTTCTAGGATGGTGGATCAAACTCAAGAATTTTTTGCATGCAAGTTCAGAGCAAGTTAGATTTGAGCCTAGGTTGAGAGATTGATTGATTAATTTAATCCAAGTCAAAAATTTTTTATTTCACTTGTATCCAGTCATCACCAGCTGTAGGTAAAGTTGCAGAAATTTTAACGTTTGCAGTGCGCTTAGGACAACGTGCAGGGAGGGTTCTTTAACGTGTCATGCCTACTGTGAACTGCGTCTCATCCAAACGACCCTGTGACTTTCATTTCTAAATGCCTATTGCTAAAGAACAGTCACTACCAATTTTCAAGTCTTGGTCAGACACAGACGGGGTTTGAACCCTCGACCTCCCACATACCCTAGGTTGAGAGAGGTGCTGTGATATTTAAATTGTGTTTTAGCCTATTTGATACTGAGACCCAGCTTGATCCAAGGAACCAGCTGTATTTCTGTAATTTATCTCTGTTGAAGACTTGTTAGCACAATAATTTTTTTTTATCCTTTTGTACAGATAATAGTCAAGTTGATGAATCTACAGATAACATACCAATGTCTTCATTGTTCAGATGTTTTATACCAGTAATGCAACACCTTAAGGATAACAGCCATATATTGTTAGCTTATCAGTATTCTCTGCACATGATTTCCATAGCAACTGACTACGCAAACAGAAATGATGTAAGTATTGTAAGTAATAGCCTGAAATTAAATGTAAGTGTATTATGAAATACATGTAGTTTAGTTTGAATTACAACAAAACTCTGGTAACGCAAGTCATCAATTATGAAAGAAGGCCCTGAAAATTGTTTGTTTTACCAGAACAGTAGTTTGAAATATAAACCAAATAGCTTACCATTTCTGGTTTGTCATTATGAAATCATCAGTACAACTAAATTCATTCCACAGAAATCAACTAGATGCCATCTAGCATTGCAAGCTGAGCAGAAATTAAAAGCAGGAATTTGAAAAGCAAAATGCAGATATTGAATTTTTTTCTTTCTTTTTTCTTTCTTTCTTCCTTTTTTCCTTCTTTTTTTTTATTTTTGAAAATCTCTCTTTACTACTAAGTAAACTGCTTGCAAGACAGACACTTACTGTTGATTAAAATTTTTAGGATGTTCAAATTAACAAATCTGAAAGACTGCATGAAAACTAAATTCATTTTGAAAGAAATAAGAAGAAAAAAGATTTTTATAAAGGACAAAATCAATTTGACTGAGTTGCCCCTTTTATTCAGAAATATAAAGCTTAAGCTAACATTTCTATTGTTATTGCTTGTCTAATTTAAGCACCATCAGTGAGTTATACATGTATTATTGCCCTTTGTTTGAAATTTTTATTTTTGAAGACTGAAAATGAGTGTTTGTGGATACATTTGTTAATTTGCCAGGAATGGTTGCCCATAAGCTAGCACTAATTGGCATTAAAAATTCCCTAATATATATTTTGCATTTATCAGATGAATTTTTGAGGAAGATGGATACATACTGTACATTTAAGACATATTGTACCCCTTTAGGTAATAAATTTCTTTACATGCCTGCAGGATTATATAATTTTCACAGAAATACATGTATTACTTGCTAAAGGGTTTAGCATTTTGCACTGAGAATTCTATTCAGTTCCTTGATATTCATATTTAATTGTTATTTTCTTGTAGTTTGATCGAGATGAGGATGAAAGCAACAAATTCCTGGAAAATATTGAGCAGAACAGTCAGACTGTAATGAAAGAACTTCTAACAAATATACTTACAAAGGTGAGAGTGATTGATTTAGTAAAAAGGAGAAATGTATTATGTATGCCAATTAAAGAGTACCAGTGTAAACATTTTACAAATAGAATCTTCCCCTGACAATTTCACTAACATAATCTTTCTCTCTCTTATATAGTAAAAATTCTAAGGGTCCTAGTGTAAAATCAAAAGGTCCCAGAACTCAAACCTGGGAATTTGAACCCCTGCAATTGTACTGCCTTCATGCTTGAACGCCATTAATTCAATCTAATTCAATACATATTTCTATGTTTCAGATATTCAATTGTAATCATGTAGATCATCATCTAGCCCTGGCGTTTCTCCTCAGTCGGCCGAAGAAAGAATGTCTGATTACATTGAAAAAGATCATATCTATGTCTGGTCATAATTACAAAAAACTCAGAGTAAGTTTTGTGTTATCTTAACCCGTGAATAAAATGTAATGTACATTATGAAAATTTTTTTACTGAAATTTATTATTTGGTTCAGAGGAAATAAATACTGGTAGTTAATGTAAATTAGGAAATTTTTACATTCTTTTATTTTCATGTACATTATAAATTTGCTATAGCAATAAGCCTTGATAGTAAAAGCTTTAGTATATTTCATTTTGATACATGTTTATTTCAATTTCGTTTGCAATAACGGTCATTTGACAAAACAATAATAAAAGCAAGCGAATATCTTGTCATATTGATATTCCTGAAAATTAAGGGACGAAAGATTTTCTGAATTACGGTATTATAAGGCCACCAAAGATATCCTGAAATTTTAACTTATGACTTACATGTAATATATACTCTACACTTCAAAATTCATGCTGCAAAAAATTTGGTATTTAGAAGATAAACATGTGTACCAGTAAATGTACATGTAACTGGATCAGCAGCATGCATATATATGTAATAGTCACAAGTACATGTCACTCTAAAATGTGAAATAAGAAATTAAAAACACATAAATAAATAACACTGGTTTTGGATAAAAAAAGTCACGATTTCAGAAGTGGTTCAAGTATGGTTTGGAAGTCATTCCATTTAGTCTTACAAGCACTTATGGATCCAGAGGCTGTTACTACCTAAATTTAAATCCCTCCTAGTGTGAAAAGATTTATCAGTGCACATACTGAACATCAATGGTTTTCTCCAGGTACTCCAGTTTCCTCCACAACCCCAGAATTGACCGCCTCATTATCAAGGACAAAATCTTGACTAGGGTGTTAAACACCATCACTTCACTCCACACCTCTCCCTTTAGTCTTACAAAGAAAAAAATTACGATCATTCCATATTTTAAATGCTGACACAACTAAATTTTCATGATTTCTGTGGTAACATTACAAACATCAACAGAAATACACAAAGATGTCAAGTCAATCCCTCTTAGAAATGTTTAAAAATGTTATAAGTACTTTATAATATTTTCTCTTTTTCATCAGGCTGTAGCCACTGTAGGCCTTGCAGTGGGACAAGTATACAAAGAGCCATCTGTGATAACAATGTGTAAACAACTGGAGACGAATGCTGTTTGGGGATACAAACTCAGTAAATATAAGGTAATGTGTATGTCAGTGATTTCATTGTCCTTTATTATAGGTCATTGATTTCATTGTACATTATTATGTCAGTGATTTCATTGTACATTATGTCAGTGATTTCATTGTCCTTTATTATTGGTCAGTGATTTCATTGTACATTATTATGTCAGTTATTTCATTTTACATTATTATGTCAGTGATTTCATTGTATATTATTATGTCAGTGATTTCATTGTACATTATTATGTCAGTGATTTCATTGTACATTATTATGTCAGTGATTTCATTGTCCTTTATTATTGGTCAGTGATTTCATTGTACATTATTATGTCAGTGATTTCATTGTACATTATTATGTCAGTGATTTCATTGTATATTATTATGTCAGTGATTTCATTGTACATTATTATGTCAGTGATTTCATTGTACATTATTATGTCAGTGATTTCATTGTATATTATTATGTCAGTGACTTCATTGTACATTATTATGTCGGTGATTTCATTGTACAATATTTATTATGTCAGTGATTTCATTGTACAATATTTATTATGTCAGTGACTTCATTGTACATTATTATGTCGGTGATTTCATTGTACAATATTTATTATGTCAGTGATTTCATTGTACATTATTATGTCAGTGATTTCATTGTACATTAATATGTCAGTGATTCCATTGTACATTATTTTGTCAGTGATTTTATTGTACATTATGTCAGTGATTTCATTGTATATTATTATGTCAGTGATTTCATTGTACATTATTATGTCAGTGATTTCATTGTACATTATTATGTCAGTGATTTCATTGTCCTTTATTATACATGTAGGTCAGTGATTTCATTGTACATTATTATGTCAGTGATTTCATTGTCCTTTATTATAGGTCAGTGATTTCATTGTACATTATTATGTCAGTGATTTCATTGTCCTTTATTATAGGTCAGTGATTTCATTGTACAGTTTTCAAAATAACTGACTAGATGAACATCTCCAATAAACTGGAGATGGCAAGCTCTTTAGTTTATATTGTTAGTTTAGGTTAGGTTCCTCAAATACTTTTCAGAACCTTCTTTATTTGTTGTGAGAAATTATTTATTTTTTACATTATTACTCCCATTCATTTCCAAGTGTTATGTGAAGTTATGTATAGGTCATTGGTGTTTTGAATTTGAATTAGAAATTAAAGATATGTTTAGAATATACATGTATTAAATAGTAAATTTTGTAATTGAATAATTTGCAAAAGTACAGTTACTATTGAAAATGACTGAAAGTTTTGATGAAACACATATTCATTAGTATGTCTATTGAAGATCATACTAATTTGTAACAAACATGCAAGTAATTCAAGTGTGTATAAAGTTACCTTTAAATTGAATTGCAGGCATTGTGATCATGTATTTTCATTATCAGTAATTAAATTCATTATTTTTTAAAATTTGTAGATAAATTTCAAAGAGGCTTTCCTTTGTCCACCCATTGAAAAAATAAAATTACTCCCACAAGTTGTGCAAGTAGACACAGGTGATATGACACTTGTTAAAGATTTTTGTAGGTAAGAACGACTCTATAAATTTCATCAAGGTTGATATACATGTATGTGTATGAGCAAATCCCTGCATGTTGGACTTTTGTTTTGTATAGATGTAATAATCGTTATCTATATGGGTGTGACAAAAAAATCTTTAAGATTGATAATTGGTTCAAATTATGCCAATCAGCAGGCAAACATTTACTCTGTAATGTTATATCTTTAGAAATTATATCAGGGCGAAAATTAGAATTTCCATGTAAGATTTACATAATAATTTTCATATTTTATACTCCTCCATGTATGCATCCTGGATATAATGTGATAAAGCCTGTCACTCTGTGAATTTCTACCTTTCCAAATTACTTGTGCAGATTTTACTGAAACTTGGAATACAATTACATGACTTTGTAGTTAAAATTATGAAATTTATAATGAGTATTTTTGTTCTAGCAGTTTTTGAGCTCTTGAACATTTTTGATGGGACAAAACTTTTAAAAGGTAATTTTCCATGCTCTCTGATTTCTCTTTTTAATTAAATAATTAATTTGTTAAGACATGTACATAATTATTATTTTTTACTCATAGTGCATTTGGATTAGATACAGATGAAGGAATAATGCTATATTTAGATCATGTATTTTCTACATATAATGAAGATGACCATGTATCATCATCACAGTTAGTTAATCAGCTTAAAAATGCCAGGATTGCTATACAGGAAATTAAGAAAACTGATTCTCTGTTTGAAAAACTGGAATTATTGTATACACAGGTAAGTGGTTCAATATTTAAGAAATAAAGTAAATTTAACATTGTCTGTTTGAATGGTTTGTAAGACATTAGATTTTGAAAGTTTGTAACAACTATGGGAAATTTCTTCATTTTCTAAATTTACATAATTCTTTGTCTTTATTTATTTATTAATTTAATTCTTGATTTTAAAGTTAAAACTGTTACACACTGGGAAGAAAATAATTAGTGTCCTGTATTTACAAACATGTAATACAATGCCTTTATAAAGGATAATCTGTATCCCATTCCTTCTTAATAAACACAGTGAGTTGTGAGTTAAAACCCCTGCTGGGTCATACATAAAACATTTTAAATTTGGGATATTGTTTCCTCACCTGACACTCAACATTAAGAACACCGTCAAGAGTATCAGTTGGTCAACCAAGATTCCAGATAAAGTGACTAGGAAAGTGGAATGCTTGTTTCATACTGTTTCAGTGAGCTAGCACCTTATTCAAAAATGCCATGTGTGCCCTAGAACAAAGAACAAATTGGCACATCTCAGACATATATGAACTGTTCTTAGATTTTTCTTTAGAGGTTAAAAAAAAAAAAGGAATAGCTTAAAAATTGCTAATGCCATGTTAAAACAACATTACAAACAACCAACCAACCTTCTTGGACAAAAACATAATGATTATAAATATTTTATTCTATAAAACAAATAAAAATGTTGTTAAATGTAATTTACTTGCATAACAAAGTAAGTAGTTAGTATAAACATTATCCAAATGTAGGGTCACTTTTTTTATGAAAAAATGTTTGAATTTGTGCAGATGTACTGTGTTCAAACTATTTACATGCCAACCTTCTGATAATGCTTGTTGGATAAATATGTTTAGAAAGCTACTGGTACTCAATTAGGATGGTGAAATGTGTTGTGATTTATAAGCACTTAAGATATCTATACCACAGAAAAAGAGAAAAATTTTGATTGTTGTAGAAAAAGAAGATAAATGTAAGAATGTTTGTTTCCATTTTAAGAATCTTTATAGAATGATGTTTTGTGACTTTTGATGTTACTCAACTTACTTGCTTGCTCACTCACTCACACACCCACCCACTCACTCACTCACTCACTCACTCACTCACTCACTCACACACCCACCCACTCGCTCGCTCGCTCACTCACTCACTCTCTCTCTCTCTCTCTCTCTCTCTCTCTCTCTCTCTCTCTCTCTCTCTCTCTCTCTCTCTCTCTCTCTCTCTCTCTCTCTCTCTCTCTCTCTCTTTGTGCCTGAGAGCACATAATGCCTTCAAAGAGTATGTTGGTTTCTGTAGCAGGAAAGTTTTTACATGACAAGACTGCTAACCCTGTGCACAGCCCTCCTCCTTTCACATTCTGGACTTGGGACCAGACAATGGTGGAGTTGACTTTTGTTGTTACTATATTGAAATTAACATTCATCAGTTCTGTTTCAGGTTCATTCCTATGATTATGAAACTCTTGAATTTTTACTGGAAGAAATGCAAAAGATAGAGGCAAATGGAAAAAGAGAAAAAGTAAGATTATCATACTAACAAAGAGTTCATTAAATTCTGTTTATAAAAATGCTGTAAATATCAATGATGAAATAGTTAGTAGTGAGTTGATGCATCATTGAATTGTATCATTTGAAAGACAATTAGATTCATCAGGAAATATGAGTGGGATCTGGATACATCATTTATAGAAAATAAGTAATTTCCCTTGGTAAGAACTCTTTTGAGCTCATTTTGGCACTATTTTTCTTCTCTGCTAGTCAAACTTATTTCATCCTCCTTGCAATAACCACCTGTAAAATATCATTAATACTCTTGTAATTCTAGGTCCTATATTAACCACTGTTTCTTCAAAAGATTTTTCTTGACTTCAGTGTAGAGAAATTTGATATCTATTTAGTTTTCATAGTTTTCTATATATTCTGGAATGTAGATATATCTTTTCAGTTTTGTGCAAAAATTAATTGTTATTCTATAAAACATTGTTAAAATTTGCTTAAGGAAAATAAAAAAAATTGCTAAATTATTTAAGGATTAGGCCTAACTTAAAAACTGCTTTGGTTGCTGTTTTCCGACCCATGCTATCCACATGTGGGTAGGTAGGAAGGAAAAAAATTTATTTTACTTTTTGAAAACTTAATCTACATGTATTACACTTTTGAAAAAGTTTAAATTGGTTTTGTTTGTCTCTTTTAAAACACATTTTACAAATTTTTTTTGCTAACTAAAGTCTTCTTTGTTCCTTCTTGTGTTTTCTCTTATGGAGAAACACAGCAGAACTACCATATAAACCTGCTCACAGAATGTCTCGCTTGCCAGGGTTATCATCCCTTTCACTTTAATACTGTTTCCTATGTTGAATGAGAAGTAAAAAATAATAATTTGGAATTGAAAGCAATAAAAATTTTTGGGTAGGGGCATTTCAAGTGGGTCGGGCTGTCAACAGCAAACAAAATTAATTTTATTTTAGGCATTATCAAATTTATAAAATGATTAAGAAACTGGGAGCATAAGCATACATATATAAAATAAACTCTTAATAACAGACTTGAATTTAGTCTCCTAAATGCTGTAGAAAAATAAAAATTTGAACAAATAAACTTTCCTGATTGTAAATTCATGATTTTATTGTATTTTTGTTTGAATTTACAGGGACTTAAATTACTAGATTATCTAAAAGTATACACCAGAACAGTTGAACCATCAGAATATGAAAGGAAATACAGAATTGATGGAGATAAACAGAAGGTAGGAAGGTTTTTTTTTTCCCTCATAAATATGCTTTAAGATTAATTTAGCTAAGATATACATGTACATGTATCTCTGATACAGAATATAAGGGTTTTAATAGTTTGCATATCAACTTATTACATATCTAAGTAGCTCATTGCTACATTTTTTTGCTTTCACAGTTTGTTGATTTTCTAATGGTTCAGTTTTACGGGTTAAATATTTTTTCAGGTGATTTTCTAATGGTTCAGTTTTACGGGTTAATTATTTTTTTAGGGTTTCAGTTTTCACAAATTGTTTTTTTTTTTTCAAAGTTCATTTTTTACAGAATGTTGATTTTCTAAGAGTTCGGTTTTTCACAGGTTGTCAACTTTCTCTGGTTTCTAGTTTCACAGGTTGTTGAATATCTAATGGTTCAGTTTTCACAAGTTGAATTTCTAAATGCACAGTTTTCACAGATTGTCAGTTTCCTAACGTTTTCAGTTTTCAAATTTTCTATTGTCTAACATTTTTCAGTTTTCAAATTTTCTGTTGGCTCAGGGTTAGGTTTTCAAAGGTTGCACTTTACATCTAATTTATTCAAGCATGTGTTTTTTTTAATCATATTGAAATGACATAAATAAAATAATCTATGTTTCATCAACACATTCAGTTCTTATAAGTCCTTGTGCCATTATCTTGCTTGGAGTCAAGTTTCAAAACTTAAACTTCTGTTTTTATTTTAGGTTGCATTGATGCTTGAAAATTTACCTGTGGCCAGTAAAACAAGATTACCATTTCATCCATTTATTGACGGAGATCCATGGAAAATATTAAGTATGTTTAAACAATTAATAATTACTCCAAAAATCCCAAATTTATAATTATTGATCATATCAATTACATGTATTTGATCAAATTATTGATGTTTGGTTCATATATAAAAATGCATGTACTTTAAGAAACATGATAATTCTTTATTCGTCATGCTTGTACTATATGCATTGATTATCAAAATTTAAGATTCAGTGTTATGTTTGTTACTTATTATATAAATTTCTTGAATTTAATAAATGTTCTGTTAAGCATTGATTTGATATGACACATCCTGCTAAAGAAAAAACCTAATGCTTATTCAAGAGACTGGTTGCTTTCCATTGCACTCGTACATACAATTTTTATGTCTATTGAATGGACAAAGCAATCACACTGAATCTTAAAGTCATCATAATCATCCAGATGCTTTAAAAATAATCTCCCTTAGTTTTAGACATGGATGCTTGACTGGGAAAAAAATTTCAAAATATAAATTAAATTGGGCATTTGTACACAAGTTTTAACTAACCCTATCATTCAAATCTCTTCTATAAAGATACCACGCACTTGTACTTAAATATAAATTGAATTGCATGTTGGTATCAGAAGTTATTTAAACACTTCTTAAAAACTTTGTCCGAGGGACAGCATCTTGAATCTAAGACAAACAATTGTACAAAGGTGATAGTGATCATGTGCATGCGCTTGGGCAAACAAATATTCCTGAACAGCTTGCTCACCAAAGCAAAAGTGTACATACACTGTCTTCAATGGGTCTCTAGTTGCTGGTCACTTCCTCTTGTCAGAAGATTGATCGTTCTCTCCAGTTTCCTCCACCATTTCTTATGTGGTCACCTTGATGTAGATTAAATGATTTTGATGTCAGGTCATGTGTTGATGAGGATGTTAATTTCTATGATCAAGAATATTACATGTAGTATTAAAATTTGCACGAGACCAAAGTTTTGTCTGTTAACTGTGTTTACTTTACCTTCAGCACCTGAACTAAGAAAAGACACAGTGAGTTTATTGTTACCAATAGCAGAACTGCTTAAAGTAAGTACACATAAATACAAACAAAAATCAAATGATTATATTTAGAAATCACTCTGTCTAATTGTCATTTTATGTTATGGTCAAAAGTTAACAAGGTATTTAAGTTGGTTCTAATAGACAATGGCGGCATGCATGGTATTTGGCTCTCAAGAGACTGCCTGTGTAAATTTTGAAGGCAGAAAATAATAGTTAAGTAATGATATTTTGCACCTCAGTTATTGGCAGTTATGAATTCATCATTTGCATGTATATTCACAGTTCTACGATGGTGGAGTAAGCCGAGGTGTTCTAGTTTTGCTTGCTAGTTGTTTTACATGAATGAGTGATGATCGAATGCACATATTTCTGTATTGTATTAAATATATTTTGCGGTGCACGTGTTCTATATAATTTTCTTTACAAGTACATTTTCTTTCTGAACCTTAGGTTTTGTTTGTCCTGTGTTTCTTATGTTGGTAGCAGTGACATATTGGGATATAAAAATTGTGTATTAAAACCAGTTCAAAACTAAGTGCAGTTTTGTAGTGACTATAGAAGTTAGGTAAGATATTTTATTCAGTGGAACTCTTGTTTTCTCTTTTAGATACCAGTGGATCAAATCTACATTGTCTCCGTACAGAACATGGTACGACAACATCTTGCAGCCAACCGGAGACCTGATGATGGGACAAGTTCGAAAGATGCCAGCAAATGGAACTGGGATGTTAAAGACGCTAATTTAAAACTGCTGGATGATGTGAAAGATTTATTGACAAATGTATCCAACTGTGAACTGGCGTTAGCTTGTGCCAGTTGGATGACTTTAGAAATGCCAGCTGGTAGGTATCGTATAGATTAATCACTTGATTATTGTAAGGAGTGAACCTCTTTTATTGACTGCCGGTTTTCCAGATGAAATAGTTGCTCATTGTTTTAAGTTTTTAGTCTATATTTTTTTTAAATATTAAATTCAACCCCAAGATTGCACAAAAAATGTGGTTTTGCATGGCCATCTAGAAATTGTTTTTTAGGACATGTTACCTATTTAAAGTATGGCAATATACATGTTCTCTTTTTTGGGTCTAACATACATTATTTCTTTAAGGGTATTTTTAAAATATCCCTTTAAAAGAACACCAAAAAAATCCCTACTTAGATGAAGATTAAACCATGTACATAAATGCTACATGTATAATTACATAGCAGACAAGAGGCCTGTTTAACTGTGTGTACATACAGTTTTGCTTTGGCAAACAAATTGTTCAACGGAGACTGCTTGCAAAAGCAAACACTTAGGAAAGAACTCATTATGGTAAGGTTGTTTACCTTAGATTCAAGATGGAGTCCCAGAGACAAAATTTAGAAAAATTAGTTTAAATAAACTCTGAAACCAACATGCATTTCTCTCTATATATCAGTGCCAATACAGTTATTGCTCTGAATTTGGTATGAATGATAAATAAATTAATAGATGTCAGATATACTAGTCAGTGCCTGTTTCAGGATCTAAGGGAGATAAGTCAAAGTGTTAAATTTTCTGAATTATTACCATGTTCTGGATGCAATGTTATTATTGTTTGTGTAAAGAATATAATTTTGTCTGACAAAATTAGGTTAAATTTAACAAAAACTGAAGTAACATTTTTTCAAACTAAATCAGCTTGAGTAAAAATGGAAAAGTATTTATTATTATTAAAATAATTTGTAAATTTTATTTGTCAGGTGCTGAAAAAATCAAAGGTTTAGAGGGTTGTTTAGCTTTGGCTACATTGTGGCATAATGCATTACCACCTGAAAAGGTAAGAAAGGGGAACATATTATAAATCATTATGATACATAATTAACAAAACACATACTTGTTATGAATTAATTAACCAGAAAGACATATGTAATTAGTTTTATTTACCAATAACACAGGTAATTAATTTATTTACAAATAAAGCATAAGTAATTGTTTTCATCTTTTAATCCATACAGGATCATGTTTTCTTGTCTTACATCTTACATGTTATTGAAATATACAATTATGTAACCAAGGAAACTAAATAAGTACACTAGCCTAACTGCAGAACTGCTGCTAGTATACCTTTGAAGATTCCAACAAGGGTTGCAAAATTGTAGGTTTTTCCATAAAATAACACTAATTTATTGAAGAAGACAATGATCCTACCTTTTTTTACTCTTACACTAAAAAAAGTCTTATACACATATCTGTAAAATTCAGAAATTTACTATTAACCTGAATATATTTATTCTACTTACTTGAAATTCAGATCTGACAAATTTGAAAGTGCTTGGATTAGTTTGATTATGTTGTCACTGTGTTTTTATTTCCTGTGTATTTCAGACTCGTGAGAAAGACAAAGCGAAGGCTGCTTATGGTAAATTTTCCTCGCAATGGCAGCGATTGTCCACAGAGCAGGCTCTCTGCTTAGGTAAACTGGCAGAACCAGAGCTACTAAAACTAGCCAATAATGCCGAGAAACTTTTACAAAAACTTTATGAACATCCAAGTATTTTGCTACCAGATGGCGCTGATAAACCAGGTAAGATATTTACGTGTATTTTGATCTTTGTGCATTTTTTTTTTTTTTTTTGCTAGATTTAATCATGTTGCAGGTGTCCTATTTGCTATTTTAAAAATATTTTTTGTAATCTAAAAAATTTATTTTAAAGTACAATAAGACCACTTATAAAATATATTTATTGTTTTACTTACATGTAAGTCTTCTTCAAATACTTGTAATTTACATGTATTATGTACATGTACATGTACATTGAAGAAAACAAACCACACTGTACATGTAGAACATAAAAATTAAGATTAGATTTAGATGAATACTAAACGGAAACACAACCAATTAGTTTGGCCTTTGGTGGCCAAGTGGTCTAAAGCGCATACTTATGGATCACAGTGCCTCTCATCGTCCTAGGTTTGAATTTCACTTTGGGAGATCCTAGTGTAAGAAGTTCACTTTGCGAGATCCAAGTGTAAGAAAAACTGGTTCTAGGTGTACAACACTATTACTCCACTTCATCTCTAAAAGTGAACAATTTTACTGGAAATGTTATGTGTGTATTTGAAGGCTTGATACCATTAATGATGTTTCACATGAAATTATGTTCCATATTATGATTAAATTCAGATATCCACACAACAGCAGAAAAAGTCGCGGAAATCAATGGTATAAATCTACAGAAATTATTGATGGTGTTGGTAGAGAAATGGCTGCCATGTTCTTCATCCAAAGATGTTGATGCTGACTCTGTAAGTTTGTCAAAATGTTAAGTCTTTTGTCTTTTATAACTTTTTGACATAGAACAATAATTTTGACCTAAGAAAGTCCTTGTTCATTACTTGCTGTTTTTGATCAGTTGCACAGTGTGCAAATTCAGGTTTAAAATATGGTGAGTGGTTGGTAGGCAAAGTGAAAACCCCTTTAAGTCCCTCTTTATCACCTTGCAAAGTTATCCCCTTTAAAGAGGATATAGGATTTGTCTCGTATGTACGTAAGTATAAACGTTTATCATACTTTCCTTGTCACTGCTCTACCAAATTTAATTCTCTACAGAATTTCATGAAACTTCATACATGGGTTTATTATTGTAATATTCAAGACAAGTTCATATTTTAGTCATCATAAATCCAAGATAGCCACCATTGCTGTAAATAGAAAAAAAAAAAAAAAAAAAACAGAAAAATGTCATTAAATGTTTACTTATGTATCAATTTGGTTCAAATTTGGTATATACAAAGTTGAACCCTGGACATTTAATAATTGTAATAGGTTTTTTGGTTATTTTTTGTCCTTTGCATGTTACTAGCCAATATGCGAATTAGTAGCTAAATATAGCCGATTCTTTGAAAAACAATATTATACAATAATCCATTGTGAGGGGATAAGTATCACTTGTAATGTCTTGTTTGTGTTATCACTCCCCAAGATTTTAACCTAAAAACTTGAAACTTCACAGAATGTTTCTGTGTAAATCTAAAATGTGCAACTTACTGAAACTTATTCTGATTTTTTTTCCCCAAATTTTCTGACTTAGGAACTTGTTTTTCTGTAGCAATTTTTTTTGAAAATATTGATTTTATATATATTTGTATTTTTATGTACATGTGAATATAAGTTTTATCTAAAATGTTGCCATGTTTAATTAAAGTTTCTTAATCAAGTACATGTATGTGAAAAAAAAAAAAAAAAAAAAAAAAAAAAATGTATATGTCATAAAAAATCTTATGTTCCACACACTGGAGAATAAAATTTGTGTATGTTAGAGTTATCTACCCTTACTTAAAGTGTTTATAGAGTGTATTTCTTCACACTAGACAGTATGGCCAAGTAAGTTAGAAAACAAAGTCATATATTACTTGTTCAATGAATAACATAAAAACCTTATTGAATTTTATCATCAGTAGATAATGGGGTATGAACTTCTGCAGTTTTACATTTAGTTGGTGACATCTCAATAAAAGTGAGATAATCTTGATTGCGATGTTAATTATCAATCATTCTTTTTTAATTTTTTGTTTTCAGACTATGACCTTTAACTTTACTAATATAAAACTATCGGAAGACACACAACTGGAATCTGATGATGCTGATGATGAAAATTTGAAAAGGTACAAAATATGTCATTATATTACCTGCTTATACATGTTTGTTTAAATCTAGAGTTTATTTTTTGTTGCAAGTTTAGAGTATTATCAGTATTATTTGGATCTAAAACTAAGGATTGAATAGAATATCTCATGTGCAGGACACCACTACTGTACCTCAGGATGCCACTACTGTACCTCAGGACGCCACTACTGTAGCTCAGTTAGGGTGTTTGCTTTGTATGTGGGAGGTCAAGGTTTGAACACTGGCCAGGTCTGACCTGGACTTTAAAATATGTAGTAATTTTTCCTTCCCCATTGAGACAGCATTTAGAAATGAAAGTCACAGGTTCCTTTAGAGGAAACCTTAAAAAAAACCTATGCCCATGTCATGGTAGGTGTGGCACTCTAAAGAACCCTCCCTGCACATTGCCCTGAGTGCACTGCAAGGTAAAATTTGTGGCATTTCACCTATAGCTTTTGACATTGAGATACAAGTTAAATATTCTTGACTTGGACATAAAACCCCATTCAATAAATCAATAGGACAAAATCGTGTGTTTACAATCACATTGTCTCGCTGACTAGGTTCTAATGCCACTCAGGCAGATCCCAGTGTCAAAAAGATTGTCAGATTGCTTCACAAATGTGTGGTTTTCTCCAGGTACTCCAGTTTTCTCAACCACTGTCAGATTGTTCAACAAAGGTGTGTGGTTTTTATCCAGGTACTCCAGTTTTATCACCCATTGTCAGATTGCTTGACAAAGGTGTGTGGTTTTCTCCAGGTACTCCAGTTTTCTCCACCATTGTCAGATTGTTCGACAAAGGTGTGTGGTTTCTCCAGGTACTCCAGTTTTCTCCACCATTGTCAGATTGTTTGACAAAGGTGTGTGGTTTTCTCCAGGTACTCCAGTTTTCTCCACCATTGTCAGATTCTTTGACAAAGGTGTGTGGTTTTCTCCAGGTATTCCAGTTTTCTCCACCATTGTCAGATTGTTTGACAAAGGTGTGTGGTTTTCTCCAGGTACTCCAGTTTTCTCCACCATTGTCAGTTTGCTTGACAAAGGTCTGTGGTTTTCTCCAGGTACTCCAGTTTTCTCCACCATTGTCAGATTGTTCGACAAAGGTGTGTGGTTTTCTGCAGGTACTCCAGTTTTCTCCACCATTGTCAGATTGTTGGACAAAGGTGTGTGGTTTTCTCCAGGTACTCCAGTTTTCTCCACCATTGTCATATTGTTTGACAAAGGTCTGTGGTTTTCTCCAGGTACTCCAGTTTTCTCCACCATTGTCAGATTGTTCGACAAAGGTGTGTGGTTTTCTCCAGGTACTCCAGTTTTATCCACCATTGTCCGATTGTTCGACAAAGGTGTGTGGTTTTCTCCAGGTACTCCAGTTTTCTCCACCATTGTCAAATTGCTTGACAAAGGTCTGTGGTTTTCTGCAGGTACTCCAGTTTTCTCCACCATTGTCAGATTGCTTGACAAAGGATGTGGTTTTCTCCAGGTATTCCAGTTTTCTCCACCATTGTCAGATTGTTTGACAAAGGTGTGTGGTTTTCTCCAGGTACTCCAGTTTTCTCCACCATTGTCAGATTGCTTGACAAAGGTGTGTGGTTTTCTCCAGGTACTCCAGTTTTCTCCACCATTGTCAGATTGCTTGACAAAGGTGTGTGGTTTTCTCCAGGTACTCCAGTTTTCTCCACCATTGTCAGATTGTTGGACAAAGGTGTGTGGTTTTCTCCAGGTACTCCAGTTTTCTCCACCATTGTCAGATTGTTTGACAAAGGTCTGTGGTTTTCTCCAGGTACTCCAATTTTCTCCACCATTGTCAGATTGTTCGACAAAGGTGTGTGGTTTTCTCCAGGTACTCCAGTTTTCTCCACCATTGTCAGATTGTTGGACAAAGGTGTGTGGTTTTCTCCAGGTACTCCAGTTTTCTCCACCATTGTCAGATTGCTTGACAAAGGTCTGTGGTTTTCTCCAGGTACTCCAGTTTTCTCCACCATTGTCAGATTGCTTGACAAAGGTCTGTGGTTTTTGTGCAAATACTCCAGTTTTCTCCACCATTGTCAGATTGCTTGACAAAGGTCTGTGGTTTTCTGCAGGTACTCCAGTTTTCTCCACCATTGTCAGATTGTTCGACAAAGGTCTGTGGTTTTCCCCAGGGAATCCAGTTACCTCCACCATCCAAGAACCTTGATATAATGTAAAAAAAAAAAAAAAAAAATTCTTGACTTTGGTGTAAAACATCATTATTACACTCATTTTTATATGCCCGTCATATGACGGGACGTATTATGTTACGGTGCTGTCCGTCCGGGCGGGCGGGCGGGCGGGCGTCTGTTAACAATTTGTATTCCGTTCAATAGAGACCACAAACATTTATGGATTCAAATGAAATTTGGTATACAGCTTTACCATGGTAATACCTTGTGCAAGTTCGAATTACAACTTTTTCGGATTATTTTTGGAGGAGTTATGCCCCTTTTTTAACTTAGAAATTTTTGTATGTATGACCATGTGGTTTCCGATCATCAGAGCCTACAACTATTTATGGATTCAAATGAAATTTGGTATACACATTTACGATGTTATTATCTGGTGCAAGTTCGAATTACAACTTTTTCAGATTATTTTTGGAGGAGTTATGCCCCTTTTTTAACTTAAAACACCTTTTTATCATACTGCACAGATCACGACAACAGTTCAAATTATAATTAATCTTTAGAGATATAAATTATTTCAGGTTGGTTAAAAAAAAAGTTCTCAAAACATTTCAGACAAAAAATGTATTTGTTTCCTAAAATCTTCCTGCATGCAATGCCTAACACATGAAAACACTGCCATGACCTAACATTATATTTTAAACTTCTTCCTTCCTGGAAATGAATATGAATTATATAGCAGTCTACCACTATCCATTTAGCAATATATTTTTACATACATATATCCTAGTTGTAATTATACTTCTCAGTAAAGAATGGAACAATCTAGAGGATTAGTGACGAATTCATTCGGAACATCCTCTGGATGTGAAATGATAAAGGCGACAACTTTCTCCTTTTTAGCAGCATATATTTGCATCTTGGGGACCTTGAAAACTCCTCGATAGATTTTGCTAAAAATTTCTGAGGTTATGGAGTCTAATGCGATCTAGCTATCTAACTTGGTGAAATTTTTGGGAAAAATCGGTATCATACTTAATTTTGGGGTCAAACATGCAAAAAATGAATTTTTCCAAAAAACAATTACGTTTAACGCACTCCTGTTCAATAACATTTCATTGTACGAAAAAGTCGTCCATTGACCGAAAAATGTTTAAGATCTGACGGAAAAGGCGGTATTTTTATATTTTTTGTATCTTTTACATAAAATCCACAATAACTGTTTAAAGTCGGCGCTATCATCCAAAAACAATTTAACGTACCGTTTTGAATTCGTACCCATATTAAAGTAACCAATTCTTTACCAAATTATTGGTAGGTTTGGCACTTATCCGTTAGGTCTGTGTCAAACTTTTGAGTGGCAAGTTCTGTGGATGAGCTCTACTGATAGAAATCCTCTAGATTGTTCCATTCTTTCCCGCGAAACCCCTAAAGGTGTCGCCACACTAGTAAATAGTACTACTCGATCAATATAACACGGGCGTATAATGCTACGCTCGGCGGTGCTCTTGTTAGTAATTCGTTGTAATACCACATACACTTAAAACAAGTAAACATGAAACCTATCTATATGATTGTATAAAACAGCTGAGGTTTACCCCATATGTCAAAGTTTGTTTCAGTGAACAAGTATAAATTTGTTAAAACATGTATTTCACAAGAAAAATGAAGTGACTGCCATTTTGTATACATGTACAGTCTTTAATAAATTCATTCATTTTGTATTTTTATTTCAGACTACTGTATGTATTGCGTAAAGGACCCAAAGAAGAGAGTATTGTGTTCCTGCTGAATTATTCTTTTAAGGTATACATACATATACATGTACATGTACATTTCATTATTTAACATATTGTTCTTTTGATGTGGTTATTTTATGAGGTAACTCAAAAAACTATACATGTAGTTTAAATAGTAAAATCTCTTCAGGGTGAAATACATTAAAACTTGCAATATGGAACATGAATGAAACTAGAAAGAGAGGGGGGGGGGGGAATGGCATTTTGTAACATTGAGCAAACACACATGAGCGACTGCCATCACTATCGCAAGGTTGATAAAGTTAATAAGATATGTTTTTAAAAAATTCTAAAATTTCTAAAACCAACATGCATTCCTTTTCATATTTTGTTGCAAGTATATGGTATGTTTCTATAATGGATTTGAATGATAAAATACGTCAAAATTTGTGTTTAAATGCCTAATTTATTTTATATTTTAACATATGTACTGTAATCAGTGTCAGTGTTAAAATCTGATCAAGATTTTTGATAAAACATCCGGATAATTAAGATGACCTAGATTCAATGTTATTGCTAGCTTCCTTTCATTATACACATTCATTGTTCACAAGATCACTTTTGAAAAGCACACACCTTGTTGAACATGCCTCCGATTATAATCCCAAATATTTGGGATTTTACAATACAGTATTTACATAAACAAGTGTTTGTATTGTCATAATTAACAATTAAGCTGTTTTAAAATGATGTTCATTGTCAATATGAATGCACAAACTTTACAAGCTAACTGAATAACTTGCGTTAGTCTGCAAATAACAACACATTTATTATGTTGATATTCAAATTATTATTATTATTTTTATTAGTATGTATCTAATATTCTCAAAAGTACTTTATGTTAATGAACTGTTTTTGTAAAATTTTGTAAATGAGCTTTAAAGACTTAATTGTCTTGAATGTAAAAAATGTGATGTTTCAGCCGTGTTTGTTTACCTATGATATTATATTTCCAGATTGTGTATTGCATTTTTTATGTACATGTATTTGTCATATCATATTTTTAAATTTAATCATAAAATACATTCAAAATGGTATATGACATATTTGTCATATATGACATACTTATACATGGAGTCACATGGTTTTTGTGATTTATGGTCTACATGTATTTAAATGCAAAAGCTCTCAAGTTTTGAGAAATGTCAATTTCACATGGCAAATGAAAATATTGCATAAATTCTTCTATATCAGGAACAGAGTATGACAGATGCTTCAGTCATTACACATATGTGCAGAGTTAGAGCTTTGAGGTGTCTGTTAGAGTTGCGGGATTTTGAAACGATAGAAAAACTCAGCAAGAAGTCAGCAGAAGATTTGAGGTGAGTGTATTTTTAAATCTTAACTCATACACCTGAAGAAATGCCATCCTATATGAATGATTTTTATGACTGAATTTGAAGGTGAGCAGATTAATGTTGTTCTGTTTTCTTTTTTCAAACATTTGCAATTTCTATGACAGGCCAAATTATAGTTGGTTATTATTAAAGTATTATTTTGAAATCAGATTCTCCAGCATGCCACATGGGACCTTGATGGCTTAGTGGTCTAAAGCACTTGTTTACAGATAAAGCACCTCTCACCTCCTAGGCTTGATTCCTAATTATGCAGCTCCTATGTTGAGCAAGTTTGTCAGGTCACTTGTCAGAGTTTAGTAGTTTTCTCCAGGTACTTCAGTTTCCTCCACCATTCCAGAATTGACTGCCTTACTTACTTACTTACTTACTTACTTACTTACTTACTTACTTACTTACTTACTTATCCTCTTCATTCCCAATGGGAACATAAGGCCACAACAAGCTGTTTCCATCTCACTGCCTTGATAAAAGTAAATAAACTTTGGCTGGGGCATTAAACTCCATTACTCCGCTCCACTCCTTATTCACCATTAGTTACAAGTGGTTTTCTCCAGACAGTCGAGTTTTCTTCACTGTCCCAGACTACCTTCATATAAGTGAAAGAACCATGACTGGCATGAAAACTTTGTTACTCCAGTCTTTCAATCAGCATTACCAAGTAATTTTCTTAAGGCACTCAGTTTTGTCTACCATCTTTGAATGCCTTGATATACGTGAATGAATCTTGACTTCTGCATTACGCCATTCAATTCCTTAATTTAGCTAGTTTTTAGTTTTTTTAGTTTTTGCTAAGAATAACTAATGTTACAACAACCTATCTACCTACATACCTACCTACATTTGCATTACTCATTGCATTGTTATAATCAGCCACATACTGGAGATAGAACATTCTAAATGAAAAAGGTAATTATGATTTATTTTAGGAGTTTGATGAAAAACCTTAGTTATATAGTGGATTTAGAATCTCTTCACATACAGCATTCTGTAGAGACGTTTGAAGAATGTAATAAAGAAGGACTTGTTAAAGGGATCTGGAGGAACCACAGTCATCAAAAAACAGTATATATGTTTTCTTATCATTATTATCTGTTTTTAGCTCACCTGAGCTGAAGGCATCCTATATGAAAAAATGGGTTAATGGGTTGGATTTTCTGATTAAGTATTGTGGCAGTTGCAAACTGGCAAAAACTTAGAAAGTTTCTGTAATTACAGTTATTGTCTGTTGTACTTTACAGATGATTTTGGACATCCTCAGATGAGCGTTAAGGCATATTGGCCTCTTTGTCTTTTAAAACCAGGTGCTTGGGTTTAAGAGATGTAGAGTGACCAAAGTTGTCAGGTTGTGTATTGCACAGGGTTCGCACAGTCTTGAAAAGTGCTTGAAAAATGAGCCCTCACTGGAAAAGTCCTTGAAAATGAGTAAAAACAAACAGAGTCCTTGAAAAGTCCTGGAATTCTGTTAGTCTGTCTTGAAAAGTCCTGGAATTTTGAACTAATCACCCTGAAACTCGCGGTAAAAACGCAGCTGCAACGTTTATGATAAATAAAAAAATCATTGAGTTATCCCTCTTGTCTCGGTCAATATCATTCGTGAGTCTACGACTTGTAACGGAAGAATTCCGGGTGGTGTTCCAACTACAGAGAATATGACACAAGTTATTTCACTTTGTATTACTTCCGGCTAGCAACGAAAATGCCGATTTTATAGTCCTTGAAAAATGGTCAAAGAGTCCTTGAAAAGTCCTTGAAAAGTCCTTGAATTTTGTCAGGCATTGGCTGTATGAACCCTGTTGCAGCTTTTTCTCTCCGGTTGCATTCTGAAATGTCGGATCATCAGAAATTGTTATGTACATATCTCTCTCATATTATTTCTTTTAAAATCAGGAGCTTCGGTGTAAGAGATAAAGACTGGCCTAAAGGTTGACTTGTGAATCAGTTTTTCTTACTACCTATGTTTGATTCTTATAAAGGACAGATCATCTGAAAACATTAAGGAAGGTTTCATTATCACATTTGAGCATTTTTAGTCAATCCAATCAATGGTATGTAAGTTTGTAGTGTTTGTTTGTGAAAATCATTGGATGAAATAATGAAATCCAAGCAGCTTATAATGTATGCTAAGTGGTGCTGGTTATAATATTAATTATCTGTTTGACATTTTATTATATTACAGGCAGCCTTTTTAGTGGCCAGTTTGTGTTTGGATTATCATATTAATGATAAACAGCTATGGAACAGTGTACTTCAGCAGTTACATTCATTTTCTATGGTAAGTACATGTGCACTTAAGCAGCTACATGTACATTCATTTTCTGTGGTAATTACAGTTGCATTATTAATTTTCTGTGGTACATACATGCGTACTTATTTTCTATGGTAAGTACATGTGTACTCAATTTCTATCGTAAGTACATGCGTTCTAGAACGGTTACATTCATTTTCTATGGTAAGAATGTGTGTACTCAACAACTTATTTTCTATGGTAAGTACATGAGTACTACAGCAGCAGTATTCATAGCAGCTACATTCATTTTCTATGGTAAGTACATGTGTTCAACAGCAGCTACATTCAAAAAGGGTTATAAGATTTAGCCAAGACATATAGTGGTTAATTTCTTCTTAAGAACATATGTTACACCCCACTTGTAAGTGCTTCAACAACTTTATTCCCAATGTAATATCAGAAAATTTGATACAAGGATTAAGTTATTTATCAGGTAAGTTTATGTATTGATTTTATAACCAACACTATCTTATTTACTGGTTTTTTGTTTGCACTTCTACATTATTTCTGAACATAACAAAATATCAGGTACCTGGATACAAGGAATTAATATGGTATCATTTTATACTGATTCACATTTTGTATCCCATGCTCCCTTATGTACAAAGTTTTTGCCCTTTATTTATATAACTTGCATTATTTTAACTCTGTAACAACTTTATTTTTCAACATCATTTCACATATCTTCCTGCATGTTTTTTGTATGGTAGTACTTCAAGAGTAATTTCCCTTTCTACATTTCTCTTATTCAAATTTTTTCTTTGGTAAACCTGGAGGTTTTGTCTGTTGCCCTTTATCATTATATAAAAGTAATTTTTCTTAAATGTGTTTTCAATAAATGATGTTTACTAACAGTTAATTGATTATACATGAACCGGCATGACATTTTCATTATAAGGGGAGTTTTATCACTTGCGTTGCCTTTGTTCTATCATTTCAGATGAAGCAGCTGGAGTATGTGCTATTGAGACTAGGGAAGTGTCCAGATATATGGCAGGTTCCATCTTTTCCCAAGTTATGGCAGTCCATTCTTACAACTCCATTGACAAAAGGTAAAAGAAAAAAAAATTAGAAATGAAAATACATTGTATCTACATAATAAAACACAAACATACCAGTCCATTTTCAAATCACAATCTCCCCCCAAAAAAACAAAGTAAAAATTTTGAAAACTGGCCAATTTAGTTACTGGTAAACACATGAACTACCATCAAGGGGGTGAGACTGGGTGCTATGGAAGGTTAAGCACCTCATGTCTAGCTGTCTACCTAATGATAAAGTAAACTCTACTTCTAAAAAGTGCACACTTTTCATAAACTTAAATTTCTGCCTCTTGGCTATAAAACATGTTTTTAGAACCACTTTTTATTGGAAATTCTTTTTTGTTTGTTTGTTTGGTTTGGACATTATGTGACAGGTGAACTACTAGTATTTTACAATGATGATATGGTATTATCATCATCATCTGTTTTTGGGATTTTTGCATCATCAGTGACCCATGGGTGATTCACATTGAACTTAAAACTGTGGTTTGCGACAATGGTTTTTTTTGTAAAATTGTATTGAGTTATTTATCATACAGTAAGGAAAAATTATAAAAAGAAATACAGATGATTTTTTTTTATAACACATGTTGCTAAATGCTGCTTTTATATCAATACCAAGGTCACGGTCACAGATCACAGCACTTAAATTATAATCCTACTTGGGCAAATTCCATGTGTGAAAATTTGTCAGTTTGCATAAAGGTTTGTGACTTTTACTAGGAGTTGCATTTCCTCCACAATCCCAGTTTGCTTGTTGAAGGTAGGTGGTTTTCTCTTGGTATAAAGATTTCCACAACCATCCAGAACTGAAAACCTTGATAAAAGTAAAAAAAAAAAAAAAAATTCACTGGGGTGTAAAATACCATGTCTCATTTCACTCCTAAATGTATATCAATACCATTTTCATAATAAATATACCATATGTAACATGCTTATCAACATATAAATTTCCCTAGTGCCAATTAACATATATTTGTTTTTGTTGCAGTTGTTCCACCATTAACAGAGGACCAATTAGACACTTGTATTCATGTCTTTAACCTCATTAACAGGTAAAATATTATACAGTTTACATATAAGCACAGACTCCTTGTCATCCAATAAGGAAGGGTTAAATAGGGAACCCCTACCCTTGCCCTTGAATAGGGATATCTTGTGTTTAACCCTGGATAGAGAACTCTTTGTCCTTGATCTTGGACAGAGGTATCTTGTATTTAATGGTGGATAGGGAACTCTTTGTCCTTGACCTTGGATAGGAAACTCTTTGTCCTTGACCTTGGATAGAGATATCTTGTGTTTAGATATAGAACTTCTTGTCGTTGATATTGGAAAAAAAGCTCTTGCATTTCACCTTAAATCTTGGATATTGAACTCTTTGTTCTGACCTTGGAAAAAGCTCTCTTGTATTTCACCTCGGATATAGAATTTATGTCCTTGACCTTGGAAAAAGCTCTCTTGAATTTTACCATGGATATGAAACTCTTTGCCCTTGACTTTGGGAAAAGCTCTTGTATTCTACCTTGGATATACAACTCTTTGTCCTTGACCTTAGATAGAGTTGCATTGTGTTTAGCTTAGATAAATTCCTCTTGTCCTTGGTTTTATTTAGAGTTTGCCTGTCCTCAGGTTAAATTTAAAAAATAAAATCATCCTGATTTGAATCTTAATTCAAATGATTCAATTTCCCTATGACATAAAAAATTGTTTGTTTGCTGTTTAGTGACTTTTTATTTAGAATTCAGTTTGTGATTGAATACTTCAGATTTACATAATGAATCTTGTTAAATCAGGATTACTTCACTCATAATTATAATTCAGTTCATAGTGGAATATGTTTAATTGATTTGTTTCTGACATGAAATGTTGAGGAAACTTACGGCTAAATTTTCAAACTAATCAAAGAAAAAGCAAGAAAGAAAACATTTGTATTGATTAAATCTTAATTACTGGTTCAATGTATTATGTAACATGCATCATTTTGTTGTGTAATATGTGACATTTTGGTGAATTTTTTTTTTTAAAATCTACTTAAAATTTTAACGAATCTCTAAAGATACCGTCAAGAGCTTTATTACATAATACTTTGCCGTGTTTATAAAAATGTATGATTTTTTCAAATTTTCTAGATGTTTTTGCAAGGTTGGAATTCAAAATTACATTGATTTATACACCTCCCTCAACACCCCCCCCCCCTCCCAATAAAACAAAAAAAAATTAATAAAAAAATAAGTAAAAAAAATTTAAAATAAATAAATAAAATGAATAAATAAATAAAAATATAAAGGAATACAAGTTATCTGTGATATGCCAGAAACTCTCGACAGGTTCGTAAGTTGCAATTTGTTGTTAGAATTATAATTGATAGCATTTTATGAGAAGTATATTTACTTTGAAGAAAACTTGTTAGAATTAAAATTTTTATTATTATGACAAATATTTTAATACAAAGCAGTTTGATGTTATAACTAAAATTAATATTTTTTATTCAAAATATTTTTTTTCTGCTTTACCAGGTAGAATTAGATGTTTTTAATTAAAATTAATATTTTTTATGATAAATATATTTAATATGAAGCCATTTGATTTAATAATTCAACAAAATATTTTTACAATGAAACAAGTTTGATATTGATAATTTTTTAAATGAGAAATTATTTTTATTAATAAGGGATTGGATATTATAATTGAAATTAATATTTTTAAAAATTAATATTTTTACTATAAAGCAATGTGTTGTTATCATTAATATTAATAATTTTCATCAAGAATTTTTTTTTCTCCAATTTTCACTTTTAAGATGTCCAGTCTTACAGGATGTTAACTTGGTCAGTTTGTCAAAGATGTACCAGAAGTTAGAGTTACCAGCATGTGCATTGGCATGTTTAAGTATGGTCAATCCGAAACCAGAGGATGGGATAAAGGCAAGATAGTAATATTTACTGTCAAATATTTCTGAATTATCAAATTCAAAGTCCAGTGTTATTTTAAAATATTGATAGAAGAATCATGCTGCATGTATGTTTCAATATACATGTACGAAAAAGCAATTTTAAATAAAGTTTTTAAGTTTTTAACTAATGTTAACAGATACAACAGTTATGTCAAATGTGCAATGAAAATAACTTATTTTTATTTTTAGGAATAGAGGAGTCGATAATTTTGTCTGATTATACATGTGGTATTTCTGAATTTTTAACATAAAAAACTATTATTACAATGGAACCTGTCTATAAATTTCACTGAATATACATGTTTATATATATATATATATATATATATATATATATATATATATATATATATATATTGTAATAAGGGGCCTTTAAAACTGAAGATACTTATATATAATTGTTGGATTCCTTTGTCATTAAATTTATAAAGTTATAATTATAATATATTTAATCTTTGGCAAATAAATTTTTTAAAAAAAAAGCTGTTATAGTCAAAAGCTACAAAACTTGTTTTGATGTTCTTCATGTACTTGTAATATGGTTTATTAAATCTTTAGTGATAAGATTATCATATAATCTTTGCAAAATACAAAAAATCCTCTTTAATACAAATTAAATATTTTTTATTTGAAATTTACATATTGGTCCTATTTTTGTAGGCAATTCTTAATGAGAAGATTACAGTTCTAGACAATGCTCAGTATTTGTTACAGCATGGTTTAGATGCAACATTAGTTAAAGAAGTAAGTATTTTAATTTTATCAACTGTGTTAGCTCACTTCTGTATTGCCAGCTGAGCTAATGGCATAGAATAGTGTGTGTCAGTGCATTTTTATTTGTGTAATCTCTTAGACTACTGGGCGATACGTAACAAATTTCGGGGTAAAGGTCACTAGTTGGGCAAAAGTCTGCATTTTGACAAAGACTGACATCCAAGATGGCACTTTTTAATAGTAATATGCAAATAATTACTATTGTGAATGCTATTTTCAACTAATTTAGTTAAAATTTAAAATATAGAAAGCAGACAGCGGCCTTTAAACATGTGTAACAAGATTTTACGAAGAAATTTTTTCATTGACCATGTTTTAAAAATTATCTGTTAGGTGTTATATTTAGTCTGTTCTTTGAAAAATCTTCTTTAAAATTATTGAGTCAATTGTAACCATTTTTGGCATGGAAGATCTCTGGATGGGCTTTATTAAAGTTTTTACCAGAAGACTGTGTCATCATGGTCATCATTACCATAAATAGCAAATTTGTAATGTCACTAATTGTGTTTAAATTTCAAATAAAAAAGTAAATGGCAGGCTAATTATCATAAAGGTATGTGACGGCTAATAACACAAATTTTACATTGACTCGATTTTCACAAATTATGGTATAGAGTGGGGGTAATGGAATACCCCAGCCACGCTAAAAAATGTCCATGTCGGTCCTTGCCTAACGAAAGTAAGTCAGTATAATTTAAAGTTTGCTTTACTTATTATAGAGTTACGTTTTCTTTTGCAGGTAAAAAACAATGTATTTGATCATATCATATCAGAAGAAGACTTTGTGTCTATTGTAAATCATAACTATTTCCTGGAGTTTGTCGGTTACTGTGTGATGTCTGATAGTGTAGATGGATTACTAAAGTTCTCAATCATTCACAACAGGTCTGTATATAGGTCTTGTATCACTGATTCTATCATACGTAATCAGTATTTAAATACGGACATTTTTTTCACACTAATTTCTTGCTCGCAATTATTTCCTGACTTACAGTATTACTAGTTTTTAAACTTTATGCCTGCTTGTATTATGATTTGACTAGGTTTTTCAAGAAACCTGGTATTGTCATTGAGTGGTTGGATGGAAGTTTTATAGTGGTTTGTTGATGATAACTTTAACAGTTTTGGACATTTTTCAAAATCGTCTTTGCATATGAAAACTTTGTGAAAAGGTGTTGCTTAGGATAACTTTTGGTGTCATTGCATCAGAGGTCATGGTCATTCAGTCACAGAGGCTCAAAGATCTTTATAAGAAACCCTACACAAAACTGGTAAATGTTTAAATTTGTAGTACCAGTTTGATAGTTTGCTTGTTCAGGCACTCTGATTTTCTCCACTGACCACCTTTTCACATGTCCCAGCACTTTGATTTTTTTCCCCACTAACCTGAACTGACCTTCTCACTGAGAAAAACTTTACTTTTAACTATATGTAACTAAATGTGTATTTTGGAGACTTTCATGTGTGTTGTCATCATCAGTCAATAACCCATGTACAGAGTATGTTTAGTGTTTAATCACTTGACTTGTGATTAATATATTTCAAATATATATACTGTATAAGTATTTATTTTGGCTGTGTAGCTTTTGGCGTTAAATTAATTTCCGCCATTTTTAATACACTTCAACATTGATTTTAGCTCACCTGTCTAAGGGAGTAACAATAACAGCACCAATATTAATACATGTACAAGCTAAATGTCCGAGACCCTCGGGAACGCCATATATAATACACACTAATATAAATACTTATACAGTATATGGATAAATTTTTTTTTTTTTTTTTAAATATTTATTGTGTTTTTGGAATATTTCAGAGTGAAAGATGCAGTAAAACTGTTCAATCTCTATTGTTCACATCATCCAGAAATTTTCAACACCTTAAGTAGTTATGTAGATGATGATGATGGACAAGACGAGCCATATATTTATTTAAAAGTAAGTAGAAAAGAGTTAGCACTTGCTTTTTTTTAATATATGCTGCAAATACATTGTACATTTAAAAATTCTTGGCTTTATTTCCATGTGATCCTTCAGTAGTGTAATAGTTCAAATGTTGGGTTAATGAGTCGAGCAACTCTCACTTCCTATGTTAAAATCCAGTTTTGGCAGATCTTGGTAGAAGAAATTTTCAGTTTGCTTGCTAAAATTAATGGGGTTTTTTTTCTAGGTACTCGGGCTTCCAATACCCTTTCAGAACTAACCATAAATATCTTGACTGGGGCATAAAACAACCTCTCTCTCTCTCTCTCTCTCTCTCTCTCTCTCTCTCTCTCACACAATAATTTTGTGGATAAAAGACATTATCAAAATTTGTAGATTATTGACCTTAAAATTGTTTGTAACGGTGGTCAAAATTCTCTCAGGAAAGCAAAAATTCAGAAACATGACCAGAGTTTTTCATTGATTCAGGTGTTTTATTGATCAAATTAAAAAAAAAATTATAACGAAGACCAAATATTGCATTTGAGTTATTAATGGTATTCAAGACTTCTTGTAGTAAAAATGTGATTTTAAATCTGCATGTGTCAAATAATCTTCTGTGACTATAGATATTTAAAGAATAATTTTAACATCAGTGATGTTTGAGATTTGTTTAGAAAATGTGAATTTTAAAGCTTCCATATGTCAAATAATCTTGTGTGATAAATGATCTTAAAATAATAATTTTAGATACATATCATCAAATTTTAGATTTTTTCATTAAAAGTGATTTTTAAAATTTCCGTACATGTATGACCAAAAAAAAAAAAAAAAAAAAAAAAATTGCAGGATAATTGATCTTGAAGGTAAGTTTAAAATATATATACATGATTTTTGAGATTTTCTTTCAAAAAATGTGATATTTAAACTTTTCATACATGTATGTCAAATAATGATATTTATATGATGATTGATTTTATAAAGCATAATTTTTTTGTTTGTCTGTTTTAGGCTTTTTTAAACATGAAGAATATGTCAGATGTAGCCGAAATGCTTCAGTGAACACACAAACTGGAGCAGTTTTAAAAAGAATTGACTGTAGTTAATGAAAAAACTAATAGTTGTGCAGTCCTATGTTTGTCACAATTCTCTTATGTCACCCGGCAAGAAGTTTGCATCGTGAAATTATATCGGTCAACAACATCTCCTGAACCTCCCAAGTTTTTGAGTGTGATTTAGCTTTTTATTTGTCATAGAAGGTGATGTGGTTGACTGGATTTTTTTTTAAGATAAAACTCAATAGTAAATTTAAAGATTTATATTTTCAAAATAAAAATAAGTTTTGAAGTTTTTAAGTGCTCGATGAAGTATGGTAAGTAAATTTATTGATGCTTGAAAATGGATTTTGAACAAAATCTTTGGCATTGGCTTAGCCTTTTGTTTCTTTAACCATTTCAGTATGGGATATTAAATCAACTTTGTCACACACAGAGGCATCACTGTTTCAGAGCTGGGGTTTTTGGAATAAATTGTTGGAATGCATTTTTTTTAATAAAAAATAGTAGGAAACATTCATCAATAAATACATGTTTAATTCAATACCTGCATTAATTGATGTGACAGTATGCATGATGTAATTTAAATTATAATGGAATTGTTGATGTAAAGTTATTCTGGTATCAAGTTTGTGCAATATTTTACTCACACCTGATAATAATATAGTGCTAAATAATCCTATATAGTCTTAAGTGCTAAAAATTATATTCTTAGTTATAATATATGTACATGTACATGTATATCAATTATATAAATTTTACAATTTCTATAAGTATTTTGTAGTGAAATTGTGATATTTAAAGTGCTTTGTAGAGAAGAGGAAGTGGTTATGCTAAACTCTACAATCAAATACATAAACACGAGATACACCTTTCAATTTTCAGATTAGTGACTATTTGATAATTATTATATATGACAAGTTTGGGGCTCAAAATTAGCATGGTTAAGTTTTCTATATACATGTACATGTATACCATTATTATAGTTTAAACCACATTCTGTAATCAGTGCTAATGATGATAATCCTCAAAGTTAAAAAACAAACTGTTCTAATTTCTAAGTGCTTATTGTGAAGACTGAATTTGTACCATGCCAGTTAAGGAAACTCAAAGATACCGGAATATATCGGTTGTTGACATCTAATTGTAGCTGTTGTTTTGGTACATGAATTATAAATTTAAAGAGAGAGAGAACTGATATTTTCAAATATTTTGTTGTGATGTTATTATGTACAAATTGTTTAATGGATTCTTATATTTATACCTGTATTTGTTGAACAATAAATCATGTTGTTGTATAGAATTATTTGTCTTATAATGTATTTGATAGATCAGTCAACAGTCTACATCTACAGTTATCAGTTGACACAATTTACATTGACCAGTCAGCTATCTACATTGACCAGTCAACAAAATCTAAATTGACCAGTCAACTTTACATTGACCAGCCGATACAAACTACATTGACCATTGGATACAATCTACTAGTACATTGTCCAATCAACTTTAAATTGACCAGCCAATACAAACTACATTGACTGGTTGACAAACTACATTGACCAGCAGTGGATACAATCTACATTGTCCAGTCAACTTTACATTGACCAGCCAATACAAACTACATTGACTGGTTGACAAACTACATTGACCAGCAGTGGATACAATCTACATTGTCCAGTCAACTTTACATTGACCAGCCAATACAAACTACTTTGACCAGTGAATACAATCTACATTGTCCAGTCAACTTTACATTGACCAGCCAATACAAACTACATTGACTGGTTGACAAACTACATTAACCAGCAGTGGATACAATCTACATTGTCCAGTCAACGTTACATTGACCAGCCAATACAAACTACTTTGACCAGTGAATACAATCTACATTGTCCAGTCAACTTTACATTGACCAGCCAATACACACTACATTGACCAGTGGATACAATCTACATTGTCCAGTCAACTTTACATTGACCAGCCAATACAAACTACTTTGACCAGTGGATACAATCTACATTGTCCAGTCAACTTTACATTGACCAGCCAATACAAACTACATTGACCAGTGGATACAATCTACATTGTCCAATCAACTTTAAATTGACCAGCCAGTACAAACTACTTTGACAGGTTGACAAACTACATGTACATTGACCAGTCTACAATCTGTATTGACCATCTACGTAAATCAAAAGGAAGTTTATAACTACATGTACCTGTAACATAAGATATAAAATGTTTTGGCTTTAGCTCATGATAACAGATTACTCATAGCATAGTTTTATTAAAGTAATAAATGGTAACTGAGAACTTTGAATTGTAATATTAACATCCCTATATGTAATGGTTTGGATAACAGCACATGGACAGATCCTAGGGTGAAAAAGTTTGTCAGTTTGATGGTCTTCTCCAGTACTCAAGTTTCTTCCACTTTTTAAGAACTTACTGCTTCAGTATATGTGAAAGAATCTTAACTGGGGCGTAAACCACTGTTAATCCAATCCAATTCTATATGTAGTGTAGAACCTGGTGTCTTTGTTGGCAACTAAATACCTTTATATATATTATTTTTATCATGAGGGTGTTAAACATTTTGGTAAAATGAAAAGATGTAGTTTGTTTTTATTTTAAATGCAGTTGAAATATGCTGGTTTTTATGGCAAGATTTGTTATTATTTTAGAATAACATTAAGTGTGTATAAAAAAGGAATGTTTACACATCCAGAGCACCAAACCTCATCATCATCAGTATACATGCATTATTTAAAAATAAAGCAAAACACTAATTCATTGCCACCATTTGCCGAGTCAGATTTCACTGTTAAGAAGAGTTTCTCAATCAATGGGAAATTAAAAAAAAAAGAGACCTTTGGACTTAAGAAAACTTGGTGATAAATGAGATGGAAAAACAATCAAGAGGCATTATAATTAGGTTTTACTGTTTATAAACATATTCTTTCTGTCAAAAAGAGACCTTAAAAACCGATGCCTCATGTCATGGCAGGCATGAAACGTCAAAGAACCCTCCCTGCACATTGCCCAAAGTGCACTGCAAACTGAGTGCAAAGGTAAAAATTTTTGCGACCTCACCTATAGGTGGTGACATCTTGAAATAAGTGAAATATTCATGGTTGGGACGAAAAACCCCATTAAATCAATCTGTCTGTCTGGTACTTTTTTTATTCATTGTTTGGAACAATGTTTTCTATCAGTTCTCAAGTTTAGAATAGTTTGAGCCCCAAAATTATTAAATTAGAGATTTTTTCTTTTTAAATGCTGAAATTTCATATGAGATGGTACTTCCAAAAAAAAAAAAACAAAAAAAAAAAAAAAACCAAAACAAAACCAAAAAATAATAATAAAAAACTAGAATGATTAAATAAATTAACTTTTATATCACAGAACTGCTTTTTCTAAATAAAACAATAACAAAAATAATGCCCTTTGCCATAAAAATTTCTATCCTGCGTAAGCAAATAATTAACAAGAGGCCCATGGGCCTTAATGCTCACCTGAGGATATGTCCAAAATTGTTTGCAAAGCGCAAAAGACAATATACATGTATTAGGTACAGAAACTTTACAAGTTTTCTCAAGTTAAGAAACCCACAAAACTTAATCAGAAATGTATTCAGTCACATTTCAATTATAAGTAGCTTATATAATATGCATGAAGTAACTGTAATGCAATGAATAATTTCCAAATCATTAACAAATTTTAGTATACTTATGCAGCTATGTCCTTGACCTTTGAACATATATGACCTTGAACCATATATGATCATCATGTCAATACCTACAATATTCTAATATATATGCCTATACAAAAAGTTAAAGTTTTTAATTAGCAATTTAAGTCTTCTTTTGCAGCTGTGACCTTGACCTTTGAACTTATAAGCTTGAACCATATATCAAAATGATCGTTGCTGCAATACCTACAATATTCTAATATTTATGCCTATATAAATTTCTGATCTACATGCCTATACAAAAAGCTAACAGTTTTAAGATAATTAGCAATTTAAGTCTTATTTTGCAGCTGTGACCTTGATCTTTGAACATATGACCTTGAACCATATATCAAAATGGTTGTTGTCACAATACCTACAACATTCTAATATATGTGCCTATAAAAAAAGTTAATGGTTTTCGAGATGATTAGAAATTTATTTCTTCTTTTGCAGCTATGACCTTGACCTTTGAACACATTACCTTAAACCATATATCAAAATGATTGTTGCTGCAATACCTACAATATTCTAATATATATGCCTATACAAAAAGATTATAGTTTTCAAACTAATGCACAATTTTGGTATTTAAAAGCCAAAAATAACATTTCAGGGGCAACAACTGCTACATGGATTATCATATAGTTACGAAACTTGGTACCTTTTTAAATTTTGTCATGCTGAACATTTTAACAATGTTTTGATTTCATATATCTCTTAATATTTGCAAGAAAATTGCCTAAAACTGCATAAATCACAAATTAGGTCATGACCTTGATTTGTGACCTTGACCCTAATTTAAAGGTCATTTCAAGAAAAAGTCAAAACTGAAAACCTCATGTCATTATCTGTTCAAATAGTCAAGTTATAACAATTTGAAGCCATTTTACGAAATTTTTTAAATTAAACGCAAAAACGCGTAACCCATTTTTCGACCAAACTTCACAAAATGAACAAACTATAGGCTTAAGACCCTAGAGAAGCCAAATATCACATCAGATTTTTTCTCCCATCATCGGTTTCAGAGAAGAAGATTTTTTAGATTTTTGGACCCCTAGGTCACCTTGACCTAGTTTTGGTAGCCATGGTAACGCCAAAAACAAATCTGAGTTGCACTAGCCATATATAATGCTTCTGACTAAGTATCATTGAAATCTGTCAGTAGTTTCGGAGGAGAAGTCGAAAATAGGTGTTAATGGCACACGCACGCACACACATATACACACACCGCACCATGCCATAAGCTCACATGACCTTTCGGTCAGGTGAGCTAAAAATTACAGTAAATTTTTATTACATTAAACTACAAGTACTGCTTGTAGCACCAGAACGAGATGAAATGTTACTGTCACTTCTGCTATAGTAACTATGACGATGCTGGATAATTTTACCAGACCTAGCATCCATGCTAGAAAGCTCTTGATCATGTCTATGTTTGTTAAAATCCTGGTCAGAGGAATGTAACATTTGCATTGATATTTTTTTCTTAAATGATCCTTTATGTCTATTAAGTGACCCTTCTAAGGAATCATGAGAACTCCTAGGGGTTAGTTTTGTATTAGCATTCTGTTCCTTCCCTTGTTTTGTTGTTTCGATCTGATTTTCAAGATGTCTGACTTCATCAATTGTCATAGCCAGATGTGATTCTAACTGTTTTATCTTCTTGTCTTTGTTTTCAATATCTTCCTTCAAGAGGTTGAGCTGAAAATGAACAAATGGTTAACATCCATTACTAAATTAGATTATTATATACCAATTTGATATTACAGGGTGGTGAATCAGGTGGAATAATGCTGTATTAGGCCCCAGTTAAGCTCTTTTAAGGGGATACTTATATCGCAATGGGCAGTTCTGAAATGATGGCTGAAAGCAAACTGACAGTTCTTGGATGGTGGAGGAAGCTGGAGTTCTCAGCAAAAACAAACAAAATGACAACTTTCTCACACTAGGATCTGCCTTAGTGGGATTTAAACCAAGATGACGAGAAGCACTGTGATCTGTGCTCTTTAGACAACTCTGCCAACAAGATCTTTATAAAATCACAATTAATAAGTCCCCTGAGTGTTGATCTTTTGACTATTCCTTCTGTGGAACTTGCTAATCACATGTATCAGAATGCAGAAAAAATAAAAAATATTCATATTAATGCTCTAAAATATACATATTTTTACAATTTCAGTAATATAAAAAATAGGTTTTGGGGTTCATATAAAATTTTTTTGCACACTTTTAATTGCAACAAGTATAATTATGCCATTTGTTTTTTTTAAAAAAGGTATGTAAAATATATTTTAAGTTTATATCTCATAAACCCATCAGGTAAATATGTATGTATACACTGTATTTACCTATCTATATACATGTATATACAAATTTCATTAAAGATTTTGTACTATGACTTGAGTAACATATAAAATAAACAATTCTAGTTTAATGCTTAAACGCTACTGTAGGCTATAGGTATTGATAAATAGAATTCCAGGTTTCTAAAATTTTAAAAGTTTTAGAAGCCAAGTTTTCAAAATTTGCAAAAAAAAAAAAATGTAGTTCTTCCAAAGTGTTTTTTCCACAAATTTGTTCAAATAGGTTAATTTAAAAAAAAATCTGATAAATGAACAGCCAGTTGCGATTTTGCTTTCAGAAATGGAAAAAAACCATTAGTATGCTTAAATAAAAACATGTATTTATATTTTTTAACCGGAAATTTTTGTGACATTCTAATTTTCATGTTATTTTGTTTTAACCAACTCGCCGCATAACTAAAATTGCAAAATATTGTTTCAGTTATATTTAACCAAAATACCTTGGGATCAAGTTTTTCCGTTCCCATCACAATCAATTGTATTTAGGGACCACAAAAATCAAATTTAGCAAAAAAAAAATTATACCTTTTTTAAAGAAAACACAAAAAATTGTTAAAAAAATTTTCCCTTGTGAGGTATTTCTGTTGAAGGAATATGTCACATTTGGTTAAATGCATTTTATATGCTTGCCACTTTGTGACATCCCTAACAGTTGTACATAACATAACCTCTTGCAATCATTATATAATATCATTAGTCAAGTTTGCAACATGTAATTTTAAGATTTACAAGCAGCTTGCTTTTTGCATGATTTAATTATTGATAAGGTGATTTTATTTCACGATACTTTACTTAATTATGGATTTTGACAGTTTACCGAAGCATGTTTCAGAAATCATCAATATTATCGCACAAAACTGGAATTAAAAAAACAAAAATATTTTGAAAAATATCTAAACCAGTTAAACCTAGTAAAATCTAATTACAATACTATGGAAAGTATTCTCAAATCTTATGGTAAATTTTGTTTTAAAAATGAAACAAAGAGGATGAAAAATTTCAACATACTTTCGTAATTTTTCCATACCATCTAGGTTTTAACATCACCAGTAAGAGTCTAGAGATTGAGGGTGGAGCGGAGTGGAGTGGGGGTGTTTTACATCCCAGTCAAGATTCTTTCACTTATTTCAAGGCGGTCAGTTCTGGGATGGTGGAGGAAACCGGAGTGCCCGGAGAAAATCAACCCTTGAAAAGCAAACTGACAAACTTTCTCACACTAGGCTCTGTCCCAAGTTGGATACAAACCAAGGTGGTGAGAGATGCGCTCTTTAGACCACTCGGCCACTGAGCCCCCTAGAGATTTAGATCAAGTGTTTCAATATCTCAACAAAGATATCTTATTTTTATTTAACCACATTCTTTATTTTCATTGTAGTTTCACATTTTATAAGGTATTAAAAGTCATTTTCAGAGAAAAAAAAACTATTTCCCAGTTTAGTTTTTAAGTTCTTTCTTTTAAATACCATTACGCATGCGATTTACTCATCAGGAACAGCCAACTGGTCAGCAATTTCATAAATAAGTTACACAGAAGGAGAGAAAAAATATACGTTATATCCCAAAGCACTTTGCTAACTTTCCCTCAACAGATGTAAAATAATTACATATCATCTTAAAATTGATTCTGTTATGTCCAGAAATGTTTAACAGAATCAAGTTTTTTGTATTAAGGCTTTAAGGATAACAACTTTAAAAAAATAGAAATATTATATCGTTAGGCTATAACAAATTAATTTGTAGTTTGTCTGACCCGCTTGCCTCTAAAAATTAGAATTAAAAATAAAATTTTCATTTTTAAATCTTTTCTCTCCTGTCTAAAATATCCGGTATAATCCCGCATTAATTTTTCTGCAAAATCTTTGGCTGCATTCATTGTAAATTAAACAATATCAGGGCAACATTTGTCTAGTGTTTTACTTTTAAACAGTTCTTGGTTGATTTATCATTTGTTATATTAGATGGGAATACACCAGAACAGCATATTCTCTGCTTTTATCAGTTATATTTAAATTTTTCTGCCTTTCCTACAGTAATGATTTTTTTTGCTTTTTTGCTCGCTCACCAGGTTCAAAGTTTGTTTGCCTGAAGAAAAATGTGTTTAAGAAAAAAATACAGTTAATTTTTAATGGCTGGCTCGCCTTTATTTTTCCCCCCAAAAAATCCGTAGCCTTAAAAATTAATTTGGTGTGGCCTTAAGCTTAACAGAATCAACTTGCTTGTATGAAAGATTTTAAGAAGAACGACTTCTGAAAAAAAATATAAATATTATTTCGTAACCCCAAGAGGTTGGTTTCAAGTACCTGCATATGAAGTTTTGTTATAGTCAAATCTTTAGCAGCAATATTTGAATTAGCAGTAATAAGATCTGTCTTATACTTTAGGAGTGAACCTTCTAAATCAGTTTGCTTTTCCATCAATGCATTTCGTAGTATTTCCCTGAAGAAGAAAAAGTTATAAGAGTATAATAGATTTTTAAATTTTCATTTTTTTCTGTATAAACGAGTGTCAATATTTTTTTGTCTTAATGTGATAAAATATTTTTAAGTTTCCTGGGGGTTTTAAATCTGATTGAAGTGTCAATTTTCTATTTAAGAGTGGAGTACCAGTAATAGTGTTTTATATCCCTGTCAAGATTTTTTACTTATTATACAGCAATCAGTTCTGCAATTGCAAGGAAACTGTAAAATCACCAACCTTCAGCAAGCAAATTGACACATTTCTTGTACCAGGATCTGATGGAATGGGATTCTAACCTATGCCTTTTAAACCATTCTTCCAATCAAGGCTCTTAATGCATGTCTATTAAAAGTCCACAATCCAAAATAATGTATTAGTTTCAAATTTAATAAGGGCGAGTGATTGAGTTATTGTTTAAAGTTGCATCAGCGTTATTGAAGCTATTCACAGCTTGAAAATGTTTTATATAAATATATATATATATATATATATATATATATATATATATATTCTTAAAAGGCTAATGAGTGAAATGTCAAGTGAAATGTCAAGTTTATACTCGACAGACTGTATTTAACATTTTGATGATTAATTATTACAACAAAAGGTGTGAGTTATTAATTATATTTATGGAAAAAATATTCTGTAAGTCTTAATGGAATGCTTTTATGTATTTTGAAAAATTTCATATGCAGGGTTTGATTCTGATGTTCTGATTTCTGAGGGGCCTCAGTGGTTGCGAGGTCTAAAACATGTTTTAAAAGACCACAATGCCTCTCTGTTTGTATCCCACTTGGGCTGATCCTTGTTCGAGTATGTTTGTCGGTTTGCATTGCCGTAGGTCAGTGGTTTTCACTCGGCACTCCCGTTTACTCCACAATCTCAGAGCTGACGCCCTATACATAAGTGAAGATTCTTTACTATGGCATAAAAAACAATTACTAAACCTAACTCATCTCTGATAAAACTGATAAAACTGGCTTTGAACATTCAGAATATTTAAAGATTTAAAACTGAAAACACAGGAAATAAGAACAGGTGTTCTGAAAGAATAATCTTGTAAATTTGCCTTTGTAGATTCTAAATATTTATTTACACTAAAAAGACCGGATAAGAACATATGTTCTGGAAGGATTAGCCTGATCAAAGTATTGACTTTAATGTCAAAATCTCTCGAACATTTACGGCTTGCCTTAAGATAAAGTCGAGAATATTAACTTAACTGGCTTCATTACATGTTAGAAAGTACTAGTTTAGAAATCTTCAATCAATCAAGCCAAAACCGTAAGGAAACTTTTTGAATTCAGCTACAAATTACAATCAAACCATCACGCAAATTACCAGTTTTGTTTCGCTGTTCTGGATTCTCTTTCCGTATGTCCGCTATCATTTTTCAATTTTTCCTTTTCTTCTTGCATATCATATTTCAAATCTCGAAGATCCTGTAAAGAGGTATTTATAATAATTTAATGGGCGTCAAGAAGGATGAGGGACCGCGGTGGTAAAATGATAAAACAGTAGCTTTAAATATATTAAGAATAGAGGGACCGCGGTTGTAAGATGTTTAGGATAAGATGTTGGATGAACCACGGTGGTCGATTGTTTAAAGAAGCTTTTATCGTTGTAAGTAAAAGTTCGAGTAAGAATTTCACCGGTTGACCCGACAGGAAAATGTTTGACGTTGCAGGTAAGTGCAGTAGCACTCTAAAGATGCCTTGTAATTGTACTACGTATACGAGATTTCCTCGAACAAAACTTACTCCCGCATAAACTTGTGTCTAGATTTACCGGAGCAAAGCAAGAAGTTGAAAAATTACTGATGTGTCGTGAAACAACATTCAACCAATTAAGGTTGAAGTTTGGACTTTAGTTAAAAGTTTATGCATATACATGTTATTCAAATATCAATGAAGACGTTTTTATAAAAGAGCAAAAAATTACACTTAACACTGGGCTATATTTTGCTATCATCGCGTCCATTGACTTCTTTCGTTTCTTGCTTGTTGTTGCAATAGCTGATGTCAAGTCAATGAAGTTGATTAGTTTCAAAATGCCTTAAATTTGTTTGTAACTATGTTTTTAAAGACTAATTTAAAACAATGCTCACGGAAATAAAATGGTTTCTGGACCTGTAAGTGTCTAAAGCATCGTGTCCTAGTAATAACAACGACTTTTCAAAAACCGTCAGCGGCCCAGTGATTAAAAGCTCTTGGTAACCGATCACAGAACCATCTCACTGCTCTTTGTTCCACTTTGAATCTTGCAAGCCGTAATTAACGGAAAAGGTGTAAGATCGCCTGCAGAAAGTCAATGGTTTTCTTTAGGAACTGCGGTTTCCTTATCAATCACAAAACTTACCGCCTTGATACAAGTTAAAGAATCTTGATCTTGGCGTAAAACACCATTACGTACAAAGCATTTGTCAATGGAGAAGAAGTAGTGTCTAGTACAAATATAAAATATTTTCATGTGAAATTGCCACAAGGCTGTGAAAGAACAACATTCTTTTTTTGTGAAAAAGATAAATATTGCAGTCAAAATGTAAATAAATCAAAGCTGTGACTGTCCAAAAAAGTAATCAATGGCCGTAAAGAGTTTGTTAAACAATGATGTCTACCAGTCTAGACATAAAGGGATCAAACCCATGACCCATGACTCTCCAAAAATAGTCGTAAAGAGTTTGTAAAATAACGATGTTTTACCTCTTCAAGGTCGTCTAGTTCTCGTTGTCTTTTATCACAAAAACTTTGTCTTTTGTCCAAAATACGTTCAACCTCTTCAATCTGAAAATGGATTTAATCAAGCATTTTATTATAGCATTCTCCTTTGAAGTTTTGCTATTGAAGTTGATTGAGCTAGAATTCTGAAAAAGGCTGGCTGTCCAACCAAATAGCTTTTTATAAAAATATCTTCATACGATATATTTTTGCTAATGCAATTCGACTTTGTTGCTTTCAAGAGTGACGATAACATTTCTGATTTCATTTGGAGCAGTAACGATTTCATTTCGGTTTTTAATTGTAGACGTGATGATTATGGGAGTCAGTGGCGATAGTTTCTGTTTTATTTAAACTGTGTTGGCTTTTTTTCGGATGCTATCGGAAAAGTGACGAATTCTTTGATGGTTTCATTGGAGCAGTGGCTTTGTTTGGCCTGTTGTATTGAAGCAACGGCTATTTAATCTTCAGTTTTATTGGAGCAGTGACGATTTCATTTCTGTTTTTAATTAGAAAAGTAATGATTTCATCACCGGTTTTATTCTAGCAGAGATTAGTTTAACAATTTAATTTCCGGTTTCATTAGTGGGATTTTATTTTCGGTTTTATTAGAAGTAACTATTTCATCTCCCATTAAAACGTTTTAAATTACTTACTTAGTGTTTTTTTATGTAAATGTAGTTTCGTCAACTAAGGTAAATCAAAAAGCCGAGGAGTTTTACGAACACAGTCATAAACATCACATTATACTTTGCAATATGAGGACAGAAATTTGACTTGTTCGCCCGGTGCCAGGATAATATAACTGGGGGCGAGGTACGCTTGTCTTCAGCATACTGGCTCAGTGGGCTACCACCTTAACTAAAATCAGCATACTGGCTCAGTGGGTTACCACCTTAACTAAAATCAGCATATTGACTCAGTGGGCTACCACCTTAACTACAATCAGCATATTGACTCAGTGGTCTACCACCTTAACCGAAATCAGCATACTGACTCAGTGTGCTACCACCTTAACTAAAACGTTCCCCGAGTACACGCCAGTACATGACAGACCATCAAACTCAAATGCACATCACACGCATACACTATCTTGTTTTCAGGAAAATCTTTAGAAATTAATAACTTTTTTCTCGTTGCGAAAAGCCGAAAAATTTCTGGTGCGACGTTAAACAACAATAAGACAACAACACCTTACCTCTTGTTCGAATTCTTCTAGATCTTTCTCTTTTCGTGATAACTCGTCTTCTTTGCTGATTAATTTCTGTTCTTTATCTAACAGAAGTTGTTTGCGTTCTAAATACTCCATATCTGCTTGTAAGCTGCTTAACTGGCTTTTCCAGATTTCATCCATATTGTCTTCCCCCGACACTCTAAAATAAATCAGAACCCTAGTCTCCAGTAAATTATCGAAACTAATATAAATAAATGATACTTTTAATTTTGTTCGGTCATTAATGGTCATTAAGTGGAGAAATAAGAGACAATTAAATTCAATATTTCATTTTCACTTGGCTCTGTAGATTGAATAAATGGTAATGATTATTGGAAATGGTTGGCTTTTAGACATTCAGGTCTTGTCCTTCGGTCAATTTCAATAATATTTTTATATCAATTACTATAACCCGCCACACACACACACACACACACACACACACACACACACACACACACACACATATATATATAATAGAATCTCATTTAAGTAGATAAATCGTTAATTGACGAAAATAATAAATTTACCCTTTCATGTTTCTAACCTTTGCGCATTTGAAAATAAAAAAATAAATCGATTTATAATGGTTTTAAGAGTTGCTAAGATTTGTAACTAGCCCCAGCACACTCCATTTAATATTTTGTTTAGACAACATATTTTTAAAAATCAATTATATATTTATATATTTTGTGCAAAAACAAAAATATTTTGATAAGCATATACCACGTATGCTAATTAAATTTTAAGGAATCTTATATTGGACATATACCAGACTCGCTACTTTTTTTGTGTATATTGTTTGAAGAGTTTGCATATTTTTGTATTTTTCTCATCTTTCCTTGTAAATATTGTCATTTTATGTTTAATTAGATTGACAGTTTATGTTTAATTAGATTGTCATTTTATGTTTAATTAGATTGTCATTTTATGTTTAATTAGATTGCCTTGATCAGTTATTGTAATTGTATCCGTGCAATAAATAAATAAATAAATAAATATACTGGTAAATGTATCGGGGTTCGGAATTCGAGCCCGAATATGGATCACAGCGCCTCTTTATACCTAGTTTCGAACCCCACTCGAACAGACCCTAGTATGAGAAAGTTTCTCAGGCTCAAAGTTCCCAGATCGCTTGCCAAAGGTCGTAAGTTTTCTTCGGAAGTCTCAGTTTTTCTCCACCATCCCAGAAACGAATAAAAAAATGTTTAAATGTTTCTCTTTGTATTACATGTAATTTATAACAAATTGTTGCCACCGGTTACGTATATCTGTGGCAAAAAGTATTTTCATGCTTACTGCTATATAGATTTTGAATTTGAGTTTGAAAAAAAACCTTTACTTTGGCGCAAAAAACCTTTACAACTCCACGTGACGTTTTATATTTATGTTTATTACATTCACCTGTTTTTTACGGTTAGACAAGTGACTGAAATTAATTGACTCAGTATATTTTAAATTGATATATTCATCTGTTTACCTTCCTTTTTCAACATCTTTAGCATTAACGATCGTTTGATATTTATTTTTCTCTTCTTGTACCAGACTGTGATATTTTTCTATCTAGAAAAGAAAGTCAAAACATCAAAATATATTATGTATCATGAAAAAAAAAATACAATTTAGATCAGAGATAGATCGTTCAAATTTATCATTAAGCCTTTGCAGAGAGAGAGAGAGAGAGAGAGAGAGAGAGAGAGAGAGAGAGAGAGAGAGAGAGAGAGAGAGAGATTTAACCAATTCTTTCGAGAAAGTGGTACTTTTGTGTCCGCAGTTATAACCGACATTTATAAAGCAAACTGGTTTTAAATTGATAATTGCATAATCATCGCATTGGAGCAAGCAACAAGTATTTTACTTGCTCCATACTACTGTCCCCGTGTGGCTCAATGCCACAAGGCTAATAATAGTAAATAATGTTTGAGGTTTGGGTCATGATAGTGATATATATGCGTTTTTGCTACAAGCCCTTGCAGTTCTATATTTTGGCATAAATATATCAGTATTGATTGCGAAACATCTAAAGAAAGTGTCATGTGAAGAATTTTGAATTTTTACAGAGAGAAATATTCAAAATTCTGCACATGTGCAGAATTTTGAATATTTCTCTCTGTAAAAATTAAAATTTCTGCACATGACAAAAGGACACACGTATTAGCCTACTGAAAAATGGTCGATGCTGTTTTAGACAGGTAAAGTTAACTGCTAATAACTGACTAATCGTATAAAAGTTAACTTATAGTTGCCAGATTTGATTTGATTTGACTTAGTAGGGTTTTACGCCTCAGTAAAGAACATTTCACTTATATCGAAAGGTCACCAGCTATTGTTTGCAGTGCGCTTAGGGCAATGTGCAGGGAAGGTTCTTCAACGTGTCACGCCTGCCTTGACACGGGACAACAGTTTTTATATTATATTTATAAATAAATAAATATTTATATATTTATAAAGGTCAAGTGCTTGGCGAAAAAACAGTCACTAACAATTTTCAAGTATTGTTCAGATCAGGCGGGGTTCAAACCTCGATCTCCTACATACGAAGTGAGCACCTCAACAAATAAGCTGCCGTAGTGGTTCTTGGAGGGATGAAATTTAACTACTAGTAACAAGTTACTTTAAAAATGATAGCAAATTGTAGCTGGCTACTTGCAGAAATTAGACCATGGATTTCTTTATCTATCTTAATTTCATGGCCTACAATTACAATACAGTTGAAATTTACAATCATTGCAACAGACATCTGTCAATCAACATTACTTGTGCGTCACAAACAATCCGGAACTGTTCTACTTCTTTAGCCAATACAATCATCTCATGTCTGAACATCTTCCTGCATTCGGATACTGCATCGAACGATACTTGTCTCTGAAATAACATTTACACAGAAACTTGACAAGCAATTAAAATATATATGCCGGTTTTATTTCATAAGCTATTTCTCGTATTCCGAATTTAATTTTTAAAGGACTTTAAAGAATTGATATCCAATAAAATGTCTGGAATTTTTTTTCAAAATTTCCTTTTCAGTTTCAAGAAACTGATTAAAAAAAAACCTTTTTGTCTACATTTTGCAACCATACTCCTATATTTTACCGTTGCTTCTAAAATAAGAATTGTCGGACTGTCATAAATCCTATGGCAAATTACATTAAAACGTTTCTTTCCACATGTATATTCTTGTTTTAACGGAGCTGATGATGTGGCCGGATGGTTAAACCATTTGTCATGTGCTACTTTTGAATTTTTATGAAATAATAAAAGTAGCTCATGTGCTACTTTTGAATTGTATTATTTCATAAAAATTAAAAAGTAGCACATGAAACATTAGTCAGAAGCACTGTATGGGTTTGGCACCGGTTTCTTTGTACCAGAACAATGGAATTGGTGACCTTTTATTTTTATCAAAAGTGCATACCAGTATAAAACATATCATAAATGCTTGAACGTGTACATACTCATGCACCACATTGAATTGTTTTCCGATCAATTTTTGAGAGAAAAAATGAAAATAAAAACGTTTTCTCGTAAATAGTTATAGAATTTCTGATGCAACAAAAACAACATTCATTAACTTACCAACCAGTCAACCAACCAGGCATTTTTCTTACTTTTTTAAAACTCATATTCCATGAAAAGCGCATTTAAACAGTAAATATGAAAAGATTAATTTGAAAAAAAAAATGGTTGAACGAACATTTTCGACCATTGAATATCTATGCTATAAAGAGTCAAAAAAAAAAAAATAAATAAATAAATTATAAATAATAATAATAAAAAAACAGATTTGAATGATAACATTTACATTCGGGCTTGATTGTTTATTACTATTAATTTTTTTTTTTTTGTAAATCGCTGTTGCTTTCAATTGGTTTAGAATGAGGTAGATGCTTAGGACCCTACATCTAAATCCAAAATGTCTGTATTCATCAGCAATGTATTACCAACAGCCATAATGTATTATGGTGAATGAAAATTGTGCGCAATGATAAGACGAAGACGTATTTTAGGGTCAAACAACTTGCAATTCGTTTTAAAAACAATTAAAACATCACTTGCATTACAACAATTTGGCATGTTATGTTATCATATTTTGTAATATATTGCTTGGTGGTCGTCAAGTTAGTTTTTTTTTTTAATTTTTATTTATTTATTTTTTGCTTCAAATTCTTCTTCATAACTGACGCGGATTTGTTGTAAACATCTAGGAGCTCCTTAGATAACCGTTTTTGTCCTTGAATGTATGTTTATGTTCACTCAGTGGTTAATTAATTAAAACAAAATTAAAATCATTCATTCATGAAACCGTAATTAGCACAATTTCTCTTTGATAAATCTAATCATGATTTTATCAATAAATAACCATTATAATTAAGCTTTGTACATCACCTGGGTCCTGATATTTTGTGTTTTAGTTTTTTGTACTGATGCATAACCGAGAAATATTAAGATTTTAATAAACGAAAATACCTTTTTCCTGTTTTTAAATCTGTGTCTTCTTCGTTGTTTTCTATCATCTTCATCAATTTTGCTATCTTTTTGTTCCTGTGACGGAGTCGTGTGTGTATTACTTTCTTTCTGTCGATTGAAAAGAGTTACCATTGTTTTATATGGATCTGATTTTTAAAAATCTTGCTTAGAGGAAACAGCGACGAAAAGACAAACAGCAAATTTATGACCATACTTGTTCGCTTTGTGGAAAAATGACCCCAGACAATTTTTCTCCTTGATTGAAAACACTTGTGCCATAATTATTTACGACATTAATCTTGGATTATAGTATTTCTTCGAATACGAATCTGAAATCTACACATTATTAAATTATAATAATTTTGTTAGTTATAAAAATATTGAAGACTGTCATTTTAAAAACAATTGAATGGAATGACATATGATATCTAGTTTTATCACAAGTTCTTTACATTTTTGTGAAACTAGTTACTAAATTGGAGTTAACTTGGTCATATCTTGTTTTTTACGAAAATGAACCCAGGATAATCACTCACATTACATTTAATTCAATAGAAATAAATAAATCATCGTATTTGGTATTTTAATATCTCACAATAAATTTTCTAACCGCAATGTAATGATTTCATTTAATAAAATTCCGATTTTTTACATAACTTGCATTGTAAATGATGTAAATTAATCCAATTAGAATTTTAATAACACAAGCTTGTTTGTCATGTCTTTGAATAAATAATAAATATACCCATGTTGTACTTTTTTATACAAGGTCAGTAGAACATTACTTTATTTATTTACATACAGGATTAATGGATTAGGATTATAAAAGAGAGTTGACTTTACCTAGTGTATACATTTAGATAAGCCGATTTTTAACAGAGAGTAACTTCTTTGTGTATATGTCAAAATAAAATAATAAATAGTCGTATAATTACAACAGAATTTCTTTATGAAGTTCAGAACTACGTTATGTTATGTCATTTCTATACAAGTTCATATAGACCTTAAATCAGTTTATGTTGACAACATCGAGGTTAAGTCCCTGTTTTGAATGCTCTCGATTGTGTATTGAAAATTCCGATAGATTACCGATTACAGTGCATGGTAAGCTGGTGCGTCAAATGTTTTTTTTTAACATTCTAATGCTGGTAAAAAAAAACTACAGCTACTACTACTACTACTACTAATAATTATAATAGTAACTAGACATTGTCAGTGTGTTAAATATAGCTCTTGATGCGAATTGCGAAAAGAGTAATGATGTCACACCTTTAGATGATGGTAATTATGTGCAGAAAGCTTGAAGTTCATATTACTTTCCATTCCTGAGAAAAGTGTCGGACAAAATTTGGGCTTAAAAAGGCGGAAGAAAAATGATAAACAACAGTAAAAAAACACTAAGTCTCCCCCCCCCCCCACCCTCACACTTTTCAAGTGGGTGGGAGACTTTATAAGAGGTCAAAAAGAAATAGTTTGAAAGTTTTCCGAAAAAAGTCTGAATTTATTTTATAAACCTTTTGTTTATTTAGAGGTTGGATCGCTTGATGTGTGGCTGATAATGCCACGCAAAAGATCAGTGTCAGTCAATCTGCATAATTGATCATATAAGTGCTTGAACCAACCTTAGCTTTTTGATAATAATAATATGAAACTTTATTGCATAAAGCAGTACAAGTTGAGTTGAGTTATGGTGTTTATCGTCCCAGTCAAGAATATTTCACTTGTATCGAGACGTCACCAGCTATAGACGAAAGTGCAGAAATTTTGCCTGTGCGTTGCGCTGATGGAACTGTACAGCAGGGGTCTTTATCATGTCACGCCTACCGTGACACGGGACTTCATTTATTTTAAGTTCCCATCCGAAAGAATCGTGATTTTCATTTCGTAATGCCGAGTGCTTAACGAAAGAACAGTCACTTTTAAGTCTTGGGTAAGACACGACCGAGGTTCGAACCCACGACCTCCCACTTACGGAGTGAGCACTCTACCACTTAAGCAGTACAGCTTTTAGCGTAATAATAATATAGCTTTAAAGTAACATAAATATATATATAAACACTAATGACATACATGCATTTAACATATACAAACATTGTTAACTTAAACATTAACTTTAGATATACCAGTTGTTTTAAACTGGTTGTTTTAGATAACTCTTATAACTATCCGTTATTCCCTAGCCAATAGCTTCTGAAAGCATCACTAATATCTCAATTATAATTATAAACCCAAGAACGACCTAAAATAAAGTAAACCCTGTTTGTCGAAAAAGAAGTAATTTTTAAAGATTTTTTTTTTTTGCTATTTTAATGCAATGATGTTGGACTTTGTTCTGCATGAAACCCCCAAAACGCCTGAGGTCATTATCACAGTATTAGGAAAGAAACAGTTTATAATATGCTAACAGACCTTTGAATCCCAAAAGGTTTAAGGTGATTATTACAGCGTAAGGAATTAAAAATGAGAACAAGAAAAATAGAATTTTAAAAAAGACACAAACCTCTGGATCAATGTGCATCTTATATTTTTCGTTTTCCATTTCTTGAAGTTTCCCACAGGAATTAATAAAACAATTCCTTTATATATACACAACTGTACATATTCCACACCATAACATTATTTCGTGACCATATGACTTCATTGTAAAATCGTTAAACCACGCTCCATTGGACAATATCCAATTTCTAGTAGTAAGGTCTTTGTATGTTTAACACACACCCACAAAACACAATATCACCTTTCACTTATAACTCGAATATAAACATACCCGATATTTAGATTAGGCAAAATTACACGTTCTACCCTTGTACTTTAAAAGGGGTGGAAATAAAGTCGATTACGGAAATATTATATTCAACACCGGTGGCTATTATTTGAACTATCGAAAATAGATTCAAAATACCTATTGTGTTAAATCCAATTATCTCAATTATCGAACTTTTTAAATTTTAAACAGTTATTTTAATAATTTATAACCTTGCTTGATATTGCAATATTTGTAATGAACATTTACGTAATACTTCCATCTTGTGACACGTATTAAACTTCAGAAGCTGCACACATACGATGATTTACAAGGTTAAAAATGTCCAGTTTTTTCCGTTTGGACTAAATATTGACACCTCCGATATAATGTTCAACTGGAATGATCAATAAATTTACCTTATTAAAGAAATAATAAAGCCTCTTGTTTACTCGGGTTATTTAAAAGCGCTATAAAATAAATCAAACCGTGTGGGTCTTTACATCGGGGTTGGAAAAGGTAAGTTTACCGATGAACTTAATAAACTAGCGTATATATATTTATAATTTGTGTTTTAAGTACAATGTACTTATGTGTCGTTTTATATCTAGCATAAGTGAAACGAGATAATTCTGCATTGTTTATTATGAAACACAATTCTTTTTGTTCATGAATGTATTACCGATTCCGTGATAATAATTCATTCGTATTTTAGCCTCTCACCGTCTACGTTCAAATCTCACTCAGGCAGAACCTAGTTTTAGAAAGTTTGTCAGTTCATTTGCTGAAGGTCAATGTTTTTTCGTGCATTTCGGTTTTCTCGGCCGTTGCAGAACTGACCCCGTTGATATAAGTGAAAATGTCTTAACCAGGGAATACACTATTACCCCTCTTCACTCCACTCATTTACGTTATTTTACCCTATTTGGTTATCCATTTATTTTGGTACTACACATCCAGAACAAGCAAACAACTGCTTCATAATCTGTTCTGTCCTGTTTTCAGTATACTCAACGATGTTGTAAAGCAAAACTTTGAAATTTACTAACCGTTTTTGCTGATAATTCTTATCTTGCACAGTTAGGTCTTTGCGTTCAGCGCTTACGGATCACAGCGCCTCTCACCGCCTGGGTTCGAATCCCACTCGGGACAGATCCTAGTGTGAGAAAGTCTGTGAGTTCGCTTGCCGAAGGTCGGTGGTTTACTCCGGGTACCCCGGTTTCCTCCACCATCCCAGAACTGACCGCCTCGAAATAAGTGAAAAAATCTTGACCGGGGCGTAAAACACCATCACTCCACTCCACTCTTTGCTTCCAGCTGCTCTTACTATAAATTATAACTATGGGCATAGTCACGGAATAAATAAAAGGAGATAGTAAACCTTTTGATTTATATAATTACTTTTGATAAATTTTTTTTTTAATATTCCTATTCATATGATAGAAATTTGTAAAAGAAACATATCAAATATATGCTTTAAGAAAGTCGAAGCAAGATCAAACGTAGCACAACAGAACACAGAGTTAGATATAGATTTAAACTATTCTTTAATTATAAACGCCTTGCTGTAAAAGTTTTTCCAAAAAAAAAATTTTGCCTTCCACCTTATGAAGTTTGCCTCCCAGTCATGCAAGTAGTAGTATTTTGATTAAACAAATCCAACACAATTATAACTCTCTCTCTCTCTCTCTCTCTCTCTCTCTCTCTCTCTCTCTATATATATATATATATATATATATATATGTTACATTAAAAATTCATGGTGTTTTGTAATAAACGCTGGATCGATCAACACAGAGTGAAAAACTATTGAATGTAACACGAAATCGTTCTTTAGACTAACGTTACAAATATATTAGCAATTTAACAGATGAATGCCTTGTATTGCTTGTATATAAAATCAATTTCCGATTGATGTTCTATATTGATAAATTAACAAATGAATGTCCGATTGTCAGTTGATGTTCCGTATTTATTATTTAACGGATGAATGTGCGATTGATGTTCTATTGATGTTCCATATTGATAATTTAACAAATGAATGTGCGATTAATGTTCCATTGATGTTCCATATTGATAATTTAACAAATGAATGTCAGATTGGTGTTCCATTGATGTTCCGTAACGAATAATTAACAAATGAATGTCCGATTGGTGTTTAATTGATGTTCTGTATTGATAATTTAACAAATGAATGTCCGATTGGTGTTCCATTGATGTTCCGTATTGATAATCTTACAATTGAATAACCGATTAATTTTTCATTGATGTTCCATCGGTGTTTTGTATTAATAATTTAACAAATGAATGTCCGATTAATGTTCCGATTGATGTTTTGTATTGATTATATTGCAAATGAATGTCCGGTTGATGTTCTCTTGAAGTTCAATTTTGTAATAGGTTTTTTAAATGTTCGATTGTTGTTTCATTTTAACAAATGAATGGATGTCCTTTGACGTCTGAATAACTTGTGTAGGTTAATAAATGAATAAATGTCTGTTCTGATTTATACGATGAAAATTTATCGTGCCTTATCGTTTACTTTTTATAGATTTATAGAAGCTACAAGCTTCCAACAGCGGTTTTTTTGGCTTTGTCAGATCAAAAATAAATCCAATCATTCTGTTTTATAATATAAGCATGTAAAACGTATTTCATTGTATTTTAATTTCTCACTAGTCCAAATCATTATCACTTTAGTCCCCAGAACGTTTTTTATAATTACTGCAGAACAATGGATTCGATGTCTTGTTTTGGTAAATGGAGTATGTGCAGAACAATTATTATTATTTTTAAATTTATACAATTAATAAACACTGCTATTAAGGTATAAATAAAACACAAACATACCAGTCTATGTCCAAATCTCATTCCCAAAATCAAAGTATAATCTTTAATTATAGCCAATTCAGTTAAACACGTAAACTTTCAAGGAAGTGAGGCCGGGTACTTTGAAACGGTAAGCATATCCTGTTTAGCTATCTACATCCGTCACGTGCAAAATCAAATTTGAGAATGAAAGGAACATGGAACTATAGGGCCCTTATTATATCATGCATAAGTTTGGATACAGTAACATTAACGAATTTGTGACGGTGGCTATAAATATTTTAAGAGACTTGATTAGTCTAGGTTTGCAATATCCCTGTATCAATCCGAGTTTCAACCAAAGTTACCTGCGTTTTGCCTCATTGATTCAATCTTCAACAGACAAAAGCAGCAGTATCGATGATATATAGTACCCGTTAAGGGTAGGAGGTTTTATGATAAATGATCCCTCTACAACAGTATTGGGTATTGATTATTAATGGTTATGATATGTTCTTATTAGCTTTGGAAATAGATATAGTCTTTGTAAGTTTAAACGTGGTCATCGTAAGGTTGTGATATTCGGGTACAATCATTAATACTCTTAAGTAAGACATGAATTTGGCTCAAAGTTTTGTAATTTTCTTCATATGACCATCGCGAATTTGTGATATTTTGGTACAATCATTAATATTTCTTTTTATAGATCAGTGAATACTGTGAAAACGGTATCTATACTTTAACCAAGATTATCTGCGTTTTTATTCAACGATTCAGTCTTCCATACAGAGGTAACTAGACATTCCTCTCAGTGTTAGCGAATTCATGAAAAAAATAATAAAAACAAAACGTACAGGTTTAAATGTTATCTGAACACCAAACATGTAATAAACTACTACCAACAACTAAACAAATTAACATAAAAATATAATTGATTCATTTTATATCATCATGTGATTATTTTATAACAAGGTTTAGTTGCTTTTCAAGGTTAGAAAATTTTATGATCGCTGTGCCTTTTTGTGCTTGTATTGTTTACTATTTCTATGTGGTTGTGATGTATTTTAGTTTGTTTTGAATTTGGTTATAGGACCTACAAGTCTTTTCATGTGACAAACGATAATTTGCAATTTCCAGGTACTTATATAATTGGCGTGGACAGAAGCCGTGCCACATGCGCCACTAAACTCTTGATTTTTTGTCGTAAGAGAAAAAAGCGTCTGTTCTCTAAAACAATTTGGAATTTCAGGGTAATAGAACAAGTGGAGAGTTAAGTAACATATAATACATTGACACTCAACTATTTGTTTTTTACGTTACAAACGGCAGTCTTTTTATTGAAACAGAATTTGAAATTTCAAGATAGCATAATAATCGTCTTTTTAAGAAACCGCGTCAAACAAATTGTCTACCAACTATTGGTTATTTGACGTTATAAACGTTCTGTCTCTATCACAAAATTTGCAAATTCTTGATACTATAACAGTTAGTTTGAAAAGAAACTGCATCGAATATCGATTTAACTATTGATTACCCGACGTATCCAACGGCGGTAACGTTTGTTCTAACATCAAATTGCTATCTATGATTTAATGCGTTCTTTTTTAAATCTAGTTATCCAAAAAGGCGTACGTTACAATATAAATCTAATTTGGAATTAAGAAACCAAGGACAAAAGTCAACTTTTTAATGAATAAAAGAATACCAACCATTTACTAATGAAAATATAAAAACAAGACAAGTAAAACACATGATACCACTAATAATAGGCTTTGGCCAGATTCATGTGAAAATGATAAAGTAAAATAAAATTCCGTTCAAAACAAAGACGCTTATTACTCTGATTTAATAGATTCAGATCTATTTAAAGTTCATTTCTATAAATCTGTATTGTGTAAACAAGATAAGATACTATTTTGTCTATCATGATGTCAAGTAAGACCATAATTAGATTTTCTAATCATTCTAGATTTACTAAAACTTTATTGAATAAACGGTTAGTTTAATGGCTTAATGTCATGCGGTTTGGCACACAAGACCAATCCCCTCCTTTTATGATCTTTAAAGATCCTTAAAGTGTTGTTTTATTGGTAATAAAATGTTTTTGACACTGCCTGTTATCAAAAAGGGGGCATATGAATAATTCAATAGTAAATTTTATATACATGTCACGATATATTAACATTTTGTTATTACAAACGGTAATCAGTTTCTTAGAAGACAGAATGTAAGCAAAAGGGAAGAAAACATAAAAAATGAAAATCTATTTTCCCTCTGATACCAATAAATGTAGACAAATTCTGATGTAATATTTGCCTTCTCTCCCTTAAGCCATATTTTCTGAAAGTGGATGACAATTTTTAAACTTTGACTATTTATATTGGCACGTGATTTTAAAATTTTCACGAAAAGACTTTCAAAATAAGATAAAAGACATTGGTCCGGTTTATAACCTTTTTGCTATCTCTAATTATCTGAAAAAAAATTATAAACTTTTTATATTGGCATAAATGTTAGATAATTGTTAGTATTGATTTTAGGATTATTTTGACAAATAGATAGAGGTAATAGATTTAAAGGTCAGGGTCACATGTGCATAAGCATAGTGAATATTTAATTATCTGGAAAACTAAAAACTTATTGTATTGGCATGTAAATTAGAATATTGTAGATACTCATATAAAGATCATTTGTATGTATAGCCATCGTTTTTATCAAGCTTCCTGTATATATGCTTGTATCATCGTTCAGATTGTGTTTATCCCAGTCTGCCATTCAAAACTTCACGAAAATTGTTGCTGATAACCTTTTATGGATTTTGGTACACCTTGCCAAAATATGTTGTGTTCTGAATGTAGTCACATACTATAAATTATTAACTTTTCCTGTCTTTCAACTTTTGCAATTCTCCACGTACAATAAACTTCATGTCATCAGGTCACCACCAAAACTTTTTACTGAATTTACTGAGTTTTTAGTAAGTTGCTACTTATTTGTTTTTATAATAATCCTTGAGCTTATGACATGGCATGTGTACATGCGTCCATCCGTAAAATTTGTTTTGCTTCTGAACAAGCTGTGATAATTGGAAAGTAATTTAAAAGAGAAGGCCCTATGTTAATTACAGTTTCGTAATACAACTTCAACTTTGCTTGCCATATGACCACCATCACCATAGCATGCTCTATTCAACAAGCATTTTCCAGGGTTGTATATATAACTTGTGTGTTATTTTTGTTTTTTAATTAGTTTACCTTTATTTTAATTTTTTATGTTTTGATTTTTACATTTCTTTCGTTTTTATTGATACTTTTTTAAATCGATACCTTTGTAACTTTTACATTCTCTAGTTGCGAACAGTTCCATAATTGTTGATGCGGCTTTTTTCATAAATGCCCTTACTCAAGCTCTCTGTTTGACACTTCAGCAATCCTCTTCAAATATTTTATTAATAAAATATAGCGATATGCAACTTAAACATACAATTGAAAAAATACAATACGATTATTTAAATGAACAAAATATAAAAACAAGACAAGTTAAACACATATTCGTTCTACTGATTATAAGTATTGACTAGAATAGTGTGCAAATGATTAAGTGGAATGGATTTTTTGTTAAAAACAAAGGCGCCTTTTTACTCATGTTTAATCGATACAAATCTATTTGAATTGATTTTATAAAACCTTTTGTCTAAAATAAGATGAATTATGACTTTAACTATAATGATTTAAAGAAAGACCCTAATTAAATTGTCAAGTAATTCTAGTTGTATAAAAGATTAATTGAATAGTTATGATTTGTGTTTAAAATAAATGCAAACAACAACTTTTCAGGGTTTAAATCATAATTTTGAATTTTTGTCCGTAGTTCATAACTTTAGACTTGGCAAATTGAAAAATTATCAATTTTAAAATTGTTAAATAATTATTAATTAAAAATGTCTTTTTAAAACCAATTCTAGTTTAAAACATCTGTGTTTGATTTTGTAAAAGTGTTTATTCACCAATTTGTCAAAATGTGCAAAATTTTGATTAAAGGAAAAGCTTTGTTAAAGAATGATTGTGATATTCGGACGCATATTATTGAGACAGAAAAGTATCTTTATTTTTTCAATAAACCTTTCAGCAAATAACATGGCAAGACGTGTATGCGTTCGTCCTTCAACTTTTTTGTTTTCTAAAACCTACTGGACAAATTGGAAATAAATTAAATGGAGAAAATCCTTTTGTGAATTACAGTTTGTTGTGAAAGATTACCGTCCTATGGATATCAATTACATAAAAATGTTAGTTACTGTTTATTCATCAGACAATAAAGTTCCTTGTATAGTCCTTTAATACATATAACGGCTTCTTAGAAACGTGTTTCCTCGTTTTCCCTAGTTCCTTTTTAACAGAATATGCAAAAACGATGCTATTTGAGTATTTTACAATGCTTCTTCTCGAAAGAGGTTTATTTCAAGTCCCAAATTTTACTTTTTGTTATTATCCGGGAACAGTGAATTCCCTTATTAGGGAAGAATTTTCATCATCTGATAGGTGGACTATATTGAGTCGCATTGTCAAAGATGTATTAATTTCAAATTCAATATTGATAAATAAACTATCAAACAAAACATTACGATAATGAATGTCCATTTGTCATTATTTTTACTTATAGTTCTGCTAAAATATGAACGTCTAGTTGCTTGTAACAAATATAAATAAAAAAACATACCAGTCTTTATGCAAATCACAATCCAAAAAACAAAATAAAAACTTTGAACGCTGACAAAATAAGTTATACACGTGAACTTCCATCTAAGAAGCACCTCCTGTCTAGCTAGCTACACCCGTCACGTGCAAGTCAATTTTGAGAATGAAAAGAACAAAGAACTTTGGTTCAAATATATCCAGTATAAGTTTGGATACAGTGACTACATACTTATCAACAATATTGTGATGACGGCCATAAAACTTTTTAAGGGCCTTGATTAGCCTAGGCTTGCAATATTTTTGCGTCAAAAATTTAATTGTAAGCAAGTTGCTTCGTTGTAAAAAGTCCCCATGATGGGAACAAGCTCTACCATAACGTAAAAACTGTGAAACATATACACCATACGCAGGAGAAGCAGGGATATTACTGCAAAGAAACGGAAAGTTGACAATAGAAAAATTGAAGTCATCACGTTTGTCGTATAGCTTCAGATGTAACCTTTCGTGGATGTCTTAATTGAGGTATAACTCCAAATATGAAGCAGAACATGAAGAATCTGTCGTGTATTTTATTTCAAGCTCACTTGGATAGATGGCATTCACATATTCTCCAAATTTGGGAATATTTATAGATAGAACGTCATCTACATATCTGTATGTGTAGTTGAATGATTTCGCGACAGTCTTTTCTGCAGATCTGACAAGGTTCTGTAAAAATTCTGATTCATATGAATAAAGAAACAAATCAGCAAGCAAAGGTGCACAGTTTGTGCCCATTGGTATATCGATTGATTGAAAAATTATATTGCCAAATCCAACAAATATGTTGTCTTTCAAAACCTCTAACATTTTGTTGATGGTATCTTCAGTATATTTTTAATTAGTCTATATGATGTTTTACAAAATAACCAGAATCCCTGTTAAACACTAGATATTTATATCTCTGTTTACCGTTTTTGTAAAAGAATGAAAAGTGAATGATTTGTTTAAGACGATTTTCAATTTAGAAGAAGGATAGTGGTGTAAAGGGTAGAAAAATCTAAAGTTTTAATACTTTTTACCGAAGACAGAGTATTAGGAACAAGGTGGTCAAGCAGTTCTTTAGAATGTTTGAGAATCCACATTTGGTTGATATATTATAACATTGCATATTTACCAAATGGATACTATATGCATTAAACATTGAATGTGCGGATACAAGTTCATGTGTTACGACTATTATGTGAAATAAACCATGATCAATACTGGTAAAACAGTTCAATAATCTCTAACATAGTTTAAACACAGTTTTGATTTTAGGCAATGGATTTTCCTCTTTTTATTGGCAATTATATTTTAACAGTTAACAGATTAAATCATGAATTGTAAAGACCTATTCACCCTCTTTAATAAATACAAGTCTGTTGTGGCTCATCTAAAGTCAATTAGAACCTTGGAGAAGAAGATGGAATATTCCCAAATGACTTTCTTTCGCATTATTTAAAGCAGAACGTCGGTAAGTGGATGACAACTGTAGATGTATCTTAAATGTTGGTCAATAAACTAATTTATTTTATTAAGATAATTGAGATTCATGCGCTCTTGCGGTGTCTCAATGATATTTTGTCAATTTGTTAGACTTAACTAAACATATATACTGAATAGGAAAGGAGTTGTTGACTTTCCAAAATGAGAAACACATGTCACATCAAAATTAAGCAGGTATTTTGTTAGATATTCACTACCCCTTCTGGTTGAGTAAAACTTATCGAGGGTATCCTTAACTTAGTAATTACTGTAAAGTACTATGTAACAAAATTTTTGCCTCTTAATTTTTGAAACATGTTTAAAACTAAGGTTTGTTTCCTTATGCAAGGCACTTCCTGGCTGGATTTTGGAACTTTAGATTAATGAATTTTCAACTGTTTGGCTCGAGATTTTGGTAAACAAAAACATTTTTGGCCCCTAATGTCACTGTCACTGATAGGTAACAACTTCCGAAAAATTTGCATTTTGCTATGGTTATTTAAAAACATTTTCAATTGCAAATTTAAATTTTATATCTCCGACAAAGTTCAAGACGAAGAAGTTAAAATCTACTTAAATATAACACCATCTGCTACTTTCTGCCTGATGGAGTTAAATGTTAAAATGAGTTTTTGATTTCAACTGTTTTTAAATTAGCTAACTAGAGAAACATGTAATCTGCTTTCGATTATTCTCAGAAACAAGCTATTCGTTTCAATTACTCTTTTACTGAAGTTGACAAATCTTTATCTGTCAGTAATAAAATAAAATGATGGAGAATCCTATCAAATATACTTTACTTGAGCGTTTGCTTTCATGCTATCATTGACAGCTTGTTTTTATCAAAAACATACAGGTTGACTTTTATACAGCCCTTAGCAGGCTTAAGTAATACGATTCGTTTAAAATGTCTAGTAAAAGGACCAAAACTAAAAACAGAGATTTATTTTATGGGTTAGCTTCACTTTTTCGTTTTTGTATACAAAAAAATAATTACACGGTTAGTGACCGTCATTGATAATCAATTCTGAGTTTTATGCCTTTTTGGTTATGGCTGATTTATCAATATTTAAAAATTAAAACAATTTCCTTACTCTAGTCGAAAGTTCAAAATACTGATTTTTTTAATGATATCATTTAGCAGGGTTTTCTTTCCAGACGTTAATACAAGTACCCTTTTTAAGTTTTTTTAAAATTTTTTTTTCTTTTAGAAACACTTTATGTTTTTGTTAAATGCATTTTTTGGCTCTTATGTGTTTTTAAGTGAATGTAAATTATTTTTCTTCTTTTTCCATAAAAACCAACTTGCAGTTTCGGCGAAAAGTAATTTATTACTAAATGATAATATATTTTAAAAGCAAAAAAGAAAAAAAATCCATGTCATTTTACAAAATGTAAATGTCAGAAAACATTGTACAATAACAACGGTATTAATATATTTTTCTTGAAAACATTTTATAACAAATAGTTTTAGGTATATAATTGGAATAATACAGATTTAAATATATTAAACATTTTGATATTATTTGTTTTTTGACCATTTTATATAACTCTATACATATACTGAGATATATATCTAACAATTTTTTTCTACAAATGATCAGCATTCTGTATCAGTCTTATGACGTGTTAATGCTTTTATCTTTGGGTGAGAAAATAATGTTTAAACAAATCAGTGGAAAAGATGTTTGAACTACATATAAGGAAGTCTGAATGGACAAAAAACTTTATGGTGTTTTTACTTCTATACTTCATATTTTAATGAGGTTAGAAATTCACTCTTAGAAAGTAAAATGTTAAAAAAAATTAAATTGGAACTTGGTTGAAAACTGTTTATAGGTAATATATGTATACAAGAACTACATGTATTTTCTCCTTTGCAGAAGCCCATTCTTTTACTTTACGTTATCATGGCAGGGTTTTAGATGATTAAAGACGTTAAATATAATTGTCGCTACAAAAGAAACTTAGGTACTTGCTATTTCTTTGTGTCATTTATTTTTCAACTAATGTCATAATCAGAACTTTTTATCTGAAGTAATAATATGCTTATCGTATAAAAGGTTTTCTCATATATTTTTCGAAAAATAGAAATGTGTCGTATGATACAAATCTTGTTGGAGTGCTGCAGCACTTATCTATCTAATATACGTCGTTCGTGTCTAATGATTAAAATATTTTATACGTGTTGCAACAGAAAGGATGAAAATATGATATTTTATGAGTCTATTAAAATTTATCTTATACCAAAAAAAAAAAAAAATGATTGCCCATCGGGAAATTATGCCAAGTTTTAGACGAAAATAAGTTTAGTGTCAGACACTAATCAATTCGTCTGGGGAGTAAAAATCCACTGCATACACTTCTACAGTTTTTGTATTTAATGTTCATCAAAACGAAAAACAAGGACGAAAAGCTTAGAGTAATACAGATCTGTTGTTGAAAAAGAGTGAAAGTCGAATCTATGTTAAAATGGCTAACGAAGAATCAATGTTTTGTTAAATTAGATTGAAATAAAGACCAGTGATATGATTGTGAATGTTTTTCTTTCTTTCTTGCTCAGTGTTGGGGTTCAAGAGAGTAAGAATTTATTGTGATATTTGCGTGTTCTTGTCCATAAAAAGTATTCATAAAAAGTTTGATATAATTTTAAAATTGTCATTCCAAGGATACTTTTACATACTCAAAAAACCATCTAAAACAGACAAAGAAAATCGTCTTGATTACATACAAATATAAAACAGACATTTGCACATATTTAAAACAAATGTGTATGTATATTCAAAAAAGTTTTTTGAAAACGTGTTTAAAACTATGTTTCGTGTGACTGAATGTATCCTGTGGGAAAACATTACAACACTTTATATCAGAAGTTTATAAAATATATGATAAAATTCTTATTTTAAAAGAAATAATAAAATACCTTTTCATCTTAACATAACAATCTAGCTAGTGGCGCTATAAAAGTTAATGCACGCCTGTCATTAGGCAGAATTACAGAGGTTAGCAGGTACTAGCTGATGTTTGTTGTTTTAAAAGCCAGACAATTTTATAGATATTTCCTCTATTATGGATAATTGTTTGGCAAAAAATAAAACTAAATTATTTTATTTTTTTTTAAATGTGATTATTGTAGAAACAACCAATTGTTGTAAATTGTCGTTAAAGCAATGAATACAAATGAAAACATAAAATGTTGTTATTTTAAGATACATTTGAAAACCATAGATTTCTGTTTTCTGCGTCGTAGAAACAGAAGAGTTAGTTTTTAAATGTTGTTTTCCGTCCCAGTAAAGATTCTTTCACTTATTTGAAGTGGTCTGTTCTGAAAAGGAGAAGACAAATGGAGTGCCAAGAGAAAAACAACTAATCTTGGAAAGCGAACGTGAAACTTTCTCAATTTGCTCAAGTGGGATTTAAACCTAGGCAGTGACAGATAATGTGATCCGATAGCAATTGCTTTAGACAACGTAACCCCAAGGTTCCGTAGAAACAAAAAGCTTTCCAATTGTACCTAAATTCGAAAATTAAAGATAAAGGTTTGAAAAAAAGATTCCTCAGTCAGCATTGATGTACTTTTTGATAAGACACAAAGTGACCCCTTATAGCTGTATGAATGTCAGTTTTGAAAAATAAAACAATGCATCTATATACCTTTTAACTAATAAAATATAACGTAGAATCTGTCCTACAGATTAATTCAATTCATTGAAGCATGAGACTAATGTCTCGGTAAATACTTCTTTAAAGACATTCCAGACAAAAGCTTAGTTTTGTTACTCAAATTTTATTCTGGTAAAGCTCTTTGATTTTATTTAATTGTTTTTTGACATACTAATCTCCAACATTTACATTACCATTAGCAGAGTGTGTCAGTTATCTCTAAAGACATGAAGAATTTTTACGAAACTTTTACAAACGCACTGCTGTTAATCATCAATTATAACACATCAGTTGCAGAGCTAATCGATCCTTTTCGAAAAGAATTATGCTTAGAGGAAAAACAATAAAATAAAGAATAATCAACAACAATGACATAATATAATTTCTTTTGACACTTGGGTATTGTGAATAAAGGCACAATAACCGACACAGTATAAAAATCACTAGTTTCAGAGTATAAAAAGGGATCTAAAAAGGATAAAATCTATCAAAACCTTCATGAAGATAAAAATAATGAAGCTCTTTACAAGAGATGACTTCATTTTAAACAGATTATTGCGATTTCCAGTTCAATGAAAGAATTTAATCTATTTTGAAAATTATAAAACATTGAAAAAATTGAATCAAATACGCCATACTTTGTCAGAAACACTTTAAAACAATTCATTTTTCATTTGTCTCGGCTCCAATAACTCTATCATTAAGAACTCACAGTAAACGAATTCCGTTATCGTTACTTAATCGATCATTCTTTTACATATAATATGATTTTAATTTTGATCGGCAAAGTGTAAAATGCGGACTGGATTAGCCCCCATGGATTTGACTGGATTCTTGGATCGGATTGGACTCTTGGTGTAAAAAATGGATTGGATTTGACTAGAATCTTGGAATAATCTTGTTGGACTTTTGACTCATGGACTGGTCTTTTGGTTTGGCTTCTTATTTACGTTTTACGAATACAAGTTCATGTTGTTTGTTCAATACACACACACACACACACACACACACACACACACACACACACACACACATATATATATATACACAACACACACACACACACACACACACACACATATATATATATGCATTTTGAACATTAATTATTAGCATTAAATTCAAATACATTTATCATTGAACCATGTTTTTTACTTTCATCTTAAGTAAGAATGCGTTGTTTTAATTGCAAAAAAAAAAAAATAAATAAATACAGAATAATAAAAATAAAAATAAAAATATAAATAAAATAAAATAATATAATAAAAAAAATATATAAATAATAAAACAATGACATAATATAATTTCTTTTGACACTGGGGTATTGTGAATAAAGGCATAATAACCGACACAGTATAAAATCACTAGTTTCAGAGTATAAAAAGGGATCTAAAAAGGATAAAATCTATCGAAACCTTCACTATTTCTCTCTTTTACATTAATATTATAATATTGTTATATGTGTAATCATTGCTGTTTTATTTCTTATTATAACACCTATTTGTTATACATGTATACCAATATGGTTTTTGTTTACAGGAATAAAAGTATTGTTTTGCATATATATGAAAAGATTTCAAAAAGTGTGTGTGTGTGTTCATTTATTTTACTGTGTTTAAATAACTAAATAATTGTTATGAGTATTTTGTCACAATATACTTTAAATTTTTACTGCACTGTTATGTATATCACAATTGATGTCATTCTTAAGTCTACAGTGTAATTTTATTTTACTTCTTAAGATGGGACCAAAAATCTGTCAGTATTTTTTGAAGCATTTAGGAGCTTGCAAATACAAATACTCCAGCTTTAAGGAGAAAAATATTCGACCTTTGACAACATTTGATATTTCCTAGACAAGCAATATAAATTACTATTACTGTATTTTTCTTTTACTTTATAAGGGAATTATTCGATAAGATATATGTAAAATAAATGTAGTGTTTGTTATAATGAAGTTTTATTTTAAAATCATGAAGAAAAAATCATAAGTCCACTCTTTTAAGTCCAGTCCACGAGTCCAATCCATAAATCCAACCCAAGAGTCAAATCCAGTCCAAGAGTCCAATTCATGAGTCCAGTCCAAGAGTCAAATCCAGTCCAAGAGTCCAATCCTCCACATTTTATACTGTGATCGTTCACAATTGTATCTTCTATGTTTATGTGAATACTTCTACATTACGAATTCAATAAACTTTCAATAACAGACATCAAATTAAAATACATTTTAAATAAGGTATAGTAACAAATTAGAAATATCTGAATCAAGAAATGGTTCTTTTATAACTTGTATAACGTATAAAACAATAAATGAAAACTACAGACAATTATTATATCTAATATAAGCTATGGTATTATATACAGTAAAAACTGCCTTAGCGGTCACCTGGAATTAACGGTCACCTGCCGATAGCGGTCAGGTTGAATCCCGCCCAATGGATTTTACTATATATTTCACCTGAAATAAACGGTCACCTGCGAAACGCGGTCAGCGGCCACTAATTTTGTGACCGGCAACAAGGAAGAACCTGAATTAGACGGCCATTTTGCTTTGATGGTATCACATGATAATTGTCACATGACTTGGTAATGTTGTTTATGATACTATGTTAAGCTGATTGCTCAGCCGTATCGCACTTGTCGATTCGATTTATAAGTATAAACAATAAAATTATTTGAGAAGTATTCACTTTTTCTTTGTCTTATTTAATGAACATTAAGCATTTAAACACTTAATGATATCTTTTTAGTTAGAAAAGATATTTAATTATTAGAATTTTTTTAAATAAGCCCTATACATTGATATACATGTGTTAAAGTGAGAAGAGTTCATTATACAATTACATTTTTTGAATGTATTTACTATATCGTGTATATTAAGATATATGGCTTAATTTCATTGACATTAGATAAAAATGGAAATGAAGTGATAATATTTGCAAATTATTGTGGTAATCATTCAGAATAACACGTTATAACTATCTGCTGTTTGCTTTCGGTGCTTGCAAAACCCATTATAACACATTGTCTAAAAACAAAATCTTAAACCCTAAGTACTATGAGACTTTTAAGCTATAAATGAATTGATTTTTTACTGATTGGCAAAACTTAAGTGTTTGAAAAATATGTTGTAAATGTATGTTATTTAAATAAAGAAGGCACAAATTAAAAGTATCGTATCATGTATAGAAGGTAGGACTAAACTTAACAGGAAGGCTGTTTGTATAAAAATTCAACCCAAAAAGAGTGACTGGTGTTTGTCGGTTAAAGTGCTGTCGTGTCTTTGACTGTTTTTTATGTTTAAGTCTTCCACATTTATAGACATCTGCATATCAAATAAGGGGTTGGTTACCCAAACAATTTGCTAAGAATATACCATCTGATTTAACTCTAGCGCTTAAGCTATGTCGGAGTTTTATCATAAATTGTTTTATTTTGTTTTCTTTTCCTTGTTTCGATGTTTTATTAATAATGTTTCAACTGCGATTGATGTTGCCAAGAACTTTTTTCGTTTTACAGAAAAAAAGCTGCTTGGCGAACAGAAACATGAATCAAGACATCTTAAAGACTTTTTTTTTTAAAAAAAGATTAAAATTTGAAAAATATACTATGACCCGTAGTGTCTCCGAGACAATTTTTTTTAAAAAGAAATATTTTTACATTTTGTGCTCATTTGTACTTAAAAATCTAATTGTGAGAAACCTTTGATCCTGAAAAATTAAATCTTTGACATAACACATAAACACATAAAATGAATATCATTTTGATGTTTTGTAAAGAGAAAAAGCTTAAATCTCATCATAAAATTGAAAAGACCATATAAATATTATTTTATCATTCCAATTTATGATCATTCATCTGTAAATTGATTGAATAAATATAAAATTCTGCATGCCTTTATTACCTGTCAGAAAAGAAAATTTACAAATCAAAAGGAAACCGTGATCAATTTTGAGACAAGAACGCAACTGTTTTTTTTTTATAGTAATTAGCATAATTATGTTTATTTATTTGTCTTTTATATAATATTTTTGATACGTTTGTATGACTTAAAATGTTATAACTTTTTTGTTCTTTTAGGAATTTATTATTTTTATTCTTAGACAATTTTTAAATACATGAATGAAAAATCAGTCTCGTAATCAGTGCGATAAATCAGTCAGACAAAGCAATACAATTAATTTGCGAATACATATTTGAACTAACGGCTATATAGACGCTTGGGGAAAATGTTTAGTGATGCGGTTATACTGCTATAGAAGAGTCCCATGACTATATAGGCACTTGGGGTAGATGTCTAGTATGTAATTGCCTTCCGCTTTGTTAAGAAAAAGAAGGTAGTAGCTTTGCCTTAGCTGAAAAATTATCGAAACAAATTGACTACAATCTTTTTATTATGGAAAATTACTTTGTTTATAGTTGGTAGTTGAATTAATATTGTATTAGAGTGTAAAAGTTCATTTGTCCATAAGATAAATGCTTTAATAAAAAAAGCTTTTATAAAAACTTTTTGAATCCAATTTGCTGCTCATTTTTGTTCTCTATGCGAAAACATCCATTCACAATAATTTGCTTAATATCATCCTTATTATCTTTTACCCAAACGCATTATTAAAACCGTCATAGTAGTTCATCTGCTATGTTCTATTGAAGATTAGGTTTACTTGATGTTCATTATTTCCTTTTTATTGAATTTTAACCCTTAGTGTCATTTTTAGATGTAAATTTGTTAACGTACCGTAAATTAACATGCTTGGAATCTAAAGGCTTTTAATTGTATAAAATATGAACAGAAGTAATGTTATTGTGTTCTGCCATGATTAATTTTTATAGCGAAGTTTTAAACACTGTTTCAAGTTTAAGCTTTTTTATTTACCATATAAAACACAAGGAACATAAATATTGCCTCTCAAAAGAATACACGTGACACAAATACTTCACAATAATTGCTAACATGCTGGAGCAGAATTAAAACCTTTTTGTATTTTTATCTTCGCAAAGTTCAACTTTACATATTTATATACTTTATATTACAGAATTTGATACCCACTTATAATTCCATTTGGTCTATTTTGGTAACAACTTGTAAAAGTTTGGTTTTCCCAGTTAATGAATGTTTTAGTTGTTCTTTTCTGCGTTTTTTGATTTATTACGTTTTCAGTATTATAGTTTACAAAAAAATCTTAAAAATGTTAATCAAAATTAAATGCCTATTGCATATCTGACACAAATTGTTCATGATACAAAAACTTGAGACGACGTAAAAGAATTAGAAAAATATGTTCGAAAAGATTGATATAAAACAAACATACCAGTCCTTGTTCAAATCACAATCCAAAAACAAAGTAAAAACTTTGAAAGCTGGCAAATTAGTTAACTAATGAGATATGATAATCTTATTTCATTATGAATTCTTATTTTCAGGCATTAAAACCACGTTTTCCTATAATTCCTCATTTCAATTTTGTTTCAGCATCTATGTGTTTTGTCACAAGTATTTCGCCGCACATAATTATTTCAATTTATTTATATCTATGCTGAAACGATATAATAATGAAAATAAAATAAGAAGAAATTTTGTCACCCATTTTTTTCTGAGATTGTTACAGAACAATGGCCTTGAGGAATAAGTGTGAAAAGAAAATAGAAAAACTAATCTCTTCACAACAGCTTGCAAAGTTTCTGCAGTTTCTATGGTTCTAAATAAAATTAATTGACACCTTTGTTGCTCAAGGTAATAAAACGTATTATCTAGGCATTCTTATTTCACTTGCAGCGGCTAATGATAGCAGGATATCATTATGTTTTTCGTCACATCAAGGTATATTCGAAGTAACATAAAAAAATTAATCAAATAATTCTGTAATAAATGAATGAAGTGTTTGGAGTTTTAGTCCACTGATTAATTTTATTGATCAGCTCAGTGCATGTACTTAGATCTTTCCTTTGTTGTGAATTCTATTTGTCAGCAGATTAATGATCAAAACTGTTAAGTTAAAAGTAACAAAATGCTTATTAAATGAACTGGATTCATTAATTTCAAATGTTCAGATATTATTTTTTTTCATCTCTCAACCAAAAAAAAAAAAAAAAAAAAAAAAAAAATTTAGCCCCTAGTGTCACTGATGAGTAATGAATTTCTGAAATAGTCACGAATGGGACATAAAAAATTAAACAGATATTTTTGTTAAATATTTGAAAACCCCTGAGCGGGTACCGCTGCTGGTGGAGCAAAACCTCTCTGAGGGTATGCATATCACAGCGGAGGTACTTTGTGCTGTCAAAAATTTTCAGTCGTCTTAATTTTTGAAAAATGTTTAAAACTAAGCTTTGTTTTATCTTACCTTGATTTAGATACCTATAATTTCGAACATTATTCATTAATAATCTTTTTTATGTATCATCTTATTCAGTCCCTTGACCCTAGTCTTACTGATGAAGAATAATTTTTCGAAATGTGCACATATGGCAGATGTATTTTTGTTAAATATTTTAAACACAAACCTTATTTGAGTCTATTGTATAATGGTTCCAAATCTTGTATTAAAATGATTCTGATATTGCTTTTATTTTTAATTAATAAACGGCTTTCGAATTTGACAATGCACGGTACCCTCTTTCGAATTTTTGTTACAGAGCCTCTTGATGATATTATTATCCCTCATAAATTTGAAAAAAACCCCTGAAACAATCTAACATAAAGCAAACACGATATTTTCTTGTTTTTTCTTAATCTTGATCTTACAATAACGAATTATATATATTAATGAAGATAAAAATTGAAAAAAAAGATATGACTTTGAAATTTCAAATTATTAAATTTTTTTTGCTAGATGGCAGCGTTTCCTGATATTCTTGCTATGGAAATTTACATTTATCATACAGTTTGTACTATTGGGTTATTCCCGTTTAGTACTACCGATTTTAAATTGAAAAGTCTTCTAATTATTTCTAAATTGTTATCCAAACACATGACGAAACGGACTTAATAGAAGCTACAGATATAAACCCAAAGAGCCGTATATAAATTAAGAGATGTAAAGACATGTGTCATTACGTTCAAACACTTCCGCAAATTGAAGACCCATCGGTCCTAAAAACAAAAAATCATTTTTAAATGAAACTCTTAGTTTGCAATAAACACGTATCTACGAAAAGAAATTACATAATGTGTATAAAAGGCGCAAAGAAGGACTATTACATATTGAAAAAACTAAATTTAAACTATTTAAAGTAGATTTAATGAGCAAATACTTCCTCAGTGATATGGTTTCAATTCTATTAAAGGGACTTCATCAACCCCTCATATTTAGCAACCAGTTTCCATAGGAACTTCTATTTTTATTTGGAAATAGAACTTGGTTGAAAAAATAAATAAAATAACCTATTAGAGTTGTCCGAGTTAAGTTACGTAACTAACTTTCCTACTTCTGTTTTACATTAGCTATACATATTAATATAGGGAGAAGATATAAAAATAATGAACAACGTATTTGGCCCATATTTTTTCTGAATTAAAAGCAAGATTCCATTCCATGTCAACGACGTGTAAAGTGAAACTAAGGGAAAAAATTCCAAATACACAATATATTCAATCAATACAGAATTTTATTTAATGATACAATTTCATCGCAATATAAAGTGCATTACTGAGACAAAAATTTATCCTTGCAATAATTCTTTTTTTGCATTAATTGAGGGAGTGAATGTTTGGCAAAGTCAATATACAATTCATGGCTTCCCTGGAAACTTTTTTGTGGCTTTTTTTCTTTATTCTTTGGTTCTGGTTCTGCAGAAGTATCAAGCTCCTTCGCCATCGCTTAATGGACTACAATTCATTCTGTTGTCTGATGGTCCCTGAAATAATAAGGTAATTATTGTCTTGATTTGTTTTTCAATTTCAGATTTTATTTTACACCCTAACAAGGATACTTCAAATTATCAATGCTTTTCTCTGAGATAAAATAACCTGAACCGTTTCCTCTGTAATCTGATCACAAAAATCTACGTATTGATAGGCGCACTTTATACATAAATGGAAATTAAATGGAATATAGAAAATCTCTGGAAATTTATAGCTTGTCTCGCTGGTACAGAAATATACTTATAGGGCAAGTTTCGGTAAATCGAATAAAATATTGCCAATTCATATATCATTCATTATCAATTTTATTGTTATCTTTGAGCATTTAACAATACTAACTGGTTGGATGTTGTCCTTGTCAGTCGACACTGCCCTGTCATTATTTCTTAATACACTCGTCACCTCTTGAGTAATATTTGCCTGTTAAATGAAATGAACATTTATAAACATACAGAAAACTAAAGGTTGTATGCATTTTCCTCTTACCACACGAGCTTATACATTATCATAAAAGCGTGAAGGGTGCCGTATGCGGAGATACTCACTATTCCGGATCACCTGAACTCACTTCCAGATGTAAAAGAGTTTATGCTTTTCGTACTAGATGTTGCCATTTGTTTAATGGACTTTGAGTTTGGCATAGTGCTTAATTTTTGTCCCATATTTAGGAGCATCATACCCAAAGGGCCTGTATCACTCACCTCGTGCCAATTAGCTAAAATTGTATACAACAAAGGCATTTTACTGAAAAGTCAGTAAATGATGGGAAACTTTGTAGAACTTTGCTGATTCTATATATAAGTGGTAACTGTGACCTTTAACGAAGAATTATGTCAAATCTCTTCGCACTTGCTGTTTCTGTTAACAAATTATTATGATCCCATGCATTTCTGTCATTGTTGTGTTTTTTTACCTAATGGAACATTTTCAGCCATTATAACATTGTTTCACTAACTATAAAACACTATGTATATAGATAAAAAACAAACATATTCTGTATGTATAAAGTATTATGTTTGAAAAACAATATATGTTGCTCAGAAATAGTCTTGACAATTTTTTATTATACTTCATTTTCTAATACTTAATCAGTTATTGATTTATTTTGTTGAAATCTTCTGATTTAGGAGTACATCAAGGGGTGGGGTGGGCGTAACTTCCAATTGCTTGCATAATAATTACAGAATACCTTAGTAGATTTCTTTACTGTTTTCTTTTGCCTTGGACAGCTTTTCTCTTTCTTTTTTTATTGCTGCACCAAAACCTGCAGGCCAGATCCTCTTCGGAACTCAGTTTGTCCTCAGACATTGTCATAAGTTTCGTAAACAGGTCGCTCATACGCCTCCGTAACTTAGGCACTGAATATTCGCTGTATATTAACTTCGCATCATCAGACAAGGTATGTGAATCTGATTTCACTTCTTCTAATATTACAGGCCAATTTCCAGGATGCTCAGAATAGCTTCTTAAACTCAACTTTTTTTTCCTCTTTCAAAATTGAAACATGCTTCTTTTGGCCTGTCATGCTTAGTAAGCCAATCAACTGTATACAACGGTTACACCTGTGAATATAAATGAACAAATGAATAAAGGCCAAGAGTATTGTTGAACTGTTTTCCTGTGTTTATATTTTTAAGATTTTAACATTACAAAACAAGATGTTGTATTATTATATTAGTCCTTAACCTACTCATGCATATTCGACTGGGAACCCTCCTCATCCTCATCAACCCTTCTTTCCCAACACCCTCCCAATACCCCCCCCAAAAAAAAAAAATAAAAAAAAATTAAAATTAAAAATAATTTTATTAATGTTTTGGTTTTCTGTTTATGTGGTCTTTTAAAATATTTTTTCTATTACTAGGGATTATCAAACCTGAAATTGCTAGACTTTTTGCAATCGACATATGTATTACTCTGGTCACAAAAATACCACTGCATGTACACTCAAGTTGTAATCGACAACGAGAGGAATATCGTATATGTTCATTCTGGTTTCTGTGGGCATGACAATGAATGTGGGGCTTTCAATTCAATGCCAAAAATTGGACGGGATCTTCGTTTCTTTAAAACTTTCGTCTTTTAGGTGACGGTATTTATCCAAGTGATTTTCCAGTTATCAACCTATACAATCAAACATCACTACGAAATCTGAGTGATAGATACTTACAAAACGTAAAAAATTCAACGCCAAAGAAAACTAAATGTACGCTCTAGAAGAGTTTATGTTGAACACTTTATAAAAGATATTAAGTTATTTAGAGTGATAGGTGAGGTATTTTGGCATCAAAGGTTATATTTAAAATCCATTACAGAATTATGTGCAGGACTTGCAGAAAGAAAAATAGAATTCCTCCGTAAATATTAAATAAAACAATATTTAATTTTGGTTTGCGTTGGGTTTAGTTTCTACCTGTTATTTTTTATATTTTGTACCAAAATTTTAAACACGCAAATGACACAGTTTTTGGATTCACTTGGCAGAGTATTGACTAAAATTTTAGTGTTGGTTTTTTCTAACCATTTTTTATAATGAACTCCCCCTATATCGATACGTATGTCTAATGTAAAGTTTACGTTGCAACTTTATTTACGTAGCTTAACTCGGATAACTCTAATATGAAGACGTTAGGAACATATATTTATTGTTTTTTATTTCCATTTTATAAAAATATGGATAATAAACATAAGTTAAGGAAAATTGTTTGAATAAGTCCAAACGATATAGAGATTGGCTAGTTATCAGTATTAATCCATCTTTGCAAAGGTTTAGGGTAGGTTACCATTCTTATTTTCCTCCGACTTTATCAGCAAACGTGCAAATGACAGAAGTTATACGCCAGAAACATTTATATTTAATTCACAACTAATAGAATTTATCTGAAATATCTTGTAATATTTCATTTTGGAAATTTTTATCTTTTAATAATTCTGTCAGACAACAACAACAACAACAAAATGGTTTACAAGGTTCGATAACCAGATATTGCTTATCTGATATATTGAATCCGAAACAACCTTCAAAGAATATCTTTATATATTTTTGTTTTTAAAAATAATGACTGAATAACTAATGATTAAGAAATAAAATAAAACACAAACATATAAGCATCATATACCATGTCCCAATCACAATCCCCCCAAAAACAAAGTAGAAACTTTGAAAACTGGCCAATATAGCTATACACGTGATCTTCCATCAAGGAATTGGGGCCAGGTGCTCCGGAAGGTA
>CM056595.1:29506623-29615551 GCA_029721355.1 Tegillarca granosa
CCATTTTATTCTTACTTAAATTTTGACATGTTGATCTGGATTCATTGAGCTCTCGGAACATATCGATAATTACATATAATGAATGTAAAAGCCCGAGAGTATTCGACAACTCTGCATCAGCAGCTTCACTCGATAAGAAAGATGAGAGGCGCTATTGGGGAAACAGCTTTCGCATTTTGAACACGAAGATGATTATCTGTGTACTAGCATTTAAATAAACATGAACAAAACTCGTTGTATTCGGATGTGTTTCTATGTAATGGAATAAATGTATTATCATATTTAACATGGAGTCGATTTCCATTGAAAAAAAAATCAATTTTGCATGGACATTATATCACATTTCTTAATTCACGATTTATTTGAAAATCAGTAAATTAATATCTTCCGATGAAAAATTAGTTAAAAATGTATATTTCTTTTTTTTAAAAAACATCTCTAGATATTAGACCTGTATTGTATTATATTTACAATACCGTACATGTAAGAATTTCAGAATTAAAGACTTCTCTACATGTCTCACTCATATCACACCAGACTTGTATGTAATAATAATAATAATCATAATAATAATAATAATAATAATAATAATATTGGCTAAAATAAAATAAAAAATCAAGTACTCAAAAATGACATTTTTATAATACTAAAAATTTAGCACATTACACATGTATAATATGTATTGCAAAAAATGCCGGACCTACGTTTTTTTTAAAAAGTTATCTGTCTGGATGAAGTAAATTTGTATTGGTGTATTATGGGGGACCTTTTAATCTGTGTCCTTTTTTAACCATTACACCAGACCCTAGCATACAAAACATCCCTAGTGGACAAAAACGGGATCAAGTCGCCTACCCGAAACAAGTTTTTTTGAAAATGGACACGGTTGACAGAAGAACTCTTAAAAACTGGTCCCTGTCTAAAAGTAAATATAGTGCAAACATAAACCTTAAACAGAGCCCCTATTGTTCACTTATCATGGCAAGAGGGCAACTAATGAACATCTACTTACGATGTCACAAAGACAGACCCAGTCATTCTCTGATGTAAAGTGGAACTAAAATTAAACTTGCATATATAAATCTAGAGTTTAGAAAATAGCCAAGAGTCTCAAAGCGGGGGCTATTTTCACTCATCTGAGTATTAGAACAACTATAGTAAAAAACATCTCAAAAGAGTCCAAAAGCCGGGTCATGTATCACTCACCTGAGCATAGGGCAACTATAGTACAGATACCTCTAAAGTTTAAAAGTGGGGCCATATCCCTCATCTGAGCATATAACAACTATAGTAAAGAACATCTCCAAGAGTCTCAAAAACCGGAACATATATCACTCACCTGAGCATAGGACAATTATAGTACAAATACTTCTAAAAATAAAAAGTGGGATTATATCCCATATCCCTTATCTTGTCATAGAACAATTAGAGTAAAGAACATCTTCAAGAGTCTCAAAACCGGAATATACATCATTCACCTGAGCATAGGGCAACTATAGTAATATATCATTCACTTCAGCTTAGAGCAACACCTCAAAACTTCTAAAGTGGAACCATATCACTCATCTTAGCATAGGGCATTTATAGTAAATAACATCTCTAAGAGGCTCAAAAGTCTGGCCCTACCACTCATCTGATCCTAAGACAACTTTAGTACAGAATATTGCTACCAAGATGCAAAAAACCCAAGCTCAATCACTCATCTGACCCAGAGGCAACTATACTACAGAACATCTGATCTTTGGGTTAATATTGTGGAGAACATATCCAAACATAGGCTCAAAGCCAGACCATATCACTCACTTGCCCAAATAGCAACTATAGCAAAGGGCTTTAAAACCAAGAGGCTCAAAAGCATGGCCCTATCACTCACCAGAAGAAAGGTTAAATGTAGTACAGGGTATTTCCAAGCAAGGTTAAAATTTTTTATCCAAACACTCATGTGACCCTGTGACAACTATAGTAAATGGCATTACCATCAAGAGGCTCAAAGCAGGGTCATATCACTTGTCTGACCCTAGCACAACAGAAATATAGAACATCTCTAACAGGACCCCTCAAAATTGAGGCACCATTACTTGTTTGACTATAGGCCAACTATATTACAGAACATCTACACAAGTCTCAAAATTTGGATCCTATCACTCATTAAGAGTAGAGAACACATCCAAAAACATGCTTATAAGCTGGGTTTTTTTTTTTACTCATCTCTAACTATGGGCTTAAAAAGAGGCCCTATTAGTCTCCTGATCTTACATCATCTACAGCAAAAAGCATCTCCCCCAAAAGGTTTTAAAACTTTACCCTATCACTCGCTCGACCCTACAACAACTATAGTATGTTCCAAGAGGATAAAAAACTTGGGTTCTAATCACTCATTAGACTTGCTCAAGTCCCTTTATTAATTATTTATTTAAATATCTTGTCCTTTTAAAACTATTACAGAGATCAACTGACAAAATTCTTTCTACTATCAAACCCTAGAATATAGGGTATTTTGCAAGTCGTATCACTCATATGATTCTGCAACAACTATAAAGTACATCTTCAACAAGAAGCATTTATGCCAAACATATCAACCACATGGCATTATGGAAACTAGGGTCACAAATGAAAATGTTTTAGAAAAAGATAATTTGTCAGGCTGTTGTTATATGTATAAGTATTTCAAAAATATGTCAAAAAGACTGCAGAAATTAGCCAAACCTAGGTCAATCTCATTGTTTCTTATGTAAGCAATGTTTTTTCCTACATATTTGTACAAAATCTATCTGATATAATTTTTTATTTAGGGTAACATTTACTTCAGAAACACTATCCACAAAACAAATTTTTTTCATGGGGATAAAATAACCCATTACATTTATGGTTATTTATGCTTAATTAGGTCAAGGTCATAATCAGTTTATGTGGGTAAAGATTATAAGTGCTCAATGTAGGTCAAGGTCAATAGTGATTTATAAATATTGAAATATAAATAGAAAAGAAAAATATTTTTTTATCATTTTTATTTATTTTTTCCCATAAAATATAAATACATGTAACAAAACAATGAATTACTTGAAACATAAATACAATAAAATGTCAATCATAATCTTTGTTACATGTAATATATAACTGCTAAAAGTTTTTTAAACATTTTATTAAATATCATAGTTCACTGACTTCTTCTAAAGAATATTCGTTTATAATACAAAATGTATATACTAGTACATGTATATAGTTTATGAAAAAAAAGTTAAATTTTTATAAGATATAATTTTACAAGTTATTCTCCATGACAGTCTTGTTTATAACTGATTAAATGTAACTGGTATGTTTGTTTTATTTATACAATGTCTGAATAAATATTTTATCCCTGAATGTGGTTTGGGGAATGAACTTGGTGGCTAAGTGGTCTAAAGCATCAGCTAACAGATTATAATGTCTCTTGCTGCCTAGTTTTGAATCCCCTTAGGCAAGATCCAAGTTTGAGAAAAGTTTGTCAGTTTGCTTGCAGAAAATCATTGGTGTTTAAATTGTGCACTCAAGTTTTCTCTACCATACCAGATCTGACCACCTAAATATAAATAAAATAATCCTAACTAAAACATTAAACCAAGTTACTACACACCACTTGATTAAGAAAAAATATTTGATTATGTTGCTTAAAAAATGTAGCCAGCAATAACATTGATAGTCTTGAAAACCAGTCTGAAAATTTTTTTTAATGGAGTCTGAAAATCACAATCTAAACGTTTTTTTTTTATCTACCAAAATTTTTCATCTGACTTGAAAAGTATATTGATATTGTTGTATGGCAATATTTTGTTATCATACATTCTAGCACTACTGCTAATATTATGGATAAATGTTCTTGTGCAAGTGTTAAATGGACTTTTTTGTACAGCTTGCACTTAGGTTGACCTAAATATGTTAGCACAAAAAGTCAGTATGATACAGATCAGTATACCAATCCCCAAATCACAATATCTTGACACCAGGTGAACCAGCATTTTGTCTTTTTAATATCAAACATCTGTCAAGGAAGTAGTATCTCAGATTTTTCAGTCTTATGTATGAGCCATTTCTGGTTAAACCCACAGCCACCTACTCTTAAGGAGGATGCTCAGAGCCACTTAAATGGCTGCTAATAGACATGGGTGTTGGTATATAACCAAACTTAACTAAAATAAACTTGTTATTATAAACCTATTTCCATCAGTTTATATTTGACCTATATTATGTTTTATGTCTTCAGTATACAATGTCATCAGTTTATATTTGACCTATATTATGTTTTATGTCCACTGTATACAATGCCATCAGTTTATATTTGACCTATATTCCATTTTATGTCTGCTGTATACAATTCCATCAGTTTATATTTGACCTATATTCTGTTTTATGTCTGCTGTTTACAATGTCACCAGTTTATATTTGACCTATATTTCGTTTTATGTCTGCTGTATACAATGCCATCAGTTTATATTTGACCTATATTCCGTTTTATGTCCGCTGTATACAATGTCATCAGTTTATATTTAACCTATATTCTGTGTTCCCTCGGCAAAACAATAATAATAAAAAAATCTTTTACAACCGAAATAAGAAATTCTGGTTAAATGGTAATCAAAATTCTTTAATCACAAGTCATTTCTATAAATAGTACACTTATTTAGAACTGTCTCTTTTAAATTTCTTTGATGCTTTGCTCATAAAAAATATTTCATATTTCACATTAAAGACAGTCAAAACACTTGAAATAAAGTTTTTAGACTTCTCTATTTAAATTTTCAAATATTTTCACAACCGTCTATGACCTAACAAGCTTACATTTATACTACAATGTATAAATTCATATTTATTATGTTTATAGTTAAAGGCAATTTTACCAAAATGAATGGATTTCAGAAGTAAAAAATCTGCATTTAGACAAATATATCAGTCATGTTGATGAATAAAGCTCAAATTTACCTAGTGTCTTTAAGACCAAACAAAATAATCATGTTTCTGGTTTCCCCCTCTGACCTTACTTTGGAAAGCCATATGAATTTCAGAATTAACCTCTGTACTATTTTTCACTCCAGTGTTAAGATTTTTGCTTTTGTTCCATCTAGAGAGTGTTTTATAGTTACAATATCGGTATTAAAGCTGCATTAAGTTTTCCAAGAAAAAAAACTGTGCTGATCTAATTAATGATGTTCCTAATCAACAATGTTACATTTGGTTCAACGATAAAAGCTTGAATAAATACAGAAACAACAATAATTTCCCAGTGAGATGTAGCATGTGGGATCTAATATTAGAACATGCTTACGTCGAACACAACTTACAAAATGGTGAAATACGATAAATTGAACAAAAAACTTCATTGAATTTGTCATTTGTGCCTTAGTAAGGGATATAACACCATTGCAAATACATCTGGATATTAATGATGGACAATTTATACAATTTGTCAGGTTTCACTTTCAATTTACTGGAGTTTCCGTACATCTGTGCACATGCTCCCAGCTCATAATTTAATCATCGATAAACATTGACCAACGGGTTAGAGAATTCTGTTTATTTACAGCTAAAAGGAAAAAAATTTTAGAAAATGAATCTCAATGATCGTGATTAGAAGTTATCTATTTTTAAAAAAATATATTTTTTGAAAACCATAAAAAAAAAAAAAAAAAAAAAAAAAAAAAAAAAAAAAAAATTCAGAAAATTGAAAAACTTAATGCAGCTTTATTTTTTACATGTACAAATAGTCTTGAAATAACCTAACCAGTTTTTTCCCTCAATTTTTTCTCTCATTTTGCTAACTATATGCATTGCCAATGACCAAAAATATTTTGAAAAAAAAAGTAAAATACATGTGCCCTAAATTCTCATTGTTCTTTTTTTTAAAGTGAAAAACCTGAAACATATATTTTTTTGATTTGGCTTTAAAATAAATATTTCCAGTACATATTTAAAAAGGTACAACATATAAGTAAATAAAATCACAACATATTTTACATACTCTTTGGAAAAGCTTTTACTTTTTTACAATCATGACGACTTTAGAGCCAGAAGAATGGTGTCATCTGTTTCCTTCAGGTAGTCACCATGACAACTTTTGTAAACACATTATTAATTGCACTGTCCCATAAACATGAAAGTGTTTCTGATAATGTTAAAAAAATCTACTGTAAAATCACAAATATTCGTGGGGGATTAAATTTCGTAATTTTCGTGGATTACTGAAAACCATGAAATTAAATGTCATCGAAAATTTTTAATTTCCATTGCCCTCAATGGGATTTATTTTCACAAAACTCAGTTCCATGAAAATTTCTACCAATAGAATTTTCTAAAAATGCAAAACCACGAAATTTTAACCCAACGAATATTAATGATTCTACAGTATTGTGCAATTTTATACGAGATCCAAAGTAAATGTATACATGTACTTAAAATGGACTAAGTCACTTTTTTTTTTATTCAAGATGAGTTTTAATGCTCAATAGCTATAATGAAACTTAAAAAAAAGCAAAACTACATGTAACTATAAAGAAACTTATAATAATAGGAAAAATGGTTAAAAAAAATCCAGAATGAATTATAATGTTTGTTAACTATATAAGAAAAAATTAAAATACTAGGCATAATTTTGGCAAAACAGATAAGTTTTAACATTCATTAACTATAATGGAAAATTCAAAATTACTACCATCATCTTAAAAGAACCGAAATGAATTATAATGCTCATTAACTATACAAGAAAACTCAAAAAAACAGTAATAATTTTAACAAAACCAAGATGAGTTTAAATGCTCATTAAATAAAAAGTAAAACTTAAAAAAAAAACAGCCATAATTTTAACAATTAAAGTGACAAGTTATTATTTTATGCCACCATCAGATTCACTGCAGTATTTCAAAATGTCATTCTCTTGACACAAAGCTGTCTTGTTAGCAAATTCAGCTGCAAGATCAAAATTAAAATAGTGCGACCATATTTTTTTCTTTTTTTCATTGAAATTTGAAGGAAACCAGTTTTAAAGAAGGCATTTACTCACACATGTGCATGCACACACACACACACACACACACACACACACACACACACACACACACACACCTGAAATTACTGTCTAAAGGATGGCTGACTTTAAAACTGTTAATTAATGACGATGGAATGTAACACAAGTGACAAAAAAGTATAAAAAATATACAACAGATTTCAACGATCCAGTAATGGACTACACAGGAAATATTTTAACGTATTTATGGTGTGCATGAAAAAATGTACTAAGTATCAATACTTATAGAAAACATGTAAATTAACATTACTGTGTTGAGGACATTGTCATTTAAACAGTTGCTAAGCAACAACAATGTTAAACTAGAGATTGTAACTGGGATACCAGTTACGTATGATTCCCCACCATCCATAATCTATACATTGTCTAAAATATACACCTGCTGATGGACTGATCTCGAGATGGATCAATAGTATCCATTACTAGTAATCGAAAGCTGACTAAGAGAAAGGACGGAAGACAAGTAAATTTAAAGTTAACATCAAGTACAATTATAATTCGAGTAGTATTCATTTTAATATATATTTTCATTCCCTCATACCCCATTGTTGCAACAACATTTTTTGTTAAAAGAAACCAATTGAATCTGCATGTTTAAATTTATAATTCGAAATGTACGTAAATTTTACAAGTTCAATAGATCAGAATCATGCGTTCTGTCTTCTAACATAGACCCTATCCATTAATTTGGCAATTACAATTAGCTGGTGTATTTTGATTGGACAAGTATTCAACTTTGATTGATAGCAAATCTATTTCACGAACTGTGAGGTGTTTAACCAACAAATTTGATTGACGTGTGTCATGTCTGTGAAGTAGCCATAACCTACATATTTAATTTAATGGATAATTGACAAAGAGATTAAAGCAATTATACATATCAAAACATGTAATAATGCTATTGAATTTGTTTACAATTCTTTGAATAGAAATTTAATCCTGTAAAATTGCCTTAAGAAATGAAATCAAGTATTCCATAAGATAGTGTTTCTTGACTGAGGGTGGGTGTTAAGAATTCTGGCTTCACACCCCTACCCTCTCTTGAAAAGGATTTACTGGAGGTTTTTATCACTCTTTTCAAAAGTCCATAATGAACAAGAAAATATACAGATGAGTGGAAGGGATTTTAACTATTTAAAAGCTATACATGTACATAGCACTACCCACAGTGGGAAATGACCTTAGATGCCCTTTATTAATATCACTCTATTCAACTTTTCATAAGGAACCAGAAAATACATAAATTAGGGGTGGGGATTTCAATAGTTTAAAATTAACTTAGCACCACCCAGCCCTACCCTTCAGTGGGAAAGGACCTTAGGTGCCTTTGATTAGTGTCATTCTTTTCATTTTATCATTAGGAACCAGAAAATATATACTTTAGGGGTGGGGATCTCAACAGTTTAAAAGTTATGACAAAGCCCTATATATGGTTTTATAGCACACTGCAAAGTGTTTAAGGAAAAATTGGTGATTTTTGTTTTTAAGACCCCATCTTCCTGTCCCTCCCCCAATAAATACACATGGATGTAAAAACTTTAATGGTGCAGGAACCTATCCTAAAATTTTTAACGAGATTGAATGATGCGTTTAACTTGTTTGGCAGTGCTGATAAAAATTTGATATATTTTTCACAATTTAATACATAGTAACTGAGAATTTATTAAGAACAAATTCTGTATGTGAGGAAGAGGTTAGTCACTTAATTAACATGTAGTTCATTAACATTCAATCATTTTTGTTTAGTGCTTAACTTTATACATTAATTCAGATTACCCATTTTTATCGGGCGCTCATATATCTGAGAAACTGAATAAGAAAGAAGAAGATTCTGTAAGAGTTATCTCTCTTTGTACGTATTGGACAGAAAGATGTTTGGTATTAAATTACGCAATTTACACGCACCGACCGCTGAGCCGTCGAGATATAAAAAAAATTTGATAATTTATCCATATCTACCAAGATAGCAGATTGTTGGTACCAAATTTCATCGAAACCCATCATACCATTTCTGAGTTCTGCACCGGACAATTTTAAAGGAAAAATAAAAAATTATAATAATAATAATAAGAAGAAGAAGAAGAAACAGAACGAAAACAATATGATTCCCCACCTTTGGGTGGGGAATCATAAAAATCATGTAAAGTGGCAAAATTTATATACATGTACGCTGCTCTAAAACTTATTATTTATTACCTCCCTTGATAATATTGGGACCTCAGTGACCAAGTGGTAGATGTTTACAACTCATAGCACCTTTTACCAATAAGTTAGATTTACTCAGGTTAGATCCTAGTGTGATAGTGATAGTTTCAAAGCATGAGATACGTAGTTTTTTTTCAGACACCCTTGTTCACTCCATCATCCATGAACAGACTGCCTTGATATAAATCAAGCAATTTAGACTTGGTTGTAAAACTCCATTTCCCCTCTCTCTGGGTATTGATGTTTGTATTTTAGGCTTATCACTGATATATCATTATTTATTATAAATTTAATAAGTATGGAATAGAGAAATATTACTAAAAATTCATAATTTATTTTTTTTTTAAATAAAATTGTTTTCTAATTTTTAAAATTTGGCAGATTCATGATATTTTTTTTTGCAGTGATAAAGTTTGAATTAATGTGTTGTCACATGATAATTCTAATTTGCCTGGCCACATACATGTCAGCATTCCATAGTGGTTTACAATAAGATAGGGTTTTACAGGTAAATGTATTCACTTTAACACTTTAATTGTGCATTTTTTTTTTTTTGAGCTAAATTGGGGAGCAAGAAAAATCACGACCATGAATACACAAAAATAAAAAAAAATATGAAAAACAAAACATTTTCATAACAATTTCACCAAGCTTTTTTGATATGAATGAAAATTTATATGTTTTCCATACATCATTATGCTGTTATAAACATGTTTTTCTATATGAAAAATGTTTCCTGCGTACAAAAACTTATACAATTGTAGTTTTTAGTTTTGATTAAACTTCCATATTTGGATCAGACCCACTTCCAATTTTCTTTTTCATTTTATCTTCATTTTTGGTTTTGGTTTTCTCTGTTCTTGTATGCCATACTAAAATCTGAAAATAAAAAAAAATTGCAAGAATAGCTTCTAAAGAAGTACATGTACCAGTTTACATGTATATGATTATAGTCTTATTTGGCCCCTTAAAACAGCTGGTAAAAAAATAACGAAAAAAAGTAAACGCTATCATCAATTATTGATTGTAGAATTGTTCATGGTATTCTTATTATTGTATTCCATTTAAAAAAAAAATGTTAGATTTAACACGTTGATGCCATTTTTATGCAAATCGTGATAAATTTTCTTCTTTTTTTTATTTTTAACATTTGTGCCTTTTGTACTTATTACATTCTACAAAATCAGTTCTTGTTTGAAATTAAACCTTTCAAATTTTCAAAAAAAAAAAAAAAAAAAAAAAAAAAAAAATGAGAGAAAGAAAGAGAGAGAGAGAGAGAGAGAAAATGAGAAAACTGTTCTATTACAAATGATGTCATTAACATGCTGTTACGCACTATCACATTGAACTTCTGAGTGTCATGTAATGAAAATAGTTTGACTTTCAATCTTCAAAATCATAAGCAATTCAATTTTTTTTAAATTGCATATCAGGGTCAAAAAGACCCTTATCATATTTCCTTATTTATATCTAGTGTTTGGTGTTCATAAAGTTGAAATTAAACCTAACATTCCTTTTTTTTTTTTTTTTGTTATTCTCACTGCCTCAGTTCAAAAACCTGCTCAAAAAGATCTAAGTGTGAGAAAACTTGTAAGTTACTTGCCAGAGGTTGGCAGTATTCTCTGGGTACTTCGGTTTCCTCCATTGTACAAGAAATGACCACCTTGATTTAAGTGAAAAAAAAAGATCTAAACTGGGGCATTAAACACCACAATTCCACTCCATTCTTTTGAACAAAGAAAATTTTCATGAAATGTTTTGTTAATATTTTTATACTATAAATACCTTGGGAAAAAAATGAACATAATGAATCATATAAAAAAATACTTCCATATAATTAAATGTACTACTGAAAATTACTACGTCAAACTGATACCAAATTTTCTACTACATTTCCACTTTAGATCTGATTGATAAGAGTTATGAAAAATTTACAAATCCCTATATACCTTTTTGCAATTATTTGCCTTTGGTTCTAAATCTTCCAATGTCAAAGACATCTTTTTAAGTATTGTAGACTCTTGATATCCTCTTGGTACAGTATTACTGAATAAAGCCTCTGGGTGATCATGAATTAATTTTAAATTGACAGCAAATCCCGCCATGTCCATAGCAAATGGTCGTTCTGGTTTCCAATACGTGAACCATCCTGTCACCTAAAACACATTAAAAGCATATTAAACTGATATACCTGTAAATATAGTGGGAACCAGAATGTATACTTGCGAGCAAGTATATGTCTTCGTATCAGCTCTCTCTCTCTCTCTCTCCCTCTCACCTCTCTCTCTCTGTAATACAATAATAACAACAAGTGATTTCAACTCATAAATTAGTCGGACCCTAAAGGCAGATTAGTAAAAGTAAATGTGAGAATCTAGAACAAAGCGGACAATATTCCATAATTAGTTTAATTCAAGGAGATGCCCTTAGAAGTCTGGATTGTTGTTTTAACCAGATTTCTCTGGAGTCTTTCCGAAATTCTGAAAAACGGTCAGGAAGCAACCTCCCCATGGTCAATCCGTACCAGCTGACAAAATTTTAACCTTATTAGATAAGAAACATAGCCATGATAGGTGGACTGGTGGAGATGTCTCTGAAAAAAATCTGTCAGAAACGAGGAGGAAAAATAATAAAAACTAGAATGTATACTTGCGAGCAAGTATATGTCTGCGTATCAGCTCTCTAAAGTGGTGCTCCAAATAGTGGAGGAAATTCCAAGAAAGAAAGAAAGAACTCTCTAGAAAGAACTCTCTGGAATTCCATGGTTTAAACTGAATTTCTCTGAAGTCCTTCCGAATTCCGAAATATGGGGAACAAGCGACCTGCCCATGGTCAATCCCTACCAGTTGACAAAATTTCAACCTGATCGGATAAGAAATGTAGAAGGAGATGTCTCTGAAAAAAATCCCTCAGAAACAAGGAGGAATGATAAAAATAATAATAATAAAGATTACGAGTAACAACAAGATGTCTACTGATATGCAGACATAATGATGAAATGTGTAGATAGTTGTCTGACCATATACTGTAAAATTGCAAATGTTTGTAGGGGGATTAGAATATCTTATTTCCATACGTTGGTAAATAGTAGGAGCATGGAATTCAATGTCAATTTATTTTAATCATCAATGCCCCCAAATAGGATTCATTTTAACAAAACATATTTCAACTACATTTTCCCTTATCATTTTTGTTTTGTTTTTTTTTTAAAATACAAAACCACGAAATTTTAACCTCATGAATATTAATGATCCTTGAGCATATCTAATGACTTTGTGTTGCATAAATTTTATAAGAAGGGAGTTTGGCAATATACTTGAGGCTTATGAATGGATGACTTCAAAATTTCTTGGCAATAACCAAGATGGCAAAATTTTTGAGGAGCATTACAACTAGGTTTTAATTTTTAATATGTGTACATGGTAGATTTTTAAGTTCAGAAAATCATTTTCAAGTTTTACTCTAAAACATGGTAGATTTGCAAGTTCAGGAAAAATATATTTCATTCTCTCATAACCCCAAACAATGATAAATCAAAAAGTAATAAATGCATAAAATTGTGTACCTTTCCATCTTGAACAATTGGACTTTCATATCTCAAAGCACCAACAAGGCCAACAGGCCAAACCGATACCTTTTTTGTATACCGCATCTGAAAATAAATATTTTAATTTCCTTTAAAAATTTTCATCTATCCCAAAATGTCTACAAAGTTTAACATAGACATTATGAATCAACTTTATGCACTACATAATATAGTTTGCTAAACCACTGTTTTGCCATATAGAATTTTGTAAAATATACCGCTATGCAAAGTATTTGTTTAAATTTTTCTCCTTTTTTTAATGCTTGAACAAGGTCGATGATTTTCTCCAGGTACTCCCACTTCCTCCACTATCTCAAAACTGACTGCCTAAATATAAGTGATAAAAAATCTTTGCTGGCATAAAACATTATTACCCAATTTCAATCTTTTGTTTAAAGGCTAGAGTTTTAGCAAAATGTTGCACAAGAAAATCAATTGTGAAATTTTAGTATGCAAAGTATCAAACAGAAAAAAAAAAAAAAAAAAAAACTTGGAGAGAACCTTTGATTCAATTTATGTTCAGGTATTGCCAGAAAAGATACATATTATTTATATAAGATTAAGCAATCTTGGACTTTTGAAATTTAAAATTTAAGAATAAATATGTGTTGTTTTGTTTCTAAGTTTGATGCAATGAATTATCTTGAAATAAAATAAATTGTATACCTCTTCAAACAGGTCAAGGTCATACGTATTGTCATCATCGGCAAAATAAACCACTCCTTTATCGCTCTCTGGATTCAAGTTTTTTCTAAGCCAAGTAATTCCAGCGTTTCTCTGTAAAACACCTCGTGGCTTGAGCCAATTTGGATCATTACTTTTTAGTTTTACCTGTGCAGGTGTTTCGGCATATAAGTGTGTGTATGTAACACCACAGTTAGCTAGAAAATTAGTAACTAAATTTGTCTTCTTGTCACAATCTTCGATAACAATCCAATGTAGATTTTTAACATGACGTAGTGTATATGATAACCTTGTTAACTCCGCCTTTTGTTCTAGACGGGTATGTGTTGGTGTTATCAGATAGATAGTTGGTATATTTTCATCATGGCGCGAGATAGGTTTACGTCTCAGGAGTTTTTCACATCGTTGTAATTTCTCACTTGCTTGTTCAAATGATTCTTTCAATGATTGAATCTCTTCTTTCTGTTGTTTAATATGGTCTTTGTACCAATCAATTTGTTTTGAAAGACTGCCAAACTCTTGGTTCCCACAAAAAGTTTCTGAAAATAAATTTTTTGAAGTTATCAAGAACTTTTTGAGAAGCGTTAAATTTAAATAATATAAAAATGTATTACTTTCCTTGCCATATTTTGTTAACCACCATTTTACTAGAAGACAGAAAAAGAGAAAGAGAAAGAGAGTGCCTTACTTTGTTTACCACCATTTTACTAAAAGACAGAAAGAGAAGGGAGGGGGGGGGGGGGGCAGGGAGGATTCAATCTAAAATTTATAGAAGATTTAACTGTCATAAAGCCATTTCAATTTCCAATAAAAACAACAGATTTACAAATGAATTACTCCTAGGAACAGTACTTACTGCTGGTAAAAATTCAGATCTATAGCAATCAATGTATAACAGTATAAAGCTAACTGGTTATGTCATCAATGTGTCCTGAAGCACTGACCACACTTTAATCTGACCACTTTAACTGTTTCAAAGAAAAATCAATTATAAATGGTAATATGATGTTTATTGGTTAGAGACGAGTGATAACTAGAATCTAGCAAATATTTAGGCACTTTTCCTAGGACTGTACAGCTATCTGTCTTCATGTAATACTTGATTCTCTATATGAACACCAACTCAAAACTATGATCATGTGGTGTGTACTGTTAACTTATATCACTGTAATTTATCTCAAGGGTGTAACAGATACATTGTAACAAATCACTTAAAAACTTACCAAAACTGCTCAATAACCACAAAAATATTAGAAATGTAGCACCAAAATAGAATGCAAAAAGCTTTCTAAGTGTAAGTTGTGGCATTCCTATTTGGAATCTTTACACAGTTACTAAGGTTACCATAAGCCATCAGATGGTATCTCTATCCATGAATACACTGCCAATCATGTGTTTTCTGAATCAAAAGAATATCATCAATATAATATCAATAAAATTTTAGATTAACAAATAGTAATAAACACAGCCATACAGGGCACTCTATAAGAATTTTTAGGGTGGGTCCACTAACTGAAATGGGTGGGTTCAAGAACTTTACCTAAGAGTCCAACAAGCAACCTCCATTTGCTGTTTGCTTATTAAATTAGATTTATATTGTTCAGCAAATAGATAAACATCGGAATGTACATTAAAAATAAGAAAATCCTAGAAGATGCTTTACTGAGGATACATAGTTAAAGTCATAGACTTCTGTCCATCTGTTCTGACAATAAAATATTACAAAAAATGCAACACAGCATAGATAGCAGTAATTACCAAATTTGCACTAAAAATAAAAAAGAATATAAAATTTATTATTAATACAATATATTACTTATTCTTAATAAAAATAAATTATTTCTTTTTATTTAATAAAAATCCCATTAAATTGGCTTGAAAGGGTGTTGAATGTATCTTTATTTACTAATTATACTAAGTCCTACTGGATCCATGTTAATTAACGGATCCTTAGTAAAATTGTGAAAATGAAACATTTTTAAAAATATAATGTTTATAAATTTGATACACTTTTTGCATGAAATAAAGCACATAGATTATTAATATAACATCAATCAAGGGCCGATCTGGTACAGATTCCGTAATTACAAGCCAAACAGGTGTTTCTAGGGACCTAGAGCAAGTTGACCCTGGGCGAACAGGAATAGGAGAGAAATTCTGACATCAAGCGTATTTCACCTAAATAAACAATTTAAATAATTATCTAAAGTGGAAAAAAATCGAGTGTTTCATATTTCTCGTTTTATGTGTTGATAGACTGTCTGCGCTAAAAAAATTATAAAGTCCATGTTAGCAGGTGAAGGGCTCTCCGAAATGTGATGACAGTTTTCAAAAGACTTGTTAAAGAATGCAGAATTGGACACTGTAGCATTGTAAAGTATTACAATTTATGAAAAAAAGGTAGATAAGTGACAAATGCATACCATTACTTGTTTAAAGAGTTTGCATTTGGCAAAACACATTCCATTCGTTTTGCGACACCTAACACGCCTTCTATTTTGCAGGGGAAGTATGTCATATCATGTAAACTCAAAATAGGAACGAGTCGGACCGTCTATACGCACCGGATCATTCAAAGAATATACAACTAATTTATCGTATGCAAACCCTTCAATGGAATTCTTACGCTAACAGATAAAAAAGAAATTTTTATGATTTTTTTTTGGTTTGCACAAAGACGTATATACGTAATAGAAATCTCTGGTTTGCGAAACAAATTAGCATTAATACATTCAGCGACAAATAATATCGTGCTGCTAATGCTAGAAATGCCGTATTGCACTGCGCTGAAAAAGGCTGAAAAAACCGTCAAGAAAAATAGGTTTTTTTTTTTTTTTTTTTTTTTTTTTTTAAATTTAAAGATGGTTTTTAAGCAGTTCGTTTAGGAAGATCTTTTGAAAACTACAAAACCGTTCTGCATTCATTCATTTATAATGCATTTTGTTTTTATTTATTTCGGAAAAAATCGAACGCACTATAATAAGTCTTAAAGACTTTTCTAGGACTTTTCTAGCAAATGCTGATCCAAATATAGGTGTTTATTTCTTTAATTACTTGCTTATAACGACTGACAAAGGATAAATCAAATTTCCATATTGATCGACTATCACCCAAGTGAATTTGGGAAAATTTATAAGTGACATATACTTTGGCACACAAAACCATAGGTGTGTATACTATCTCATGCATACTAAAATTTTGTCTTAAAAGCCAAATCTCCCGCCCTCTTACTCCCGATCCAGATGGCCTTGTAATCTTGAGCTTTGATCAACACTCTTAAAATGGTACGCGACACATCGTCTCATACTAGTTTACATTTGTACCAAGTTTTATGAAAATCCAACCATAGATGTGAAAGTTATGGAGCGGACATGCAGACATGGTGATTATTAAGTCCCAGCCCCAAACATTTCGGGTGCATAATAATGAAGATTGGATACAAATATCAAATTTTACGAACATTATCGCTTTCATATTGGTAACCAATAACCAATATGACGTGGTTCGACTTGATTACTATTAAATATAATTATTCTTTGGTTAGTTGTAATGTTGTTTAACGTTGCATCAACAAGCGACAAGGGATGAGAATGTCACCCCCAGTCACAATATCCTGGCATCGGGTGAATCAGTCTATGACATGTCCTTTTAATGTTGAACGCCATGCATGGAAGTAATTTATCGAGTTTTAACGTCTTATTCATGACCCTGTCGGGATTCGAATTCCGACCTCCCGTTCTCGAGGAAGGCCGCTCTAGCATTTGGCCACCAAGACAGTCTTAATATAAAGACTCGTTTGGATATAATGCGTGTTTAGCAATGCTAGTAGTCGTGCAAACAAGATCATGCGAAATATATTTACGAATATTTACAATCGCAATACTTTTCCTTATATGAAACAGGTCTTCCTGACTATCTCCATAACTTCATGGAGAGAGTCGCGCACGCTCCACTGAACCAAACAAAACTGTGACGCAGTCTAGCCAAAGCTCACAAATTATAAATCCGCAGTTGGGTTTTTCGTTGTCTTTTATTCAGCCATCAATGCTTACAAATTCAACATTTAATAGTCGTTCGTTTAATTTTAATATGAAAATGTGACTCTTACCATTGATTATCTTTTAACTGAAATAAAGTATATACGATAAGCTGAGGGATTATGTTTATTTTTCCGTCACCTGGAGACGGGTACGGGCGGAGCTCACGTCAATCGCGTCAAGTTACATCAGAGTGGGCGGAGTTACGGTTCTGTCAGATCTAATTGCTGTTCTATTAAATGATGTGCATCCAGCCACGGAGAGTTGGTAAACAAGTAAATTTAAGTGCCATCCAGAAAAACACTCGTGTTTTTCGTATATTTTTGAAAGATTGTAAATATAAGAAATGAAATTTTACTTTTTTTCTACCATGAGGTCATAGAGAGAACGAGAATGGCGCAAATTTAACATGAAGTGCTTCGCACTTCATTAAATTTGCGCCATTCTCGTTCTCTCCATGACCTCATGGTAGAAAAAAAGTAAAATTCCATTTCTTAAATAAAGTACGAGTGTAGCAAAAATTAATTCACGTGTGTTTCCTAATGAATTCTATTGACTTGATTTCCTGCAATTGTTGTTGATTATGCCGGCTGGTGAAGAAGAACTTATAAAACTCCAGAGGACCTATAGACTCAGAGTTGTACATAACGGGTGATTATGTAATAGTTTTCAGCTGCTCTGGTGTGGACATATACAGTACACAGGCATTATCGATCGATAAACGGACAGTGTGTGTGCCTCTGTATTATATATAGAAATAAGGTCAAATAAGGTCAGAGTTGTTTACAACTTAAGAACTCTCTCTCTACATCAAAAGTAACTAACCTCTTCATGTTTCAGGTCACGGTTCCATTTACTATTAACTTGTAAATGGCGGGAAAAATACTTCGCGGAGATCCTGCAGTTATTGGCTGGTCATCGATCGTAAATCGATGCATACAATTTCGGTTACGCTCTATGCATTGTTTTAAATTAAATCGCGACTTTTTATATGTTTTAAATACTTTATTACGCAGTTTTATTACTTATGTAACTATTTTATGAATGAAAAATCGGACTTATATAAGTTTAAGCGCAAAGCATTCTGGGTTGTTAGACTAAAGATAATCACGTGTTTTTTTTTCATTCATGGTCCATCGGTCTTGACCAATCAGTAGAATTGGCGCGAATGTCAAAGGTCGTTCAAAGTAGTATAAAAAGGACGCTGAAGTTTAATGCGACGCACAGTTGGTAAAACAACTTTGCCTTACGAGGAAGTGCCCTCGTAACTACAGGACTAGAAATCCTAGTGTTAACAAGGTAAGTTGAATAAACTGCCTGACTGAAACACGACAGATTTCTGGTGGTCCAGCGAGCACCCTCAAGGTGCGAAGATACAGGTTTACCCTCAAGGTAGCTTGTGCCGCTGTGAAGAAACAGGCATACCCTCAAGGTATTCTGTTGCGACGAAGAAACAGACTAGCCCTCAAGGTAGTCTGAGTTGCTGAAGCACCCTCAAGGTGCGAAGAAACAGGCTGACCCTCAAGGTAGCTTGTGCTGCTGAGAAGAAACAGACGTACCCTCAAGGTAGTCTGTGTAGCAGTGAAGAAACAGACGTGCCCTCAAGGCAGTCTGGACAAACAACCTCAAGTTGTTTGTGAGTGTCAGATTGGCCCTCAAGGCAATCTGGAGACTTTGTGAAATTCCTAAGACCGTGCAACCTAAGTGTTGTGGAACGGCAAGTGATAGGAAATCTACTCTCTACGGATAGAAAGGTACTGAAGGATACGGCAGTTGTTTAGGTTTGTAACGCATCAAACTTCAGCCGAGTGTCCAACGATTTGGTGTTCGCGATTATTGGATGTAAATATTGTGTTAATTTTGCCAGCCGGTAGTAGTGTAGATTGCTAATCAAAACCAATTGGATTTAGTTTTTTTCGTGTCGAGACAGGATTGCAGCAGTGAAGGTTTATCCCCTGCTGTATTCTGTTTTAAAGTTAAGACAGTGAAGGTTTATCCCCTGTCTTTATCAGAGTAAAATCCAGCCAATTCTGCGGTCGACTACCACAGCGCCGTTTCCGCAGGGCTAGAGAAATATTAGTTCTAGTCCGGCGGCGCTTTCCGTTATTTCCCGTAACAAGCGGTAAGGCAATTGCCGTTACATATTTTTGGTGGCAGCGGTGAGGCAATTGCCGTTACATAATTTTGGTGGCAGCGGTGGGATAAACACCATTGATTAACGGTGCCTACCAAAGCATTGTTGTGTTAACGGATTCAAACGCTTCAAAATGGCAGAATTTGAGGATAATGAAGTGTTCTTTAAAAGCGAGATAGACCAAACAAAAGAGGAATTGGAGGCAACTTTAAAAGACATTCAACAAAAATTACAACAAAATAAATTACATCGCGAAAAGATACAAAGTGGACTTATTTCAGAAAAATCGTATGTGAAGGATACCGGAATAGGTGATAGTCCTTCAAGAACAATGTATCATGATTCCGATATACAAAAAAGACAAACCGAGCTGGAAAATGATTTTAAGGATTTAGATACAGACTTCCAAGGCAAACATGGGTTGCCACAATATCAATCTACACCCGCCGTTTGGGACAAGGAAGATGTTATTTCTAATTATGGACAAAACATTAGTGTAGATGAGGAATTACATGTTATTCGCGAAAGTATGCAAAATGAAATAAGGTGCCTCCGTGAAACGTTTCTTGAAAACCAACACGCTTTGTTACAAGATATTCGTAAAGTTCGCGAAGATAGAGAAGATATGGTTCAAACATTATGGGACAATATGAATCAAATGCGAACTGAAATGAAGGCATTGCATTCTGAATTATCTTGTCGTGATAGCATCAAACATAGTGTTGAAGTGAAGGAGAAAGAAGCTATATTACGAGATATTGAATCAGCTTCTGTGTCACCTGCTAAGGAAAAATACTACTTGCAAGAAATTGAGGCATTAAGAGAGGAATTGTATTCCCTGCGAAAACATCAGGAAATGTCATTAATGGAAGCAAAAATGGCTAATGAAGCTAAAGAAAGTGCACACCAACATGAAATTCAAATATTACAAGACGAGTTAAGATCCGCAAAATATCAACAAAATGTAAACCAGAGTCAAGAAGCTGACGTTCCTTATTCAAAATCTAGCATTAGGCACAATTTCAAATTTCTGATGGATGATAATTCAGCTAAACAAACTTCAAAAACAAATGTTAAAGCTGGAGAAATAAAACGACCAATCGTTAAACCTGATAAATTCGATGGGAAGGATTCTTGGATTGATTACAAGACACACTTTGAACTATGTGCTGAAACGAATAAGTGGAATAAAACCGAAAAAGGACTCTATCTTGCGACCTCCTTGCGTGGTCAAGCACAAGCTGTGCTTGGAAATATGAAAGTGACTGAGAGGCAGGATTATGACATTCTCTCAAAAACACTAGAGGAAAGATTTGCTCCACCAAATCAAACAGAGTTGTATAGAGCTGAGCTCAAAGAAAGGGAACAAAAACCGGGAGAAAGTTTGCCAGAATTAGGACAAGCAATTTTAAGATTAGTTTGTCAGACTTATCCGAAAGCAGCAACTGAAGTACAGGAGACTCTGGCAAAACAGCATTTTATTGATGCTCTTCAAAATCCAGAATTAAGATTTAGAGTGCAACAAACCCGGCCAGTTAATCTAACGGATGCTGTGCGACAAGCTGTAGAACTGGAAGCATTGACTAGAGTTGAACGTAAGAGAAGAAAAGATGATGGTGCATATATGGCTGTCAACACAACTAATAGGAATGATATGAAACATACACCAAACTTCAATAACAAAATGTTTCAAGTTGTGAAACAGGAAGTGTCTAGATTACATCGCGGGATTAATAGTAATTTAGCGGAAATTAAAAAGCACATTAAGGACAAAATTGGAAAAAAGTAATAACTTTCGGAAGGTACAGGGAAAGGAACAAATTCATAAAGGTTACACACAGGCGTCACGACTAGACAATGTTACAAAGGAACGAAGAAAATGTTATTCGTGTCAAAAACTAGGACATATTCAGATAGATTGTCCTTACAACAAAACAGGAAAGTTCAGAAGGGAAAACTCGCAAAACTTTAACAAAAATAAGCAGATTGCCATGTCGAATCAGGACAATAGTAACGACTCGCACACTGGACACAACCGCAAATTGAATGTTGATTCAAAAGATATTATTACCATAAATGCCCAGGTGAAAACAGTTGAAGGTGGGATTTACGTATGCGCAAATGTGCAAGGTAGAAAGTGTCAACTTTTGGTCGACACAGGGGCTACAGTCAGTTTGTTATCAAATAATGTAGCAAAAGATATTCCAATGGAGTATTCACCAGTCATTCGACCTGTTAAACAAAATGTTGTTTCAGCTGGAGGAAATTTTCTGGATCTATACGGCCAAGGAGAATATAACATTAGACTTGATAGTAAGATGTACTCTGGTAATATGGTCATTCCTGACTTGAGTATAGACGGTGTCTTGGGTTTGGATTTCTTAAAAAGTAAGAAATGCCAAGTTGACATCCTCAAGGAGATATTGTACATTGGGGGTTCTAAAGTCCCCTTAGTGATTCGTGGAACATTGGGTTGCTTCCGTGTTGCAACCCAGGAAAAAGTAACTATTCCGCCAATGTCTGAAATGCTTGTAAAAGGAAAAGCTTGTGTCAATGAAAAAGACATACCTAAAGTTGATGGAGTAATCGAGCCAAACAATGATTTCTTAAAGAGTGGAAAGGCTTTAGTAGCAAGAACATTGGTGTATGGACAAGCAAAAGTCCCTATTCGTCTGTTAAATATATCAGAGGAATCTCAGGTGATAAATAAAAACACAGTGGTTGGAGAATTTTATCATGCTACCCCAGTTACACAGGAGCAATCAAAATCAAATAACTGTGTCCATTCAGAAAGAATTGCAAACTTAGAACAAGTTTTGCTGAAGAAAGTGGAAAGTAACCTTTCATCGGAACAGTACCAAAAAGCACTAGAATTAATAACGAAATACAATAGCTTATTTGCTCTAGATAATGACGAATTGGGAAAGACTAATGTTGTTAAACATGATATTAGAACAGGAGATGCCTCTCCTATTAAACAGCCACTGAGAAGAGTGCCCGAAGCACTAGCACCAGAAATTGATAAGACATTGAACGATATGTTAGAACAAGGAGTGATTGAGCCTTCATCAAGCCCTTGGGCATCCGCAGTTGTCTTAGTCCGAAATAAGGATGGCAGTATGCGTTTTTGCATAGATTACAGAAAAGTAAATGCGGTTACATCCAAGGACGCTTATCCTTTACCTAGGATAGATGATGCTTTAAATCAGTTACAGGGAAATCAATGGTTTGCCACACTTGACTTATTGTCGGGATATTGGCAAGTGGAGGTCTCAGAGGAAGACAGACCAAAAACAGCATTTACAACCCGCCGTGGTTTATTTCAGTGCCGGGTAATGCCGTTTGGCCTATGTAATGCTCTGGCGACGTTCCAACGCCTTATGGAAACCGTCCTTAGTGGGCTAAATTGGGATATATGTCTCATATATCTGGACGACGTTATCATTGCCGGGGATTGTTTTGAACAAATGATTGAAAATTTAGAACGAGTTTTCATACGACTACAAGAAGCCGGACTAAAGTTAAAAGCAAAAAAGTGTACATTATTTGCTAAGGAAGTATCATTTCTCGGACACCGTATTAGCGGTGAGGGAATAATGGTTGATGGCGACAAAGTCAAAGTTGTGAAGGAATGGTCAATTCCTAATAATATTACAGACGTAAGAGCTTTCATAGGATTGTGCAGCTACTATCGAAAATTTATAAAAGACTTTGCTAAAATCGCAAAACCACTTAACAAGTTAATGGAAAAGGATCAAGCATTCGACTGGAATGAAGAATGTCAAGAGGCTTTTGATTACTTGAAGCAAAGGTTGATTAGTGCACCGATTCTAGCACACCCTAATTTCAATGAAACTTTTATTTTGGACACGGATGCGAGCAATTTTGCGATTGGCAGTGTTCTTTCACAAGTTCAAGATGGAAAAGAACGGGTTATTGCATATGCAAGCCGTACTCTAGGAAAAGCTGAGAGAAAGTACTGTGTGACCAGGAAAGAGCTGTTGGCTGTTGTGTATTTTGTTAAGTATTTCAAACCATATTTGTATGGTAGGAAGTTCATTTTAAGAACTGATCACGGTTCTCTCAGGTGGTTATATCATTTCAGAGAACCAGAAGGACAGTTAGCTAGGTGGATGGAAATTCTAGCTCCTTATCAAATGGATATACAACACCGACCAGGCAAACAACATAAAAACGCCGATGCTCTTAGCAGACTGCCCTGTAAACAGTGTGGTATATATCCCGGCTGGGATGAAAATGAAATACTTACTGTTGCTACCTTGCAAACCGAACCGATAATGAAATTAGAAACCTACAAGAGGAAGATAACGACATTAAACTGGTACTTCAATGGAAAACCACTAACAATCTGCCTTCGAATGCAGAAATTTCAAAATACAGTAAAAACATCAGAAGCCTATGGAATCAGTTTAAACTTCTTGAAATTCAAAATGAAGTATTAGTTAGAAAGATATGCAATTCTGGTACAGAGAGGGATTTAAATCAGATTGTTATCCCACAGTCTATCCGCAAAGACATTATTTACCAGCTTCATGACGGAACAGCTGGAGGACATTTAGGCATTCATAAAACCATAGAGAAGATACGGAATCGATATTATTGGCCAGGACTTCGAGAAGATGTAGAAATTTATGTCAAAGGTTGTTTAGTTTGTAATAAAAGGAAAAATCCACAAAGAACATTGAGGGCTCCAATGCAGTGTATGCAAGTTGGCGAGCCTATGCAAAGGGTGGCCATTGATATCATGGGTCCACTACCAGTGACACAAAACGGAAATAAATATATAGTAGTAGTTGTGGATTATTTTACAAAGTGGACAGAAGCTTATCCTGTCAGCAATATCGAAGCCACTACTGTCAGTAATGTTTTAGTAAAGGAATTTATAGCTCGATTTGGAGTACCTGAATGTATCCACAGTGATCAGGGATCCCAGTTCGAATCCGAACTGTTTCAGGAAATGTGTCTTATTCTAGGAATTAAGAAAACAAGAACATCTCCATATCATCCTCAGTGCGACGGAATGGTTGAAAGATTCAATAGGACGTTAGAATCTATTTTAGCTAAATATGTCGAGGATAACCATAATGAATGGGACATTCATCTTCCTTTTGCATTGATGGCATACAGGAGTGCTGTGCATGAAACAACACAATTCACCCCAAATATGTTAATGCTTGGAAGAGAATCTACTACACCTCTTGATATCCAATACCCGATTCAAGGATTTGGACAGCCAAGACATTTGTGGGCTAGAAAACTGAGAGAAATTTTGGAAAAAGTACATCATGTAGTGCGCAATAACATAACCACAGAAATGCGTAGGCAAAAGTGTTTACATGATGAGAAAGTGTCGGCTTTTGATATCAAGCAAGGTGACAATGTATTGGTGTATTTCCCAAGAATACCATTTGGTGGAACGCCGAAATTATCAAGCTTTTGGAAAGGACCTTTTAAGGTTATAAAACGGGTAGGACCAGTGAACTTTGAGATTGATTGTGGTCGTCAGGGGTCCTCCCAGATAGTTCATTTGGATCGTTTAAAGGCATGTCCTGATCAACAAATGTGGGATGCTCCGCTTGATCAGGCAGTTAAATCAGAAGATTGGGAAGTCAGTGTCCAAGACAATATTACTGAAGATGAAAGTAATAAAGAAGAAATCAACAAAGATAAGTCAGATGTAGAAGTTTCGGAAACTACTAAATTGAAGTCAACGGATGTTTCGGCAGAAAGACCAAGGCGAATGCGAAAAGCACCTGCATGGTTATCCGATTATGTCGATCCAGATTTTATTGAATAGAAAGGATCCTAGTTGGACCACTAGATGATGATTTACATAATGACAAATGACTTCATACTGTTAAATGTAAATATTGTACATTTGTTATCATTATTTCTTATTTTAATATGTTTATTGTTTTTTTAACAAGGTGGCGAGAACAAAAATGACTAAGAGGGCTGAGGTGTATACCTGTCCTATCTGTGCAAGTCAATTCCCAAAGGCAGAAGACATGCGAGAGCACATGAGGAATTGTTTAAAAGATTATGATAACGAGCAGAAAAAGTATAAGTGTGAACAGTGCACGTATCGTTGTCATAGGGAAAGAGACTTGCAGAAGCATATGTCCTCCAAACATGATGGAATTAAAAGTCCAGAAAAGCACTCGGACAGGGACAATGATAAGAATAAAGGTAAAGAAAGCTCACCCTGGAAACAACAGGATCCAGGAAATTTGGAAAAGTTGCTAGGAGTACCAGATCCTACAGTGCGTATTCCAACAACTCCGGCCCTTCCCTACCATGCAAAACGAAAGGAAAGTCAAGGATCAGATGTGCAACCCTGTAGAAAGAAATCAAAAACAGCAGACCTATCTTCGAAGGATCTCTTTCTATCAGATAGTTCTGATTCAGATATTGAGGAGACAAAACAATCACCTGCACATAGGGCTGTTATTCTTGACAAACGTCCAGAAAAGAATAATGACAAAACTGTAAAAAGTTCAGACAGAAAACCCGAGGAACCGATTAGTAAAAGTCTCGAAACCAGAACAAAGCATAATAAAGAGGAGAACTGGCAGAAGTCTCAAGACGTATGCGGATGCAAAGTGTCAGAATTGAAAGAGGACGAAGTGATACGGTTTCGAGAGGTTACAACAGAATATGTAGAAAAGGGAAAGAATATGCGTGAGGTAGATCGGTGGTGGTGGAAGGAAAGGACAAATTGAGGACAAGTAAATTGACTTTGTAAATATGTATATATATCCAGGACAAAGATATCTGTGATTTAGAAGCATTGTGTGATTAGAACTTAGAAGACTGTGATAGCAGATACTGTGATCCAACCAATGATTCCTGGATAATTATTAGTTCCATGTTTGTTTCGTGCTGTAAATAGTGACGTCTATGTTCGTAAAAGGGAAAAAATCTAAAAAAAGAAAAGAAAAATCCGAAAAACTGTAACAAAACAAAGACTGGAAATTTTTGTGTTATATGTTGTGATGTGACAGTAGGAGAAATGCGGGACGCATTTTTAGGAAGGAGGAGGTAGTGTAGCAAAAATTAATTCACGTGTGTTTCCTAATGAATTCTATTGACTTGATTTCCTGCAATTGTTGTTGATTATGCCGGCTGGTGAAGAAGAACTTATAAAACTCCAGAGGACCTGTAGACTCAGAGTTGTACATAACGGGTGATTATGTAATAGTTTTCAGCTGCTCTGGTGTGGACATATACAGTACACAGGCATTATCGATCGATAAACGGACAGTGTGTGTGCCTCTGTATTATATATAGAAATAAGGTCAAATAAGGTCAGAGTTGTTTACAACTTAAGAACTCTCTCTCTACATCAAAAGTAACTAACCTCTTCATGTTTCAGGTCACGGTTCCATTTACTATTAACTTGTAAATGGCGGGAAAAATACTTCGCGGAGATCCTGCAGTTATTGGCTGGTCATCGATCGTAAATCGATGCATACAATTTCGGTTACGCTCTATGCATTGTTTTAAATTAAATCGCGACTTTTTATATGTTTTAAATACTTTATTACGCAGTTTTATTACTTATGTAACTATTTTATGAATGAAAAATCGGACTTATATAAGTTTAAGCGCAAAGCATTCTGGGTTGTTAGACTAAAGATAATCACGTGTTTTTTTTTCATTCATGGTCCATCGGTCTTGACCAATCAGTAGAATTGGCGCGAATGTCAAAGGTCATTCAAAGTAGTATAAAAAGGACGCTGAAGTTTAATGCGACGCATAGTTGGTAAAACAACTTTGCCTTACGAGGAAGTGCCCTCGTAACTACAGGACTAGAAATCCTAGTGTTAACAAGGTAAGTTGAATAAACTGCCTGACTGAAACACGACAGATTTCTGGTGGTCCAGCGAGCACCCTCAAGGTGCGAAGATACAGGTTTACCCTCAAGGTAGCCTTGTGCCGCTGTGAAGAAACAGGCATACCCTCAAGGTATTCTGTTGCGACGAAGAAACAGACTAGCCCTCAAGGTAGTCTGAGTTGCTGAAGCACCCTCAAGGTGCGAAGAAACAGGCTGACCCTCAAGGTAGCCTTGTGCTGCTGAGAAGAAACAGACGTACCCTCAAGGTAGTCTGTGTAGCAGTGAAGAAATAGACGTGCCCTCAAGGCAGTCTGGACAAACAACCTCAAGTTGTTTGTGAGTGTCAGATTGGCCCTCAAGGCAATCTGGAGACTTTGTGAAATTCCTAAGACCGTGCAACCTAAGTGTTGTGGAACGGCAAGTGATAGGAAATCTACTCTCTACGGATAGAAAGGTACTGAAGGATACGGCAGTTGTTTAGGTTTGTAACGCATCAAACTTCAGCCGAGTGTCCAACGATTTGGTGTTCGCGATTATTGGATGTAAATATTGTGTTAATTTTGCCAGCCGGTAGTAGTGTAGATTGCTAATCGAAACCAATTGGATTTAGTTGTTTTCGTGTCGAGACAGGATTGCAGCAGTGAAGGTTTATCCCCTGCTGTATTCTGTTTTAAAGTTAGACAGTGAAGGTTTATCCCCTGTCTTTATCAGAGTAAAATCCAGCCAATTCTGCGGTCGACTACCACAGCGCCGTTTCCGCAGGGCTAGAGAAATATTAGTTCTAGTCCTGGCGGCGCTTTCCGTTATTTCCCGTAACAAGCGGTAGGCAATTGCCGTTACATATTTTTGGTGGCAGCGGTGAGGCAATTGCCGTTACATAATTTTGGTGGCAGCGGTGGGATAAACACCATTGATTAACGGTGCCTACCAAAGCATTGTTGTGTTAACGGATTCAAACGCTTCAAAATGGCAGAATTTGAGGATAATGAAGTGTTCTTTAAAAGCGAGATAGACCAAACAAAAGAGGAATTGGAGGCAACTTTAAAAGACATTCAACAAAAATTACAACAAAATAAATTACATCGCGAAAAGATACAAAGTGGACTTATTTCAGAAAAATCGTATGTGAAGGATACCGGAATAGGTGATAGTCCTTCAAGAACAATGTATCATGATTCCGATATACAAAAAAGACAAACCGAGCTGGAAAATGATTTTAAGGATTTAGATACAGACTTCCAAGGCAAACATGGGATTGCCACAATATCAATCTACACCCGCCGTTTGGGACAAGGAAGATGTTATTTCTAATTATGGACAAAACATTAGTGTAGATGAGGAATTACATGTTATTCGCGAAAGTATGCAAAATGAAATAAGGTGCCTCCGTGAAACGTTTCTTGAAAACCAACACGCTTTGTTACAAGATATTCGTAAAGTTCGCGAAGATAGAGAAGATATGGTTCAAACATTATGGGACAATATGAATCAAATGCGAACTGAAATGAAGGCATTGCATTCTGAATTATCTTGTCGTGATAGCATCAAACATAGTGTTGAAGTGAAGGAGAAAGAAGCTATATTACGAGATATTGAATCAGCTTCTGTGTCACCTGCTAAGGAAAAATACTACTTGCAAGAAATTGAGGCATTAAGAGAGGAATTGTATTCCCTGCGAAAACATCAGGAAATGTCATTAATGGAAGCAAAAATGGCTAATGAAGCTAAAGAAAGTGCACATCAACATGAAATTCAAATATTACAAGACGAGTTAAGATCCGCAAAATATCAACAAAATGTAAACCAGAGTCAAGAAGCTGACGTTCCTTATTCAAAATCTAGCATTAGGCACAATTTCAAATTTCTGATGGATGATAATTCAGCTAAACAAACTTCAAAAACAAATGTTAAAGCTGGAGAAATAAAACGACCAATCGTTAAACCTGATAAATTCGATGGGAAGGATTCTTGGATTGATTACAAGACACACTTTGAACTATGTGCTGAAACGAATAAGTGGAATAAAACCGAAAAAGGACTCTATCTTGCGACCTCCTTGCGTGGTCAAGCACAAGCTGTGCTTGGAAATATGAAAGTGACTGAGAGGCAGGATTATGACATTCTCTCAAAAACACTAGAGGAAAGATTTGCTCCACCAAATCAAACAGAGTTGTATAGAGCTGAGCTCAAAGAAAGGGAACAAAAACCGGGAGAAAGTTTGCCAGAATTAGGACAAGCAATTTTAAGATTAGTTTGTCAGACTTATCCGAAAGCAGCAACTGAAGTACAGGAGACTCTGGCAAAACAGCATTTTATTGATGCTCTTCAAAATCCAGAATTAAGATTTAGAGTGCAACAAACCCGGCCAGTTAATCTAACGGATGCTGTGCGACAAGCTGTAGAACTGGAAGCATTGACTAGAGTTGAACGTAAGAGAAGAAAAGATGATGGTGCATATATGGCTGTCAACACAACTAATAGGAATGATATGAAACATACACCAAACTTCAATAACAAAATGTTTCAAGTTGTGAAACAGGAAGTGTCTAGATTACATCGCGGGATTAATAGTAATTTAGCGGAAATTAAAAAGCACATTAAGGACAAAATTGGAAAAAAGTAATAACTTTCGGAAGGTACAGGGAAAGGAACAAATTCATAAAGGTTACACACAGGCGTCACGACTAGACAATGTTACAAAGGAACGAAGAAAATGTTATTCGTGTCAAAAACTAGGACATATTCAGATAGATTGTCCTTACAACAAAACAGGAAAGTTCAGAAGGGAAAACTCGCAAAACTTTAACAAAAATAAGCAGATTGCCATGTCGAATCAGGACAATAGTAACGACTCGCACACTGGACACAACCGCAAATTGAATGTTATTCAAAAGATATTATTACCATAAATGGCCCAGGTGAAAACAGTTGAAGGTGGGATTTACGTATGCGCAAATGTGCAAGGTAGAAAGTGTCAACTTTTGGTCGACACAGGGGCTACAGTCCAGTTTGTTATCAAATAATGTAGCAAAAGATATTCCAATGGAGTATTCACCAGTCATTCGACCTGTTAAACAAATATTGTTTTCAGCTGGAGGAAATTTTCCTGGATCTATACGGCCAAGGAGAATATAACATTAGACTTGGTAGTAAGATGTACTCTGGTAATATGGTCCTTGCCTGACTTGAGTATAGACGGTGTCTTGGGTTTGGATTTCTTAAAAAGTAAGAAATGCCAAGTTGACATCCTCAAGGAGATATTGTACATTGGGGGTTCTAAAGTCCCCTTAGTGATTCGTGGAACATTGGGTTGCTTCCGTGTTGCAACCCAGGAAAAAGTAACTATTCCGCCAATGTCTGAAATGCTTGTAAAAGGAAAAGCTTGTGTCAATGAAAAAGACATACCTAAAGTTGATGGAGTAATCGAGCCAAACAATGATTTCTTAAAGAGTGGAAAGGCTTTAGTAGCAAGAACATTGGTGTATGGACAAGCAAAAGTCCCTATTCGTCTGTTAAATATATCAGAGGAATCTCAGGTGATAAATAAAAACACAGTGGTTGGAGAATTTTATCATGCTACCCCAGTTACACAGGAGCAATCAAAATCAAATAACTGTGTCCATTCAGAAAGAATTGCAAACTTAGAACAAGTTTTGCTGAAGAAAGTGGAAAGTAACCTTTCATCGGAACAGTACCAAAAAGCACTAGAATTATAACGAAATACAATAGCTTATTTGCTCTAGATAATGACGAATTGGGAAAGACTAATGTTGTTAAACATGATATTAGAACAGGAGATGCCTCTCCTATTAAACAGCCACTGAGAAGAGTGCCCGAAGCACTAGCACCAGAAATTGATAAGACATTGAACGATATGTTAGAACAAGGAGTGATTGAGCCTTCATCAAGCCCTTGGGCATCCGCAGTTGTCTTAGTCCGAAATAAGGATGGCAGTATGCGTTTTTGCATAGATTACAGAAAAGTAAATGCGGTTACATCCAAGGACGCTTATCCTTTACCTAGGATAGATGATGCTTTAAATCAGTTACAGGGAAATCAATGGTTTGCCACACTTGACTTATTGTCGGGATATTGGCAAGTGGAGGTCTCAGAGGAAGACAGACCAAAAACAGCATTTACAACCCGCCGTGGTTTATTTCAGTGCCGGGTAATGCCGTTTGGCCTATGTAATGCTCTGGCGACGTTCCAACGCCTTATGGAAACCGTCCTTAGTGGGCTAAATTGGGATATATGTCTCATATATCTGGACTGACGTTATCATTGCCGGGGATTGTTTTGAACAAATGATTGAAAATTTAGAACGAGTTTTCATACGACTACAAGAAGCCGGACTAAAGTTAAAAGCAAAAAAGTGTACATTATTTGCTAAGGAAGTATCATTTCTCGGACACCGTATTAGCGGTGAGGGAATAATGGTTGATGGCGACAAAGTCCAAGTTGTGAAGGAATGGTCAATTCCTAATAATATTACAGACGTAAGAGCTTTCATAGGATTGTGCAGCTACTATCGAAAATTTATAAAAGACTTTGCTAAAATCGCAAAACCACTTAACAAGTTAATGGAAAAGGATCAAGCATTCGACTGGAATGAAGAATGTCAAGAGGCTTTTGATTACTTGAAGCAAAGGTTGATTAGTGCACCGATTCTAGCACAGCCCTAATTTCAATGAAACTTTTATTTTGGACACGGATGCGAGCAATTTGCGATTGGCAGTGTTCTTTCACAAGTTCAAGATGGAAAAGAACGGGTTATTGCATATGCAAGCCGTACTCTAGGAAAAGCTGAGAGAAAGTACTGTGTGACCAGGAAAGACTGTTGGCTGTTGTGTATTTTGTTAAGTATTTCAAACCATATTTGTATGGTAGGAAGTTCATTTTAAGAACTGATCACGGTTCTCTCAGGTGGTTATATCATTTCAGAGAACCAGAAGGCAGTTAGCTAGGTGGATGGAAATTCTAGCTCCTTATCAAATGGATATACAACACCGACCAGGCAAACAACATAAAAACGCCGATGCTCTTAGCAGACTGCCCTGTAAACAGTGTGGTATATATCCCGGCTGGGATGAAAATGAAATACTTACTGTTGCTACCTTGCAAACCGAACTCGATAATGAAATTAGAAACCTACAAGAGGAAGATAACGACATTAAACTGGTACTTCAATGGAAAACCACTAACAATCTGCCTTCGAATGCAGAAATTTCAAAATACAGTAAAAACATCAGAAGCCTATGGAATCAGTTTAAACTTCTTGAAATTCAAAATGAAGTATTAGTTAGAAAGATATGCAATTCTGGTACAGAGAGGGATTTAAATCAGATTGTTATCCCACAGTCTATCCGCAAAGACATTATTTACCAGCTTCATGACGGAACAGCTGGAGGACATTTAGGCATTCATAAAACCATAGAGAAGATACGGAATCGATATTATTGGCCAGGACTTCGAGAAGATGTAGAAATTTATGTCAAAGGTTGTTTAGTTTGTAATAAAAGGAAAAATCCACAAAGAACATTGAGGGCTCCAATGCAGTGTATGCAAGTTGGCGAGCCTATGCAAAGGGTGGCCATTGATATCATGGGTCCACTACCAGTGACACAAAACGGAAATAAATATATAGTAGTAGTTGTGGATTATTTTACAAAGTGGACAGAAGCTTATCCTGTCAGCAATATCGAAGCCACTACTGTCAGTAATGTTTTAGTAAAGGAATTTATAGCTCGATTTGGAGTACCTGAATGTATCCACATTGATCAGGGATCCCAGTTCGAATCCGAACTGTTTCAGGAAATGTGTCTTATTCTAGGAATTAAGAAAACAAGAACATCTCCATATCATCCTCAGTGCGACGGAATGGTTGAAAGATTCAATAGGACGTTAGAATCTATTTTAGCTAAATATGTCGAGGATAACCATAATGAATGGGACATTCGCCTTCCTTTTGCATTGATGGCATACAGGAGTGCTGTGCATGAAACAACACAATTACCCCAAATATGTTAATGCTTGGAAGAGAATCTACTACACCTCTTGATATCCAATACCCGATTCAAGGATTTGGACAGCCAAGACATTTGTGGGCTAGAAAACTGAGAGAAATTTTAGGAAAAAGTACATCATGTAGTGCGCAATAACATAACCACAGAAATGCGTAGGCAAAAGTGTTTACATGATGAGAAAGTGTCGGCTTTTGATATCAAGCAAGGTGACAATGTATTGGTGTATTTCCCAAGAATACCATTTGGTGGAACGCCGAAATTATCAAGCTTTTGGAAAGGACCTTTTAAGGTTATAAAACGGGTAGGACCAGTGAACTTTGAAATTGATTGTGGTCGTCAGGGGTCCTCCCAGATAGTTCATTTGGATCGTTTAAAGGCATGTCCTGATCAACAAATGTGGGATGCTCCGCTTGATCAGGCAGTTAAATCAGAAGATTGGGAAGTCAGTGTCCAAGACAATATTACTGAAGATGAAAGTAATAAAGAAGAAATCAACAAAGATAAGTCAGATGTAGAAGTTTCGGAAACTACTAAATTGAAGTCAACGGATGTTTCGGCAGAAAGACCAAGGCGAATGCGAAAAGCACCTGCATGGTTATCCGATTATGTCGATCCAGATTTTATTGAATAGAAAGGATCCTAGTTGGACCACTAGATGATGATTGACATAATGACAAATGACTTCATACTGTTAAATGTAAATATTGTACATTTGTTATCATTATTTCTTATTTTAATATGTTTATTGTTTTTTTAACAAGGTGGCGAGAACAAAAATGACTAAGAGGGCTGAGGTGTATACCTGTCCTATCTGTGCAAGTCAATTCCCAAAGGCAGAAGACATGCGAGAGCACATGAGGAATTGTTTAAAAGATTATGATAACGAGCAGAAAAAGTATAAGTGTGAACAGTGCACGTATCGTTGTCATAGGGAAAGAGACTTGCAGAAGCATATGTCCTCCAAACATGATGGAATTAAAAGTCCAGAAAAGCACTCGGACAGGGACAATGATAAGAATAAAGGTAAAGAAAGCTCACCCTGGAAACAACAGGATCCAGGAAATTTGGAAAAGTTGCTAGGAGTACCAGATCCTACAGTGCGTATTCCAACAACTCCGGCCCTTCCCTACCATGCAAAACGAAAGGAAAGTCAAGGATCAGATGTGCAACCCTGTAGAAAGAAATCAAAAACAGCAGACCTATCTTCGAAGGATCTCTTTCTATCAGATAGTTCTGATTCAGATATTGAGGAGACAAAACAATCACCTGCACATAGGGCTGTTATTCTTGACAAACGTCCAGAAAAGAATAATGACAAAACTGTAAAAAGTTCAGACAGAAAACCCGAGGAACCGATTAGTAAAAGTCTCGAAACCAGAACAAAGCATAATAAAGAGGAGAACTGGCAGAAGTCTCAAGACGTATGCGGATGCAAAGTGTCAGAATTGAAAGAGGACGAAGTGATACGGTTTCGAGAGGTTACAACAGAATATGTAGAAAAGGGAAAGAATATGCGTGAGGTAGATCGGTGGTGGTGGAAGGAAAGGACAAATTGAGGACAAGTAAATTGACTTTGTAAATATGTATATATATCCAGGACAAAGATATCTGTGATTTAGAAGCATTGTGTGATTAGAACTTAGAAGACTGTGATAGCAGATACTGTGATCCAACCAATGATTCCTGGATAATTATTAGTTCCATGTTTGTTTCGTGCTGTAAATAGTGACGTCTATGTTCGTAAAAGGGAAAAAATCTAAAAAAAGAAAAGAAAAATCCGAAAAACTGTAACAAAACAAAGACTGGAAATTTTTGTGTTATATGTTGTGATGTGACAGTAGGAGAAATGCGGGACGCATTTTTAGGAAGGAGGAGGTAGTGTAGCAAAAATTAATTCACGTGTGTTTCCTAATGAATTCTATTGACTTGATTTCCTGCAATTGTTGTTGATTATGCCGGCTGGTGAAGAAGAACTTATAAAACTCCAGAGGACCTGTAGACTCAGAGTTGTACATAACGGGTGATTATGTAATAGTTTTCAGCTGCTCTGGTGTGGACATATACAGTACACAGGCATTATCGATCGATAAACGGACAGTGTGTGTGCCTCTGTATTATATATAGAAATAAGGTCAAATAAGGTCAGAGTTGTTTACAACTTAAGAACTCTCTCTCTACATCAAAAGTAACTAACCTCTTCATGTTTCAGGTCACGGTTCCATTTACTATTAACTTGTAAATGGCGGGAAAAATACTTCGCGGAGATCCTGCAGTTATTGGCTGGTCATCGATCGTAAATCGATGCATACAATTTCGGTTACGCTCTATGCATTGTTTTAAATTAAATCGCGACTTTTTATATGTTTTAAATACTTTATTACGCAGTTTTATTACTTATGTAACTATTTTATGAATGAAAAATCGGACTTATATAAGTTTAAGCGCAAAGCATTCTGGGTTGTTAGACTAAAGATAATCACGTGTTTTTTTTTCATTCATGGTCCATCGGTCTTGACCAATCAGTAGAATTGGCGCGAATGTCAAAGGTCGTTCAAAGTAGTATAAAAAGGACGCTGAAGTTTAATGCGACGCACAGTTGGTAAAACAACTTTGCCTTACGAGGAAGTGCCCTCGTAACTACAGGACTAGAAATCCTAGTGTTAACAAGGTAAGTTGAATAAACTGCCTGACTGAAACACGACAGATTTCTGGTGGTCCAGCGAGCACCCTCAAGGTGCGAAGATACAAGTTTACCCTCAAGGTAGCCTGTGCCGCTGTGAAGAAACAGGCATACCCTCAAGGTATTCTGTTGCGACGAAGAAACAGACTAGCCCTCAAGGTAGTCTGAGTTGCTGAAGCACCCTCAAGGTGCGAAGAAACAGGCTGACCCTCAAGGTAGCCTTGTGCTGCTGAGAAGAAACAGACGTACCCTCAAGGTAGTCTGTGTAGCAGTGAAGAAACAGACGTGCCCTCAAGGCAGTCTGGACAAACAACCTCAAGTTGTTTGTGAGTGTCAGATTGGCCCTCAAGGCAATCTGGAGACTTTGTGAAATTCCTAAGACCGTGCAACCTAAGTGTTGTGGAACGGCAAGTGATAGGAAATCTACTCTCTACGGATAGAAAGGTACTGAAGGATACGGCAGTTGTTTAGGTTTGTAACGCATCAAACTTCAGCCGAGTGTCCAACGATTTGGTGTTCGCGATTATTGGATGTAAATATTGTGTTAATTTTGCCAGCCGGTAGTAGTGTAGATTGCTAATCAAAACCAATTGGATTTAGTTTTTTTCGTGTCGAGACAGGATTGCAGCAGTGAAGGTTTATCCCCTGCTGTATTCTGTTTTAAAGTTAAGACAGTGAAGGTTTATCCCCTGTCTTTATCAGAGTAAAATCCAGCCAATTCTGCGGTCGACTACCACAGCGCCGTTTCCGCAGGGCTAGAGAAATATTAGTTCTAGTCCGGCGGCGCTTTCCGTTATTTCCCGTAACAAGCGGTAAGGCAATTGCCGTTACATATTTTTGGTGGCAGCGGTGAGGCAATTGCCGTTACATAATTTTGGTGGCAGCGGTGGGATAAACACCATTGATTAACGGTGCCTACCAAAGCATTGTTGTGTTAACGGATTCAAACGCTTCAAAATGGCAGAATTTGAGGATAATGAAGTGTTCTTTAAAAGCGAGATAGACCAAACAAAAGAGGAATTGGAGGCAACTTTAAAAGACATTCAACAAAAATTACAACAAAATAAATTACATCGCGAAAAGATACAAAGTGGACTTATTTCAGAAAAATCGTATGTGAAGGATACCGGAATAGGTGATAGTCCTTCAAGAACAATGTATCATGATTCCGATATACAAAAAAGACAAACCGAGCTGGAAAATGATTTTAAGGATTTAGATACAGACTTCCAAGGCAAACATGGATTGCCACAATATCAATCTACACCCGCCGTTTGGGACAAGGAAGATGTTATTTCTAATTATGGACAAAACATTAGTGTAGATGAGGAATTACATGTTATTCGCGAAAGTATGCAAAATGAAATAAGGTGCCTCCGTGAAACGTTTCTTGAAAACCAACACGCTTTGTTACAAGATATTCGTAAAGTTCGCGAAGATAGAGAAGATATGGTTCAAACATTATGGGACAATATGAATCAAATGCGAACTGAAATGAAGGCATTGCATTCTGAATTATCTTGTCGTGATAGCATCAAACATAGTGTTGAAGTGAAGGAGAAAGAAGCTATATTACGAGATATTGAATCAGCTTCTGTGTCACCTGCTAAGGAAAAATACTACTTGCAAGAAATTGAGGCATTAAGAGAGGAATTGTATTCCCTGCGAAAACATCAGGAAATGTCATTAATGGAAGCAAAAATGGCTAATGAAGCTAAAGAAAGTGCACACCAACATGAAATTCAAATATTACAAGACGAGTTAAGATCCGCAAAATATCAACAAAATGTAAACCAGAGTCAAGAAGCTGACGTTCCTTATTCAAAATCTAGCATTAGGCACAATTTCAAATTTCTGATGGATGATAATTCAGCTAAACAAACTTCAAAAACAAATGTTAAAGCTGGAGAAATAAAACGACCAATCGTTAAACCTGATAAATTCGATGGGAAGGATTCTTGGATTGATTACAAGACACACTTTGAACTATGTGCTGAAACGAATAAGTGGAATAAAACCGAAAAAGGACTCTATCTTGCGACCTCCTTGCGTGGTCAAGCACAAGCTGTGCTTGGAAATATGAAAGTGACTGAGAGGCAGGATTATGACATTCTCTCAAAAACACTAGAGGAAAGATTTGCTCCACCAAATCAAACAGAGTTGTATAGAGCTGAGCTCAAAGAAAGGGAACAAAAACCGGGAGAAAGTTTGCCAGAATTAGGACAAGCAATTTTAAGATTAGTTTGTCAGACTTATCCGAAAGCAGCAACTGAAGTACAGGAGACTCTGGCAAAACAGCATTTTATTGATGCTCTTCAAAATCCAGAATTAAGATTTAGAGTGCAACAAACCCGGCCAGTTAATCTAACGGATGCTGTGCGACAAGCTGTAGAACTGGAAGCATTGACTAGAGTTGAACGTAAGAGAAGAAAAGATGATGGTGCATATATGGCTGTCAACACAACTAATAGGAATGATATGAAACATACACCAAACTTCAATAACAAAATGTTTCAAGTTGTGAAACAGGAAGTGTCTAGATTACATCGCGGGATTAATAGTAATTTAGCGGAAATTAAAAAGCACATTAAGGACAAAATTGGAAAAAAGTAATAACTTTCGGAAGGTACAGGGAAAGGAACAAATTCATAAAGGTTACACACAGGCGTCACGACTAGACAATGTTACAAAGGAACGAAGAAAATGTTATTCGTGTCAAAAACTAGGACATATTCAGATAGATTGTCCTTACAACAAAACAGGAAAGTTCAGAAGGGAAAACTCGCAAAACTTTAACAAAAATAAGCAGATTGCCATGTCGAATCAGGACAATAGTAACGACTCGCACACTGGACACAACCGCAAATTGAATGTTGATTCAAAAGATATTATTACCATAAATGCCCAGGTGAAAACAGTTGAAGGTGGGATTTACGTATGCGCAAATGTGCAAGGTAGAAAGTGTCAACTTTTGGTCGACACAGGGGCTACAGTCAGTTTGTTATCAAATAATGTAGCAAAAGATATTCCAATGGAGTATTCACCAGTCATTCGACCTGTTAAACAAAATGTTGTTTCAGCTGGAGGAAATTTTCTGGATCTATACGGCCAAGGAGAATATAACATTAGACTTGATAGTAAGATGTACTCTGGTAATATGGTCATTCCTGACTTGAGTATAGACGGTGTCTTGGGTTTGGATTTCTTAAAAAGTAAGAAATGCCAAGTTGACATCCTCAAGGAGATATTGTACATTGGGGGTTCTAAAGTCCCCTTAGTGATTCGTGGAACATTGGGTTGCTTCCGTGTTGCAACCCAGGAAAAAGTAACTATTCCGCCAATGTCTGAAATGCTTGTAAAAGGAAAAGCTTGTGTCAATGAAAAAGACATACCTAAAGTTGATGGAGTAATCGAGCCAAACAATGATTTCTTAAAGAGTGGAAAGGCTTTAGTAGCAAGAACATTGGTGTATGGACAAGCAAAAGTCCCTATTCGTCTGTTAAATATATCAGAGGAATCTCAGGTGATAAATAAAAACACAGTGGTTGGAGAATTTTATCATGCTACCCCAGTTACACAGGAGCAATCAAAATCAAATAACTGTGTCCATTCAGAAAGAATTGCAAACTTAGAACAAGTTTTGCTGAAGAAAGTGGAAAGTAACCTTTCATCGGAACAGTACCAAAAAGCACTAGAATTAATAACGAAATACAATAGCTTATTTGCTCTAGATAATGACGAATTGGGAAAGACTAATGTTGTTAAACATGATATTAGAACAGGAGATGCCTCTCCTATTAAACAGCCACTGAGAAGAGTGCCCGAAGCACTAGCACCAGAAATTGATAAGACATTGAACGATATGTTAGAACAAGGAGTGATTGAGCCTTCATCAAGCCCTTGGGCATCCGCAGTTGTCTTAGTCCGAAATAAGGATGGCAGTATGCGTTTTTGCATAGATTACAGAAAAGTAAATGCGGTTACATCCAAGGACGCTTATCCTTTACCTAGGATAGATGATGCTTTAAATCAGTTACAGGGAAATCAATGGTTTGCCACACTTGACTTATTGTCGGGATATTGGCAAGTGGAGGTCTCAGAGGAAGACAGACCAAAAACAGCATTTACAACCCGCCGTGGTTTATTTCAGTGCCGGGTAATGCCGTTTGGCCTATGTAATGCTCTGGCGACGTTCCAACGCCTTATGGAAACCGTCCTTAGTGGGCTAAATTGGGATATATGTCTCATATATCTGGACGACGTTATCATTGCCGGGGATTGTTTTGAACAAATGATTGAAAATTTAGAACGAGTTTTCATACGACTACAAGAAGCCGGACTAAAGTTAAAAGCAAAAAAGTGTACATTATTTGCTAAGGAAGTATCATTTCTCGGACACCGTATTAGCGGTGAGGGAATAATGGTTGATGGCGACAAAGTCAAAGTTGTGAAGGAATGGTCAATTCCTAATAATATTACAGACGTAAGAGCTTTCATAGGATTGTGCAGCTACTATCGAAAATTTATAAAAGACTTTGCTAAAATCGCAAAACCACTTAACAAGTTAATGGAAAAGGATCAAGCATTCGACTGGAATGAAGAATGTCAAGAGGCTTTTGATTACTTGAAGCAAAGGTTGATTAGTGCACCGATTCTAGCACACCCTAATTTCAATGAAACTTTTATTTTGGACACGGATGCGAGCAATTTTGCGATTGGCAGTGTTCTTTCACAAGTTCAAGATGGAAAAGAACGGGTTATTGCATATGCAAGCCGTACTCTAGGAAAAGCTGAGAGAAAGTACTGTGTGACCAGGAAAGAGCTGTTGGCTGTTGTGTATTTTGTTAAGTATTTCAAACCATATTTGTATGGTAGGAAGTTCATTTTAAGAACTGATCACGGTTCTCTCAGGTGGTTATATCATTTCAGAGAACCAGAAGGACAGTTAGCTAGGTGGATGGAAATTCTAGCTCCTTATCAAATGGATATACAACACCGACCAGGCAAACAACATAAAAACGCCGATGCTCTTAGCAGACTGCCCTGTAAACAGTGTGGTATATATCCCGGCTGGGATGAAAATGAAATACTTACTGTTGCTACCTTGCAAACCGAACCGATAATGAAATTAGAAACCTACAAGAGGAAGATAACGACATTAAACTGGTACTTCAATGGAAAACCACTAACAATCTGCCTTCGAATGCAGAAATTTCAAAATACAGTAAAAACATCAGAAGCCTATGGAATCAGTTTAAACTTCTTGAAATTCAAAATGAAGTATTAGTTAGAAAGATATGCAATTCTGGTACAGAGAGGGATTTAAATCAGATTGTTATCCCACAGTCTATCCGCAAAGACATTATTTACCAGCTTCATGACGGAACAGCTGGAGGACATTTAGGCATTCATAAAACCATAGAGAAGATACGGAATCGATATTATTGGCCAGGACTTCGAGAAGATGTAGAAATTTATGTCAAAGGTTGTTTAGTTTGTAATAAAAGGAAAAATCCACAAAGAACATTGAGGGCTCCAATGCAGTGTATGCAAGTTGGCGAGCCTATGCAAAGGGTGGCCATTGATATCATGGGTCCACTACCAGTGACACAAAACGGAAATAAATATATAGTAGTAGTTGTGGATTATTTTACAAAGTGGACAGAAGCTTATCCTGTCAGCAATATCGAAGCCACTACTGTCAGTAATGTTTTAGTAAAGGAATTTATAGCTCGATTTGGAGTACCTGAATGTATCCACAGTGATCAGGGATCCCAGTTCGAATCCGAACTGTTTCAGGAAATGTGTCTTATTCTAGGAATTAAGAAAACAAGAACATCTCCATATCATCCTCAGTGCGACGGAATGGTTGAAAGATTCAATAGGACGTTAGAATCTATTTTAGCTAAATATGTCGAGGATAACCATAATGAATGGGACATTCATCTTCCTTTTGCATTGATGGCATACAGGAGTGCTGTGCATGAAACAACACAATTCACCCCAAATATGTTAATGCTTGGAAGAGAATCTACTACACCTCTTGATATCCAATACCCGATTCAAGGATTTGGACAGCCAAGACATTTGTGGGCTAGAAAACTGAGAGAAATTTTGGAAAAAGTACATCATGTAGTGCGCAATAACATAACCACAGAAATGCGTAGGCAAAAGTGTTTACATGATGAGAAAGTGTCGGCTTTTGATATCAAGCAAGGTGACAATGTATTGGTGTATTTCCCAAGAATACCATTTGGTGGAACGCCGAAATTATCAAGCTTTTGGAAAGGACCTTTTAAGGTTATAAAACGGGTAGGACCAGTGAACTTTGAGATTGATTGTGGTCGTCAGGGGTCCTCCCAGATAGTTCATTTGGATCGTTTAAAGGCATGTCCTGATCAACAAATGTGGGATGCTCCGCTTGATCAGGCAGTTAAATCAGAAGATTGGGAAGTCAGTGTCCAAGACAATATTACTGAAGATGAAAGTAATAAAGAAGAAATCAACAAAGATAAGTCAGATGTAGAAGTTTCGGAAACTACTAAATTGAAGTCAACGGATGTTTCGGCAGAAAGACCAAGGCGAATGCGAAAAGCACCTGCATGGTTATCCGATTATGTCGATCCAGATTTTATTGAATAGAAAGGATCCTAGTTGGACCACTAGATGATGATTGACATAATGACAAATGACTTCATACTATTAAATGTAAATATTGTACATTTGTTATCATTATTTCTTATTTTAATATGTTTATTGTTTTTTTAACAAGGTGGCGAGAACAAAAATGACTAAGAGGGCTGAGGTGTATACCTGTCCTATCTGTGCAAGTCAATTCCCAAAGGCAGAAGACATGCGAGAGCACATGAGGAATTGTTTAAAAGATTATGATAACGAGCAGAAAAAGTATAAGTGTGAACAGTGCACGTATCGTTGTCATAGGGAAAGAGACTTGCAGAAGCATATGTCCTCCAAACATGATGGAATTAAAGTCCAGAAAAGCACTCGGACAGGGACAATGATAAGAATAAAGGTAAAGAAAGCTCACCCTGGAAACAACAGGATCCAGGAAATTTGGAAAAGTTGCTAGGAGTACCAGATCCTACAGTGCGTATTCCAACAACTCCGGCCCTTCCCTACCATGCAAAACGAAAGGAAAGTCAAGGATCAGATGTGCAACCCTGTAGAAAGAAATCAAAAACAGCAGACCTATCTTCGAAGGATCTCTTTCTATCAGATAGTTCTGATTCAGATATTGAGGAGACAAAACAATCACCTGCACATAGGGCTGTTATTCTTGACAAACGTCCAGAAAAGAATAATGACAAAACTGTAAAAAGTTCAGACAGAAAACCCGAGGAACCGATTAGTAAAAGTCTCGAAACCAGAACAAAGCATAATAAAGAGGAGAACTGGCAGAAGTCTCAAGACGTATGCGGATGCAAAGTGTCAGAATTGAAAGAGGACGAAGTGATACGGTTTCGAGAGGTTACAACAGAATATGTAGAAAAGGGAAAGAATATGCGTGAGGTAGATCGGTGGTGGTGGAAGGAAAGGACAAATTGAGGACAAGTAAATTGACTTTGTAAATATGTATATATATCCAGGACAAAGATATCTGTGATTTAGAAGCATTGTGTGATTAGAACTTAGAAGACTGTGATAGCAGATACTGTGATCCAACCAATGATTCCTGGATAATTATTAGTTCCATGTTTGTTTCGTGCTGTAAATAGTGACGTCTATGTTCGTAAAAGGGAAAAAATCTAAAAAAAGAAAAGAAAAATCCGAAAAACTGTAACAAAACAAAGACTGGAAATTTTTGTGTTATATGTTGTGATGTGACAGTAGGAGAAATGCGGGACGCATTTTTAGGAAGGAGGAGGTAGTGTAGCAAAAATTAATTCACGTGTGTTTCCTAATGAATTCTATTGACTTGATTTCCTGCAATTGTTGTTGATTATGCCGGCTGGTGAAGAAGAACTTATAAAACTCCAGAGGACCTGTAGACTCAGAGTTGTACATAACGGGTGATTATGTAATAGTTTTCAGCTGCTCTGGTGTGGACATATACAGTACACAGGCATTATCGATCGATAAACGGACAGTGTGTGTGCCTCTGTATTATATATAGAAATAAGGTCAAATAAGGTCAGAGTTGTTTACAACTTAAGAACTCTCTCTCTACATCAAAAGTAACTAACCTCTTCATGTTTCAGGTCACGGTTCCATTTACTATTAACTTGTAAATGGCGGGAAAAATACTTCGCGGAGATCCTGCAGTTATTGGCTGGTCATCGATCGTAAATCGATGCATACAATTTCGGTTACGCTCTATGCATTGTTTTAAATTAAATCGCGACTTTTTATATGTTTTAAATACTTTATTACGCAGTTTTATTACTTATGTAACTATTTTATGAATGAAAAATCGGACTTATATAAGTTTAAGCGCAAAGCATTCTGGGTTGTTAGACTAAAGATAATCACGTGTTTTTTTTTTCATTCATGGTCCATCGGTCTTGACCAATCAGTAGAATTGGCGCGAATGTCAAAGGTCGTTCAAAGTAGTATAAAAAGGACGCTGAAGTTTAATGCGACGCACAGTTGGTAAAACAACTTTGCCTTACGAGGAAGTGCCCTCGTAACTACAGGACTAGAAATCCTAGTGTTAACAAGGTAAGTTGAATAAACTGCCTGACTGAAACACGACAGATTTCTGGTGGTCCAGCGAGCACCCTCAAGGTGCGAAGATACAGGTTTACCCTCAAGGTAGCTTGTGCCGCTGTGAAGAAACAGGCATACCCTCAAGGTATTCTGTTGCGACGAAGAAACAGACTAGCCCTCAAGGTAGTCTGAGTTGCTGAAGCACCCTCAAGGTGCGAAGAAACAGGCTGACCCTCAAGGTAGCTTGTGCTGCTGAGAAGAAACAGACGTACCCTCAAGGTAGTCTGTGTAGCAGTGAAGAAACAGACGTGCCCTCAAGGCAGTCTGGACAAACAACCTCAAGTTGTTTGTGAGTGTCAGATTGGCCCTCAAGGCAATCTGGAGACTTTGTGAAATTCCTAAGACCGTGCAACCTAAGTGTTGTGGAACGGCAAGTGATAGGAAATCTACTCTCTACGGATAGAAAGGTACTGAAGGATACGGCAGTTGTTTAGGTTTGTAACGCATCAAACTTCAGCCGAGTGTCCAACGATTTGGTGTTCGCGATTATTGGATGTAAATATTGTGTTAATTTTGCCAGCCGGTAGTAGTGTAGATTGCTAATCAAAACCAATTGGATTTAGTTTTTTTCGTGTCGAGACAGGATTGCAGCAGTGAAGGTTTATCCCCTGCTGTATTCTGTTTTAAAGTTAAGACAGTGAAGGTTTATCCCCTGTCTTTATCAGAGTAAAATCCAGCCAATTCTGCGGTCGACTACCACAGCGCCGTTTCCGCAGGGCTAGAGAAATATTAGTTCTAGTCCGGCGGCGCTTTCCGTTATTTCCCGTAACAAGCGGTAAGGCAATTGCCGTTACATATTTTTGGTGGCAGCGGTGAGGCAATTGCCGTTACACGATAAACATATGGACAGTAAGAATGAGATCACCGATTATCATAAAACTCACAACTTTAGACGAACACTATGTAGTCAGTGCTGATTTTGGGCAGACACCTGATAAAATGGAGACAATAGATTCAAGCATTATGGTACAGTCCCCGAATTTCACTTACCCATCGTAGAATTTGTCATGGTCATTTACACTCTTGCATGATTTAACACATTAATATTATTACCTTCACAGTCCCGAAAAATTATGAGAACTCCGTTTTATGTTTTTAAAGATTATTATTTATTCTGGTGAACTTTTCCAAACTGACGTGGTTTATTTCAGCCCAACAAGTGTTCAGCACTAATATCTGATGACCTATACTCTTAAATGATTTCACAGTGGATTTGTTGTTCATTTCACTTGACCCTATGCAACCAGTGACAAGTGAAAGTCGCTTCTTTTGCGAGTTGCAAATGTTTGCGAATTTACTGTGAAAGTAGGTGTAATTTTTTGCGCTTTAAATTTGTGCAAATATCAAGTTTACCAATTCCTAAGGCAATGAGACAAATGACAGGAATACTATGAAGTGATTTAAACTGATGACAATTTGATCGTGGAATCACTGTCACATTGATCAGGGAGTTTTAACAGTGTGAAAAGCTGATTTGATTGGTTGGCTGATCAATGGACATTTCCAATGACACCTATCAAACATGTAAGCTTCCGCCTTAATAGTTTAGGAAATATGCGTACTACACTTATTTTATTTTATTTATTTACACAAGGCTTTTAAATATCAATAAAACAAGTCCATGCTAATAAATTTTCTTGTTTCACACCAAAATTACACGGTAAAAATGTAAAAAAAAAAAAAAAAAAAACAACTTCCACTAACAAATCAAATAAATAAATAAAAGATATATATATATATATATATATATATATATATATATATATATATATATATATATATATATATATATATATATATATATATAATAAAAGCAAGAAACCATCGTTCTGTGTCACAACAACGACACGATAAACACTAACCTTGAAATTCAAAATCTAAATGCTCCGTGATTCCTGATTTTCTGAAACCGTTAAAAACTTTTATTGGATTATTTTTATGTAATCTTATGAGGCTACCAGGTTTCATACTGACATTGCCAGATCAACTTTGACCTGTTAATTATTTTTGTGTTATATTTTTTTCGTTTTGAACCCGTTGTACCTGGCGACTTGAACTCTTCTTTCGGTTTCTTATATACAACCCTATTAGTTTTATTTTCCTGTACACGTACATTTAAATCACCTGATAAGGTATTTCAACCATCATTGTGCAGTGAATAGATTAGATTATTTAAAAGAAATTATATAATGCACACCAATCCTGAAACCGACATCATTAAACGCGGAAAACAATACTAGGATTGTAAATAAGGAACTTGAAGAAGTTTATGAGTAGATTTAAACTATTTTTACGGTCGCATATACTAGTTTAATAACGCAAATTTCACAAGAAATCATGAAACTTGGTTTTGCCATCACAAAAGATTTTACGGCATAAAAACAATATTAACAGGATTGCAGAATTCTAAATTCTAGTTTACTGACACAAATTTCCACAGAAAATAATAAAATCTAGTTTTGCGATCGCGGCAGTAGGTTTTACGGCGCGGCGTAAAATTCGATCTTGCGACCGTAAACGTTTGTATTGTGATAGCAGAACCAGGTTTTACGACTTAAATAAAGGTTTTGCAAATTATTGTGCATTTTACTCTCTATACATGTGATTTGACACGGATGAATAGTGTCAAACTGACATTTAGGTTTGAAAGTTTGCCAAGGTATTTTTTTCTTCTTTTTTTTTTTGCGCTTTTTAATTAATGCGAAATTTACTGATTGCCAAATCGCTTAAATAAATCACAGAAAAAAAAAAACATTTACGGTAGGGGCATCGCGCTCATGATCATAGTGCTTCTCCTCCTTTAGCTATAGGCTTGAACCCCACTCAGTCTGATTTTAGTGTAAATCAGTTGCCGAAGGTCAGTTGTTTCCTCTGGGTACTCCAGTTTCCCCACCACCCCAAAAAGTGTCCGCTTCGATATAAATGAAATTAATGAAAATCTTGACTGACGGTACAACACCATTTCTTCACTTCAGTTTCATGGCACATTCTTGTCTTGCATACAGAATTGTTAAAACCAAACTTCATGAAAAATGTAACCAATATTATATTTTTTGCTTACGATACTGCAGAACTTGCAAGGTAAGAGGTGTTGCTTACTATGAATGTACTCGGTGGAATTTGCCAACGTAGCACTTGATCAATACCTCTTTACGTTTGCGCGGAATAAAATGAATAACGTTTACGTCAAATATTCCCGAAAAACGCCGTTATATCGGCAAAACGTCACTTTATGCTATTTCATTGCCAATAGAAGTAATTGTTCCGCACAAATGCTATGAGGCACCACGTGCAACTCTTGGGAATTCCATTGTATCGCAGATTCAATAGCAACCAACTTTCTGCAGAACTTGCAAATCTAGGGGGGGGGGGTTGCTTGCTATGAGTTATACTTGTTGGTTTTGAAGATTTCATAGAGCAACCGACTGGAGGAATATCTGAACTCAAACCAGTGATATTACGCTTACCATGAAATGTACTGATACCAAACGACTAGAGGGATATCTCCAATCAAGCCGGAGATGGTTAGCTGTTTTGTTTAAATTATTTTTAATGATTCTGTTCTATCCAGTTTTTATTAACCTTTTTTCTCATTTATTTACATGTATTTTAAATACTATGACGAAAAAAAAAATTGGACTGGTGTATCTCAAGATGTAAATGATATTTCCTTTTTGTGTGTTTCATTTGGTTTTATTGTAAAAATGTACAAACACAATATTTTTATTATTGTAAAATAATATATTCTTGACAAATCAAATATGTATTTCAAAAAAATAATCCAGCTTATTTTTTTATTTACAAAAATGTTAACAGACGCTGAATGATGACACGTGGTTTTTCCGTTATTCCTTATTTCAGATCCAATCATCGAGTTTAAAGCAGAGCATCAAAAACAGTGAATGGTTTTATAGTGGGAACCAAAGATTAAAAATAATCAAAACTTTGTCACGTGACAAAAAAGTCATGTGATAAATAAGAGTTTGAAGAAAATGTGTTTATAAAATATACAAAACGGCGATATCCCAAATGTCCTCTCTGTCAGATAAGCACAATGACGAAAGTCTACTTCATTAAAACAGCAATACCAGTGAAACGTTCAAGAAAAACTTGTATCAAGGTGCGTTTGACTTTAAAAAAAGTGGTATACCACTTTTTGAATGTATTTCAAAAAGTGGTATATCACACTTATGTTATGTGCACAATCTTCAAATATTCAAAATTCTGGACATGCAATTGTGATTTGTACATAATTTTAAATATTTCTTTCGGTTAAGAATAAAAATTATGCACATGTCACTAAAGAAACTGTCTAATTTACCGTTGATATGCTAATTGTTTAACCATGAAAAATACATTAAAAGCACTGTTTAAACATGACAAATAAAAGTCTTATTAAAAATAGCAATAATTTTATATAAGGAAAACAATGATCATTTTTTATTTTGTTCTTTAATCAATCTGGCCATTTCCTTCATGGCCTCGGTCAGTCCATCACCTTTGATTGCACATGTCTTCTGAATCATCCACTTTCTATTGGTCAAACTTGATAAATCCAAGGCTTTTTCTAACTCTATTGGCCCCATTGCATCTGAAATAGAAATGTGCCTTTATTAATAATAGACGGTTACCACGTTTCACCTCTTACAAATCATTCTGACCAAGATTTAAAAATAGGTAGTGATTGTTCTTTTGCCAAGCACTCGACATTTTGGAATGAAAGTCACGAGGTCCTTCGAACGAGACCTTAAAAACCGATGCCACTTTTCACGGCAGGCGTGATATGTTGGGGAACCCTACCTGCACATTGCCCTTAGCGCACTACAAAAGTCAAGATTTCTGCAACTTCACCTATAGCGGGTGACGTTTCGATATAAGGGAAATATTCTTGCCTGGGACGTAAAACCCCATTAAATTAATCATTAATCTTATGATCTCGCTTTATGCGCATGGAGTCCTCGGATTCCATAATGAATGCTTGAATGAACACCTCCTTTCAAACCGGAGTTGACACGCTTTAATGTGTATGGGTTTAATTTATAAATCAACTTTTGGAATAATTTTATTTTAATATTCATTCCGTAATCCTAAATTCTCCACTTTTTAGATGTTCACTGTGGAAGTTTCAACAGCGCTAATTAATGTACGAGTATTTTATCCCAATCAACTTGACAAAATTAGCATCGCAGGATAACTAAAGTTATTGAAAAAAAATATAAATGATTAAAAAGCTTTTCGGAACACCTTTGCAAGACAGAAACGTTTCACAAAAAAGTACCGTATAGGAAATTATTTTCGATGGTTCAAATTTTGCCCCCCCACCCCCCACCCCCGCTTTTTTACGGTGATGTTTTACGGAAGTATTAAAATCGCCAAAATAAAAGTCGTGAAAATATTTGTGTCTCAATAGACCATGGAAGTTTAAGATTGCCAAAATAAATACGCTAAAATTTTTAACTTTTTCTTGTCAAAATCGCCAAATTTTACCCCACTAAAATAAGCATATACGATATTACGCTAGCACTATGAAAGGTCATATAAAGTATATATTTTTTCTTTTCTTTCTCTTTTCCTTTTTCATTTTATTTTTTGTAGAATAATATTAATTGGTGGTAACACTGCTAAAAGAATGGTACAGAGAATTTTAAATTTGTTCACTATTTTGTTTGGATGTAAGAAGTTGGCAATTTAAATTTAGAAACAAAGGAAGGACTTCCTTTTGTACCCATCACCATTTTTTTTAAATTTTGAATTAAATGGCCTTAAAAGATAAAATCCAGTCATTTCTGGACTTTTCTGTGAAAAAAATTTTTTTTAAGAATTTACACAAAATTTCATGAATGGGTGGGGGTACAAAGTCTCAGCGCAACAAAAAATTAATTAGATTGATTACTGAAAAAATGTTCATTAATTATGCTGTTTTGGAAGGCGTAGGCTCTCGTGTATTACCAACAAAATATACAATATCATTAATTGTAAGGAACTTACTAGGTAGGTCCTGTTTATTTGCAATCACAACCAGTGGTACATTGGCCATACTTTCACTTTCTAGAATACCATATAATGCTTCTTTAGCCTCTGCTACTCTCTCTCTATCATTACTATCTATGATAAAAAATAAACCTGTAATGAAGAAAACAGAATATTGGTTTAAAACGCGATTTGAAGATTATATAAGTTATTTATATTTTCAGACGCCAAGATGCAGTTACTCTACCTGATCGAATGGTTTTCAGACTTATTTAACGCACGGTTTTGATTGTTTTAATTACGTGATCGGATGACTTTCAGACTCTAACATACAGCTACAATTATCAACATCAGCACATAATAAATGAATGAATAAATAAATAAATAAATAAATTAATTAATTAATTAATAAAACAAAAATAGAATTTAAAAAAGAAGAAGTCAAAACTTAGTGAAACCATTGGTTATAAAACTTATGTGTTTGGATTGTATATAGTAACAAAATGGTAACCAATGGCCAGGCCCCAGTTTCACAATCATACACTCAACTGAGTGTACACTCAACTCAAATATTGTCATTTTTTGCTCATCAATATTTTGAAAATTTTAAGTTTTATGAAACAATATTTTGTTTTGTTCAACAAAACTACACTAAATAATTAAGATATAACATTAGATATTTATTTTTAACTGTGTAATGTCTTAAAAATTGACATTGAAATATTCCCGAATTTGAGCTGAGTGTACACTCAATTGAGTGAATGATTGTGAAACTGGGGCCAGGTTAACAATTTATACTGACGTATTAAACATGTTCTTACCTCTTGTGTTTTCGAAGTAGTGTCTCCACAGTGGCCTGAATTTATCTTGACCGCCGACATCCCAAACCGTTACATCCATACCTTTACATAACGTGATAGTTTCTACATTGAATCCTATAGTTGGTACCGTCATTTCTGTTCTTTTCGTTTTCATTCTAAACAATACCGTTGTTTTCCCTAAAAATAGAAGAAGTAAACTAAGAACATACCCTTAGTAACAGTATACGTAAATATTTAACAAAAATTCCTGTTTAATTTTCATGTGCTATGTTTGCACTTTCGACTATTCATTCCCTAGGAACTGAAAATTCAAAAAGTTATAAGAATTCAAATCCAGCTAAGGGATGCTTTGCATGAGGATAGAAATCTTAGTTTTAAACAAATTAAAAAAATTAAGAAGGCTGAAAATTTTGCCACAACTAACATTCTGAGTTATGGATACTCTGGGGGCGTTTTACTCCACCAGCAGCGGTACCTGCTCAGGGATAGTAAATATTTAACAAAAATAGCTGTTTAATTTTAATGTGCCATATGTACATTTCGGAAATTCATTCCTCATCAGTGACACAAGGGGACAAAAAGTTGATCAGATAAAAGATTATCCGATCAGTTAAAAATTAATTATTTCAAAGTTCCAAAAATATCCATGAGCACGAAACAAACAAGTTAATTATGAAATTGAATGTAATAAAAACAATCATCAAGATGAATGTTACAACAAATTTGAGTTTGAGCTCAAATATTATAGTTGTTGCATTCGTGTTGAGTCAATAAGTTTCTCGACAAAACCATGGCAAATACAAAAAATAAAAAGTTTCAGCACAAAGCGAGCTAAAAAAATTTATTTGATAATTGGTAATTGATGTTAATACTGTAATTCACTTTGTGCCGTTTATATTATTGTATATTGTTTAACATAACAATGTGCTACATTGCTAAGATTGTTTTAGAATAACGTTAATTATACATTTAACCTACAAGTAAGCTGATCAAGCTGCAAAAAAAGCAAATTAAAATAATTACCTGCTGAATCTAAACCAAGCATCAGGATTCTGGAGGTACCTGAAATATCAAAAAATAAATTTGAATAGTTAATATTCGTAGGGTTCAAATTTTAAAGTTTTGCAATTAAGAAATATTGGGGAATTGAGTTTTTGAAAATTATTCTCCTTAGGCGGCTTGGTGATTCAAAAATTATTGACATTAAATTTGTGCTTTTCACTTACCCGCGAAATAGCGAAATTTAATCCTCCACAAACAATTGTTCTTTAACGGTTTTATAAAATCAACTTAAAACCGTATGTAAACAATTTATACCAAAATTTCTAGAAGGTGATTATGTCGTAAAACTAGTAACACATTTCAAGCAATATATTCAAGGACCCTAGTTCTTCATTTTTTTTAAAAACTCTGATACGTCATAAATGTTCCAAAATAACCGATTTTACATTCTCTAAAATACTGAATGACGCCAAAGCGGGTTTCTGTGTCATGGTATATTGATACATGCATGACATTAACAAAACCCGGAAGTTTTATAGAATACATACTGATCTGATCAAAATTCGTTTTAAAAAAATGAGTTCCTTATGTATTTATGTTGCAAACCCTTATTGAAACTTGCTCTTTTTTCAATGTACAGATGGCATTATACAAAATACTTTTCAATAGGACCAGAGTCCAGTTATTCATAGCTCTGTTTGCTTAAACACTTCGTTTGCGAAAGTTGTTTTACTTAGCCATAATAAATGTTTAAAACTTTATTATTATTATTTTTTTTGTATAAAACTATCATGTTACGACCACAATTAATTGATATTGATTTTGACAATAAATCTATAATTTTGAACTTCAGATTACAAGTGTGTTAAGTTAACAGAGTTTTTAAAAGCTAAGATCTGTTCTCAGTTTCACAATCTGTGAATTTTCTTAACTTCAATTTAAGCCAATGTGAAATATTAAAAATTTTGTTAATAGTTAATATTTTCACGAGTTTAAGTTGTCTTTTTAAAAGTTACTTCAGGCTTATTACATTTAAATTTAGTTTTCACAAAAAAAAAAAATATTCGTTATTCAAGATAAAATTGCCAAAATTTTTCAAATTTAGGTTCAGAAATTTTTTTAGTTCAAGTAATGATTTTGAAGCTGACTCCAGAAATGAAAAATAAAGAATTTGTTTTTCATTATTAAAATAGTTACCTGAATCGGAAGAAATTTTAGAGAATATTTTTGATACCATTTGTCCCATCTTTTGGCGCTGTTTTCTATTGTCCAAACATGTACAACCTTTACATCTTCTTCTATAAACAAATAAATATTTACTCCGGACAATGTCCGGTCGTTGGTCATCCAGGGATAAACGTAACATAGACAAACGTCATTTGTCCGGATTGAATTATTTCCGTTATCCATCAGGAAGATTACGACATTATCTGTAATTCTTCATTAGGTACATTTATCTTAACGATTATTGGTTTGTTAAGAACTTAAATTAAAAGCTTGGTGTTTGATTTTCATATTTTATATCTACTTATATGATTTCCTCCCTTCCTAAACATTTCACATTCTTCATCTATGCTTCTGTTACCAGAACAAAAATTTCAAACCAGAATTAGGAATGTATAATGTTAAATTATAATTTTCTGCATAAAATATTAAAAAAATTATAATATGACAAGACAGCCTACAAGTGAAATGTTCTCCTACAAATTTACTAAAACTAAAAAAAGTGTTGACATTATCAGCATAATAATTTTTTCATTTTGATTTTCTGAATAAAATATTTTAAAAATTATAATATGACAAGACAGCCTACAAGTTAAATGTTCTCTTTATTTACTAAAATTAAAAAAAAAGTGATGTTATTCTCTGCATAACATTTTTAAATTATAATTGTCCGTATTTCTTTCCTAAATTACTGTATATTCCGAATTTTCTACATTTAAAAGCTGAAAGCGACAGGAGCAATGTACTTTTCTTATACAAAGAAATAATAGTGTACTTGCTCAGTCAAAAACTATTTTAGGTCTGCATGCAAACAGTTAGATCAATTAGAAAAGTGTTGAGTGGAGCAAATGGTGTTTTACGCCTAAGCCAAGATTCTTTCATTTATGTCGAGGCGGTCAGTTCAGGAATGTAGGAGGAAACCGGAGTGCCTGAAGAAAAACTATTAAGATAAAAAGTGTGATTCTATTATACAATTTGCTTAAAAACATTTATGTAACAAATTATTAATGAAACCTCAAATTACAAGATTAACTCTGGTCTTGAAAGCGCTGTAGAATTTGTTCTAACTGTCGTTCCCAAATATTTTCTTTGCTTTTCCCTATATCCGTGATGATCAGGTGAGAAAAGTCCCACCTTCTTTTTAAAGTACAACAAAGGGAAAACATGTTTATGGTTGGTATTGCCCAAAAACTTTGCCTTATTGGATATGATACAAAGTGTGACAAAGCGGTATGATTCAGTAGGTTCTTCCGAGGCAGAGATGCTCATCTGAGCGACCGAGGAGTATTAGCGTGTTATTACTACATCTTATCGGAATGTACATTTAACTTTGTTGCTAGACAACCGGTTATATTAACCCGAATTATAATATGCGTTATTCTATATCATTTACACATATCGGGTAAATCTAAAACAGAGGACCAGTTTTCTTTTCTTTCTTTTTTTCTCTCAAGGTAAACATTTTAATCTTATTATCCTTCACGCATTAAAACAATCACTATTAGGGATTTAAGGTTTTAAGATTAACCACGCATTAATCCCTTTAGTATTTTTAAATAGGCCAAGAGATTGAACGTAAATCCCGATTAAAATATTGTTTCAATCTGCGAAACTTTTAATAGTTGTAATTAAGTTTATGAACAAATGGTATTTAATATTGCCACATGGATATATGCGTTTATTGTTACTAGTTCGGATATGGGTTAAAATATATTTAAAGTTTTTTGACTGTAACTTTTTATTCTGATAGCAATGGGTATGTATCAATACTTTTTTTTTTACATTTTGATCAACAAACATACAACCACCATTTGCGAATATATGCATGTATGAATGTAGAAACAGACGATTGGTTCAAAAGATTAGACTTGGTCTTGAAACAACATTTGTAAAGACAGTGTTTGGAAAAAGCTACTAACAAAGCACTTATTTTATATGGTTTCTTTGATTAGTATATTTGCACAAAGCAGCAACTTTAAACGTTTGGTTAAACTTGCTATATACATTTATTTATAGGGACTATGTCGGATCGCGACATAACGCCATCCATATCTGCCCATTTCTTTTACACATTGTGTTCATAAACATATTCAAAATTAAATATAACAATATGCTTAATGCTAAATTGAATTAGACCAACGGGTAGAAAACAATTGTTTCTGATTTGGGACTCGCCGATAATTTCAAGTTATCATTCTTCATACTGATACCGATATAGTTTTTTTTTTCGATTGTGCAACACGGAAAGCGTCGAGGTGTTTTTTTTTAAAATCCTAAGCTTATTATCATGCTTTTTTCATGTATACCATATAACAGCCTCGGTCATAGTTGGTTCTTGAACGCTCGTTTTCCGAGTGAATTGAAACGCACACTAACGGATCACATTGCCTCTCACCGCCTCACTCCACTTGCGCAGATGCTAGAGTGAAACGTTTGTCTGCTCACCTGCCAAAGATCTGTGGTTTTCTACAAAAAATTTACTTTGGACGTAAAACATCATTCTTCCACAGTAGTCCTTCTGCTGATATTTTTAGTCCATAAAAATTTTGGCAAGAGTTTTACAATCAATATATACATTTATAACATCTTCTGGCTTCAACTTTTTAACTTTAAATCTCATTGTAATATCGTAAACATTTTTAAATTTTCACTTGAATTTTATTTTTATAAATTCTTTTTCAGAGAAGAAAACAGGAGAATCAAAAAATGAAAAGGAGAAGGGGAAACCGGAACTTGCTAGGCATTATGGGCTTGATATTAGTATGTCGGAATCCGCCATTGGATCGTCTGTTGCAAGTCAGAGAGAGTACCGATTAAAATGCAAAAGGATCTATAAGGATTTTCTCAAAAATATGAACACACTTATGAAAGAAGAAAAAGAAATTAAGAAAACTTTAAGTCAACTAAATCGAGAAAAAATCAACAACAAGAAATACTCGTTGTATAGGTCAACTGGAAATGACCTGTTTTCAAACGCAAAACAGATCCGTAAAAAGCTTATGGAAAGTAAACTTATTACTGTTTCACCTTTGTTGGAAGAATTTCATGGAGATACACCATGGGGATTAGACGCTATACCTGACGAGGATCTTATACGTCCTCAGACAGCGCCATCTACTGCCGTAAATCACCATTCGGAACCACCTCAGATCTCGCCTAATTGTCAGCGACCAGTGACTGTAGCGAAAGGAAATTCTTATGACATGATGGAACACCATCCTCAAGAAATACAACATTTAAATAATGAGTTCTTCTTTCACAGAAGAAAATCTATAGATCGAAGTGAAGCGATAAGAATTCCTACAGGATCAAAGAACGACAAAGTAAGATTTCAGTCACCAACAATAGAACAACCCAAAATACAAACCCCAGTTCCAGAGAAATCCGAAGAAAGCGAGGAAGAAGAGATCCAAGCTGATGGTGAAGTTGATGTTAACACCGAGAGAACTCGTGCTCGAAAAATTGTAATCGATCCCATGGTATTCGCTAAGTTGTCAAAGGGAACGGTAAATGTGACACTTAAAAACAAAACCGGAACATTTATTGTGAAACCTATAACCATAAATTATACTGTAAGTGACGTGGATGCTGTTTTTATGCCGAAAGATCCCGCCAAAGAAAAGATGGCACTTGTGCGTGAAAAAACGTCAATAGGTTCTGCCACTGTAGCAGCCGATATGAAAATTAACAACAAATTAGCAATATTAAAATCATTGGTCGGAAAGGATACCAAGAAAACAACTGTTGCGGAAATAATGGAAAACTCGAGGTATAGAAAAACTAGACATTTTAAAATTGTGAAGAAGCTAAGTCCGGAGGAAGAGATGCGGCGGGATAGTATTGTTCAAAATTACGCAAGTAAATGGAAGAATCGTGCTTTAGCTCCTGCTGCAACAGGAACAACCCAGGTTGTTCAAAGCAAACAACAGAATGACAATGTTAAACCTAATGGTACGAAAGTAACATTGACTGTGGAAGCCGCCTATCACAGTGGTGTACCAGATCCGCGATATGTAAGCCCAAAACTTCTAGCCGCGAGGGAACGCCGGTTGTCCATCTCATCTGTAAATAGACCAATGTCACAGTGTACTGAAAATAGTCATGACGGATTAAACCATTCTCAAACAAAGGTTCCATTTAAGGGAATGTTCCTTGATGGAACTGACAGATCACAGACGCCATTAAACAGAGCGCCCTCTGCTATGTCACAGCGGGATGGTCGAGGCGGCGATGGTTTAACCTTTAGTGGGAATGATAAACACATCACAGATTTAATTCGCAGATTAGTTGAAGGAAAAGATGAAACGGATACCGCCTCAAATCGACCAGAAAGTTCCTTAGATAATTCACACTGGAAAGCCGTTAAGATGAAACTTCCAAACGGGCATATACTCCGAGTTCACATAGCGACCAGCGTTCCGAAGTGTCGCTTAGTTTTGATGTGCCAAATAAACTTCATAGTGTAGAAGCTACTAAACGGATTGTTAAAGATTTGATGAAGAAAGATATGGAAGAAGAAGAAAGTATGAATAACTGGAAACGCAGAATGATGTCTGGCAGATCAACACCATTTGGTAAACGCAGACCTAGTATTTTAGTATAGTGATTCGACGAAAAAAAAAACAAAAAGAAAACTGGCGAGAAATTTAAATCTGGATTGAAACTTAAAACGTGTCAAACCGACTATGTGAGGTTACTTAACTATTGTTGTATAAGTATAAAGTGTGTCTGCTGGAAATGGAAATTTTTCATTTTTTCATTTTAATTATAAGACGGCAAAAATTGACTGTAATGTTTTTGTACCGTGTATGGTTAAGTCTGCAGACAAAATTGCAATGTAAATAGATACAGATACGCGTCATTCAAATTTTCACAGAAAAAATGTTCGACCTTGAAATAAGGGAATACTAGTAAACTGCGAAGAAAAAAAAACTACATTTACAATTTTGAATTCAAAGTATATAGACAAACATGTTGAGAATGTCAATAAGAAAATGTGGGTTAAAATTATGTTGAATTGTATAGTCTAAAAACATGACCTAAGCTTTTTCGAAATAAAATTTAAAAAGTAATTATTTTGACATTGCCTAATGATGACGGTTTTCGATGGTTCATCTTGTCTATAAGATGTAGTTGCCACTATATGTACGTTCTTTTGCTACTATGTAGTTTGAAGATACAAATAAATATTGTTGTTAATTTTTTTGGTTTTTGTGTCGTGTTTTTTGGTTGTTTTGGCTATTGGTAAGTATTGTGAAATCATTATTTTTCGTGGTGTCCTAGTCCGAATTTCCTCTGACCCTAACACTCATTATATCTTGCGGCTGCGTTTAGGGTCAGAATAATTTCTGTATTAAAAACTCTTTACTTTCCAATACCAGCTGGTGTCGGAAGGGGCACAATCTCATTTCGCTGGTTTTTGAAATAGAGATTGTTTTCCCTACACAAAGCCGTGAGATAACATTATATTGCTGGTTCCTTGTCTGGTGAATCCAAATTTAATTTTAATTTTCTTCGGGTACTGCGGTTTCCCCAGACCAATTTCTGCCTCGATATTTGTTTTAATTTTTATTTTACTAAAGCGTAAAACACCCTTTACTCCCAACTACCCATGTACAAAACAAGAACACTCTTATTGAATAATAACAGCTCTTGACAAGTACCATGGATTACGCGTACATGCTCAATAAGGAAATTACTCAATATAAAATGAATGAATGAATTACATGTAATTAATACCCTGTAAATATTTAACATTAATGAACCTTTACTGAGCCTTAAAATCACGAAACTTGACTCTATGATGTAAAGCTTTAACATCATTTAATGGCTAAATTCATTTATTAATATGAAAACATTTGCTATCTAAAAACAGAGTTCAATGCCTGTTGACTTTTTAACTCCAGTTTCCCTTACCATTCCTGAAGTGACCGCCTCGATATAAACGAAAGAATCTTGACTGTGGCGTATAACACCACTGCACTCTCCACTCCTTAAATTGACATTTAAAACTAATAAAAGTGCCAATGTCATATACGACCCAAAGACGCCTCGGTTGCCTAGTGGTAGAGCGTCCACCTCGATAGCCGAAGGTGGCGTGATTTGAACCCCGACTGGGTCATACTTAAACATTTGAGATACTACTTCATCAACTTACGCTCGGCATTAGGAGTACAGATTATTAATTCTTTCACCTAGTTCTAGGATAATGTGGAGTGGCATGTTTGTCTGTGGTATATTGACTCTATGAGCTAGCACCTTAACAAATAGTCGCCATAAGTGCGCGCAAGAACAAGACGGACCATATCACACAGTCACACAATTCACATATACACAAGACTTGCTCTTCTAAAAATAATCCTTGGAAATTTAGTAAAAAATCTTGCTCTCGTCGCAAGGTGTTGAAAAAATTTCTGATGCTACGATAAACAACATTACAAACCACCAACCACTCCTCTTCTCTGCGTGACATTACACTCCCCGTGACACTGACTCCTTTGTATCATATACAGTAATACCAAGAAACTAACTCGGAAGTACAATACAATTATACTTATATAGTACAAATACTGAAGTGTAGTAATGCTATTAAAGTACTGTTTAAATCTTCTTCTACTTAATATTTAAACGTATCGAGTCGTTTTCCTGCATGGATTCAGTAAAATCGGTTGTGTTGTTGAATATGTGTTGAACATGGGAGCATTTTTATCAAAACTATTTCATGTGTCGGATCACAGCTCAGAAGGTAAAATTTGTATTATATATATATATATATATATATATATATATATATATATATATATATATATATATATATATATATATATATATATAATTTGTTCTTAAAATATTCTGACATTTCTACAAAGTTTAAAGTGGAAGAAATTTCGATTATGCCACATATCATAATTTATTTTGTGAATATTTATAAGATTCTAACAAGAGTTTTATCACAAGAAATAACACACTGAATAAACTGCCATGTTGTTCGATTTATTTATTTTTTTTTTAATTTTAAATGATTTTTTTTTCTTAAAAAAATGCACATGATTAAGGAAATTGTTTTGTACATATTTTTAATGTCACATTCTAAAGATTCTAAGATTTTAAAAAAATTACACAAACAATTGGGAAAAAAGACCAACATCTTGTATTAAATTTGAGTTTACAAACAAAATGTATTTTAAACAGTATTTTATAAGTTATAAAATATAATGCGTCACAGTTTAATTGTTTCAATGTTTGTGATTATGAAGGTTAATTAGATATTCTTATATTTAGGTGCTACACGGATTTTGATGCTTGGATTAGACTCTGCAGGTACTTTGTTTATACACACACACACACACACACACACACACACACACACACACACACACACACACGAGTGAGAGATAAAGTTAATACCCAAACACAGAGAGAGATTGAGAGAGAGAGATTAACCCTTTCACTCTTTAACGTTCAATGTGAGGACACGACCGTAGATGTGGGGTTATATTTTTTGTCCCAACAAAAACAGTTTTATGATATTAGAGAAGTTTAAGAAAATAAAAATAAAAAAAAATTATACTGAGATAAAATTGGGGTAACATTAGAAATTTGACATGTCCTCACATAAAAATGTCCTCATATTACAGGATGAAGACAAACGCAACTCCCTCTTATCACTATCATCATTTAATATATCTTTGTCCTCAAGACGAGAGAGAGAGAGAGAGAGAGAGAGAGAGAGAGAGAGAGAGAGAGAGAGAGAGAGAGAGTTTCCTTTTCCCCTTTTTTACGTTTCGGGTTTTCCTAACTTCATTGACTTTTTTGTTTATTATATATTATTTTTGGAACAAATATAACGTAGAAAATGAGAGAGAACAGGAAGAGATGTGTTGTATATATTCCGTATATAAATCCCCATAGTACTTTACAAAATAAACCTTGAGCTTAATCCATTCACTTGACCCGTGTTTAAATGACTTCAAATTATGATGGATAATGTGAATCATTGTAAATACTCCTTGGATATACTTGACTCATGTTATATTTATTTACATATTAAAATCTTTTCTTAATAATTAAAAAACTCAGAAAAACTGGGTTATCTTAAAAAAAGATGTGTTTTATAAAGTAAAAAAATATCTTAGTTTATTGTCCCTGTTTCGTAACACAGTAGATAAGATAGATGAACATCTCCAATCAAACTAAAAAATAAGATATCTTTCGACTTTAAGAGTATTGTGATTTTAATTTCATTAAACTTTTTTTATGACCGAACCTGTTGAATTCTTATAAAATGATTGTTAAATTTTTAAAGGTTTCAAATTTCGTTGGCTAGATGAAAATCTGTAATATTTTGGTTTTATTTTTTATGTTTATGGATATGTAACAATAAAACAAATTTCTTTATAATAATAATAATAATAATAATAATAATAATAATAATAATAATAATAATAATAATAATAGTTAATAATAATAATAACTGTCATTATTTCTTCTTCTTATTATTATTATTAAACTTGTGATTATAGTTACATTCGCTTCTTCTTCTACTTATTATTTTTATTATAAATATTATTATAAATAATATTATTATCATTATTATTATTGTTATTATTATTATTAAAAAGAAATTTGTTCCGTTGTAACATAAACTACATCAATATAAAAACGTAAACGTTTTAAATATTATTTTAACGAAATTTGAAACCTTTCAAAAATCATTTTAAAAGAAATCAACGGGTTCGGTCAGAAAGAAAGTTTAATGAAATTGATCACAATACTTTTACAGTTGTAAGATATTTTGTTATGAACAAACATATTTTTTAAAAACTTTACAACCTTTACACTAGTCATACCGTACACCAAATCTCCGTTATACAATGTTTATTATATCATATCTATTGAAGGAAAAACAACAATACTTTATAGACTGAAAACAAAGAAAACAGTGAATACTTTACCAACTATAGGATTTAACGTAGAAACGGTAACACCATGTAAGGGGATGGAGTTTACTGTGTGGGATGTCGGGGGTCAGGATAAATTCCGGCCACTGTGGGGACATTACTTAGAAGATACCAAAGGTGAGTTGATAACGCGTAAAGAAGCATAAAGGAATGTATAGCTGTCAATCATGTACATTGTACTATGAATATAAACTATGGATATGATTGGTTGGTTTTACGTCACATCAACAATTTTTCATCTTTTTTTCCTATGGTGAAAAATTTTCATCAATATCGAAGATTAATCTTAACACAAGTTCGTGTGGGGGGTAATTGAATAATTGCCGATGATCTGCTTTGTACAATCCACAACCCCCCGCTCCTCCAAAATAAACCCGCAAATGCTTTAACAGTACTTTCGTATAACTTGATGTTCGTGGCTGTTAACGGCAAAAAATGAGCGATTCCTTGGTGACGGACTTTGGTTTCTATTATTTTACTTCTGTTTTAAAATATGTTGAAACAACTGTTATGGATTGCGCATTTAATGTCTCGTGAGATGATAAAAGCTTGACAGGGGGTTTAAACATGACATTTGTCATAGTCCATACATTTTGTGTGTCATCGTCGGTTCCGTTTCCGTTTATGACTTTACACTAAAACAACATACGTAATGTGTACACACGTAATTGTCGTTATAAACGTAGTTCTAACAGAAGAAATCCGGAACTGAAAACGCATACAGACAACAGACAACACAAATAAACGCATGCTCAATACCTGTTAAAGAAAGATACAAAAAAAAAAAAAAAAAAAAAAAAAAAAAAAAAGACAATTTGGAATCATATTTTATACTTTTAAACCTACCGTTTGAATTTATATGACCTTGGTGCCGGTTTGTTAATTTAAGCGCTAGCACTGTCACTCAGGACAGATAGACTAGTGTGTCCTGGGGGGGGGGGGGGGTTAACAGACTTGAAACTCCTAGGGGTTTTCAAAAACCAAAACGTAATTATTACCGACATGATAGGGGGGTATTACGACCCCTACGCCTCACATCTAGATACTATAATGGTTGAAATTTTATTTAACGACCATTGGTTTTACCAATTTTGCTGTATGGCTCAGAAATATGGGGTTTTGAAAAATTAGTGTATTTGAAAGAGTCCATTTAAAATTTGTAAACTAATTTAAAAGTTAGAAAAAGTACGCCAAGTTTTATTGTATATGGCAAATTAGGCAGGGTACCTTTACATGTTTATGCCAAAACCAGAATTATAAGTTACTGGTTAAATATTGTTGAGAACAGAGATGCGAAATATACATTAATTATTTACAAATTGTTATATAATTACTATTCCAAAGGTGTTAAAACTAAGTGGATAAGCTCAGTTGAAACAATTTTTCAAGAATGTGGTATGAATAATATATGGTTATTCCATAATTATAGCAACCGTAATTGGTAAATTAAATCTGTTAAACAAAAATTATATGATCAATTTTTACAAAGCTGGTATACAAATTGTACTTCTTCAAGAGGAATTTCTTATAATTTATTTACTCATTTTTATTTTAAGCTACAATCGTATTTAACTTCAGATCTCTCTGATAGAAATAAAACTACTTTAACTATTTTTAGATGTAGTAATCATAAACTACCCATTGACGTTGGACGTTGGAAACATATCCCAAGAGAAAATAGATTATGTGAACTTTGTAACACCGATTTAGGTGATGAATTCCATTTTATTTTGTGTTGTACTGCTTTGTCCGAAGATAGAAATATGTATATTCCAAAATGGTATTATGTCAAACAAAATAGTTTAAAATTTTATTTATTATTTAATGATACAAATTTATCTTTACAAATTAAATTAAGTAAGTTTATAACAATTATTAATGAAAGAATCGGTACTACCGGTCCTCCGGGTTAACATAATGTAGTTGTATACATGTAATTATGTTATGCCGTTACTCATGCATTATTTGTTATATATACATATGTTTATATATTCTCAATTGTATTTTTTGCAATATGAGAAATAAAGAAACTTGAAAAGCTCATGTGGACCTGAAAATATTGACCTTACAGAAAGATGGTCTTTATATAGAAAGGCACTTTTAATTGAAATACGTAACAAAAGGTTTTTGTTTTTTTAAAAAAAAACTACTCTAAATGAACTTGTATCTGGGCAAGTTTTATTGTATTTGTCTATGTTTCTGTTTCAGGTTTATTTTTTGTTATGGACAGTTGTGATAAAGAAAGATTATTTGAAGCTAGGAATGAATTAAGTGGTATATTAGAGAGTGATAAAATGAAAGGTGTTCCGGTTGTGATACTAGCCAATAAACAAGATATTCCGAGTAAGTTTTACTTTTTCAGCACCAAGAGTTTTAATTTTGATTATTTTGATATGATTATTATTTTAAGTTCTTTATTAACAGTTGACTTTTTTCTCAATAAGCTTATTACACAAGGGAGATAACTGAAGAAATACAATCAGATCTAGATGTTATTAGTTTTTCACATATTTTTGTAGTACGTGCTGACCACCAGTGATGGACACGCAGGGACAGCCTTCAGTGACCTAACTGGCACAAGTACCACAAAGCGACAGTACTAGACCCGAGATTAATCTGAATTTCTTTTTGCCGTTTTCAGTATTATAAAACACAATGTAATTAGCTAGCTGATGAAAGGAAATTTTTTATCAGGATGGAAGCCGAATTAAAAACATATTTTCTATATCTAAACTAGTAATTATTTAGTTCTCATTCTTTTTTTTCACAGGTTCTTTAACCCCAACAGAAATAGCAGAAGCACTTAATTTAACTGTATTGTTAGAAGGCAGAAAATGGACAATAGAATCAACTTGTGCTTTAAAAGGTGATGGACTTATTGAAGCCATGGAGAAAATGGGTCGGTTAATAAAGGAAAGGCGTAAAGAAAGTATAAAATAACATATGAACCTTAAGGATTAATCCGGCTGAGGACCACTTAAGATTAATCCAGTTTTGGGATCGTACAGATTAATCCAGATTAGGACCTAACAGAATTATCCAGTTGGGTACATTATAGATTAATCCAGTTGGGAACATTGTAAGATTAATTCAGTTGGAAGACTTACAGATTAAGCCATTTCGGGGCTTTTATGATTAATCCAGCTGACCTTTTAAGATTAATATAGTTTTGGAATCTTACAGATTAATCCAGTTTAGGGCCTTCACAAATTTATCCAATTGAGGAAATTTTAGTGTTAATACAATGAGGGACCTAACATATTAATCATGTTTGGAACATTGTAAGATTAATCAAGTAAGGGACCTTAAAGATTAATCCATTTGGGTACCTTACAGACTAATCCAAATGGAAGCCTTTATACATTTATCAATTTAGGGACATTAGAGATCTATCAAGTTAAATTTTATAACATTTAACAAATGCAGGAAGTGTGCTATTGAAATATTCATGTTTTTAAGTTTTTCTCTATGAAATGCTCCCTTACGCAAGGAGAATATTGTGGAAACAGAGCCAGGTGTTTGTAAAATCATAACTTTAATGACAACTTTAAGCCAGTTTTGGAATCTTACAGATTAATCCAGTTTAGGGCCTTCATAAATTTATCCAATTGAGGAAATTTTAGTGTTAATACAATGAGGGACCTTACATATTAATCATGTTTGGAACATTGTAAGATTAATCAAGTAAGGGACCTTAAAGATTAATCCATTTGGGTACCTTACAGACTAATCCAAATGGAAGCCTTTATACATTTATCAATTTAGGGACATTAGAGATCTATCAAGTTAAATTTTATAACATTTAACAAATGCAGGAAGTGTGCTATTGAAATATTCATGTTTTTAAGTTTTTCTCTATGAAATGCTCCCTTACGCAAGGAGAATATTGTGGAAACAGAGCCAGGTGTTTGTAAAATCATAACTTTAATGACAACTTTAAGCCACCTATTTAAAAAAAGTTTATCTCATTGTGGAACTACGGATATTGTTTTCATATATTTGTCGAGAAAATTTATAAGGTTTTCTTTAAATACAAACTTAATAAAAAAAAAAAGTATTGTATTTATTTTTTGTTTTAAGAGTTTTGATTGGTCACCGAGACATTTTCAGTCATATTATCTGTATTGTATTACTATTTTGTCCAAGCCGAGTTTTCTGCCTGGCTAAACGATGATATTTTTTTTTTTTTTTTTGGTTTTGCTACCATCGATGGTAAAAAGAAACGTACCATCGTTCAGGCAGAAAGTTTCGACCTATTGTTTATCATTACGCCTTGGGTCAAGAATTCAATAATCAGTGGATCAAAAGTAATAAGAATCCACCTCCAATGTACTGCAATAGTCTTCCGAATGAAACCGTATTTGGAACAAATATTATTATGACTTATTTGCAAATGTATTAGTTACGGAGGTGAATATATACAACAGTAATTACGGTAATATATGATTGCCAGGTGTGGTTTAATCTATCAAATAATGACTTTCATTTGTGGATTTATCCATGTCATTACGATTGTCATATGTAGATTTATTAACGAAATTATGATTTTCAGGTGTGGATTTATCCATATTATTAAAGTCAATTGTAGGTTTATCCAATGCATGTATATTATGATAATCATTTGTGGATTGTAATTTGTTGATTTATCAATGATATAATTATGTTCATAATTTGTGGATTTAATCATTGTATTATGATTGTCATGTGTGGGTTTTGTCATGGCATTATGATTGTCATGTGTGGAAATTTGAGTATTATATCTTGTGTCAGCCTTGTTTTATGGCTAGTTAAACCACGTTTATTTGTTTCTTGCGTAAGTTTCAGTGCGTCCAAAACTGTTTCGTGCGTTAGTATGAGTGTGTCCAAGGCTGTTTTGTGTTAGTTTTATTGTGCCGAAGGCTGTTCCGTGCGTTAATTTAAGTGTGTCTAAGGCTGTTTCGTGCGTTAGTTTTATTATGTCCAAGGCTGTTTCGTGCGTTAGTATGAGTGTGTCCAAGGCTGTTTTGTGTGTTAGTTTTATTGTGCCGAAGGCTGTTCCGTGCGTTAGTTTAAGTGTGTCTAAGGCTGTTTAGTGCGTTAGTTTTAATGTGTCCAAGGCTGTTTCGTGCGTTAGTTTAAATGTGTCCAAGGCTGTTTCGTGCGTTGGTTTTAGTGGGTCCAAGGCTGTTTTGTGCGTTTGTTTAGTGTCAAAGGCTGTTCCTTGCGTTAGTTTAAGTGTGTCTAAGGCTGTTTAGTGCGTTAGTTTTAATGTGCCCAAGGCTGTTTCGTGCGTTAGTTTTAATGTGTCAAAGGCTGTTTCGTGCGTTAGTTTTAGTGTGTCCAAGGCTGTTTTAGCGTTAGTTTTAATGTGTCCAAGGCTGTTTCTTGCGTTAGTTTTAGTGTGTACAAGGCTGTTTTGTAAGTTAGTTTTGGCGTTTCTAAGGCTGTTTATTGCGTTCAGATCATATCTCATCATTAAACCAAAATTAATATTAATTTAAACTCGCCTTTTCTTCGAAGGCTCCTTAATTTTAAAATGAAAGTGGTGAAATATGTTGAACTATTGCTGATATCTGTATATATTTTCCGTATTTTAATTTCTTACCCAAATGACCTATATTTAGTGTATTCCTTTTTTCAAATTTTCTTTGACGTGAAAAACAAGACTGGTCTATTAATTTCCCTCTATTTTTCAAATAAATCGTTTGGATGTAAAAATCTCGATTTGATATGAAATAGTTAAGACCTTTTTGTCTGTGACCAAGCTTTATTATATCAAGAATAACAGGCTGATGTCTGCTGTATTATAATTTGATGTTAAAGAAAAGGAAGGACAAAGATTTCTTATCAATTTTTTTTTAAAAATTTGAAAAATATAGGGTAATTAAACACACATTAAAAATATAAAACAATACATATAGATAAGAGTATCAATAAATTAATATTTTTCACCAGTATAGTTTTCATGCAGATCATCCACCAGTTTTCGTGGAAAAAATTTCAAATGTTAAAAAATTGTACGCATAACTGTGTGAAGCATTCTTGAATGTGGTTGAAAAAATTAAAATTTTACGGTTCGTCATATACATGACATTATATTTCAAACAGAAACAGATATTATAATAAATTATACTAGAAGGTTCGAGTCAGCATACTAGTTGCCATGTCAACATCGCCTAAATCAATGTTAGTTTTCACTCATTGCTTCTTTGAACTCTACTGAATTTTAACATCAAATCTAGTCTAATCTGCACATATTTTTTATACTTTAACTCTCATGGGTCATCACACTGGTTGTGATGTAAACATTGCCAATGAAATTTCAACCCGGAAGCAGTTGTGCGCATGCCTGCATAAATAAGTCAAGAACCCTAAACCACACCCCCAGATATATACTACATGTACTTCGGCTCTATTGTGTCCATCAAAAGTCTGAAGGTATTTTTTCAATATGCGTTTATCCTGTCTTGTTTTCTCATTATTTCATTTGTTTGTTGTTTCTGTTAAACATGCATTTTTTTTTCGTTCATTCATCTTTTGGTTGGTAACATTTTGCAATAACAACAATAATTCAAGCTCTATTATATAAAACTTTATTTGGATGATTTTATTTGTTGAAATAACAATTTATATCATTGATATATACAGCACTATTATTGTTATGAGACAATATTGTCACATGATTTCATTGTTTTGCCACCATCGTCATCATTCTTTATTACCGAGTCAAACTGGCACTAACGGAATATTACTTACATTAATATCTCCCCTTAGAAGTGAATTATCTCCCTTAGAAGTGAATTATCTCCCCTAGAAGTCAAACTGTCACCTTTCTTATCTCCAAACGTTTTCTACTCTGCAAAATCAATCGAATTATTCAAACTTTTAAAAATATTAACATTCACATTATGTACATCATTGTGTGCATGTACTCAGGAAGTACGGACTTATTTATTAAATCTAATGTTCACATGTTCATCAATACAGATATATACGTACAACCACATTTTTTAAATCTTTTCTGTCACGATTAAATACATCAAACATCATACATACTACTCTATCACGGATGAAAATGATTTGGGAAAAACAAATGACATATGACAAACGATATTGCTTTTAATTCACCATCATCTTCATTAATAAATTAATACTAATTAATTATTAAGAAAACATACATGTAATTAAGAGACAGTGTGAGCAATAATTTTTTAAAGCTGCGTTAACACCTTTTTTGCAACTCTTTCAGTGTCAAAATACTTTTGCATTTTAATAAAATAAATACAATCTAAAATTGTCAATGATTATTTATTTATATAAAAAAAATATCACTGGACACTGGAGACTTTGAGTACAGTAGTAACATATAGTCAGGGGCTTGATATTAGCTTTTAGGTTCGTACAAGTTAAATTCTTTTTAAACAAATCATTCCAAGCATAGAGTCATGTCTATGGTTTTCCTATAAATTTGTCAAAGTAGCGGAATCCTTACTTTAATAATCTTAAATCCCCATACCACTGCTATTCAGGGATGAAATAAATTGAAGATCCCGCTCGTGACTACATGACCTCTGACCTTTCTTTGGTCAATTAGGACTTAGTCGGGGAACTTACAGTTTTAAAAATATTACCATTGTCTTAGGTCAAAATTCTACAAGTGATATATGTTATTCAAAGCAAATACGGTAAGTTTAATAAAAACAATAAAATTGTCAGTTAAAATTTTTTACAACTTTTAACTTTGTAGCATGCTGTAGTATTTAAACCTATCTGGTGATATCGGCATTAGATTTTTCATCAATATATAGAATTTCCTTGGAGATTTTTTTTTTTTTGGCAAATCTTTGTAAAAAAATGTTTTTAATTTTTAAACATCAAACTTAGTACAACATCTGAAGTTCTCGATTCTGGTTAACAAACATACAATAAATGAGTCTTGGTGTGATTGTTGTTGTATATGGTGAAGCTATTAATACACGTATTCTTTTCTCGCTCGTGTCATAAAAACGAACTGTACATGTCACATGACTCAATTGTAAAATATGCTGTGTCACGTAGAGCTTTAAAATTGTTGGTAAAAAAAAACCTTGAACTGTTGCCGAAAAAATACAAATATTGATAAATAAGCATCATTTAAAACTTTTGTCAATTGCTGCAATCTAAACGGGTTTACAAAGCCTTGTTGAATGTTAGCACGAGGTTTAATGTCCTTATTTAAAGAAAATAAGAAAACTGAGGCACAGGCACTTATTTCAGTATAGGACCGCTTTTTTATGCTATGCATTTTTATTTTTTATTTATTTCTTTTTTGTAAAAGAGGTCCCATTATTAAAACAAGTTCCTGTAAACTAAGATTGTCAATTTTTGGCAATATTGGGGGTATATATAGGTCAATAATATGTTTTGGCTTAGGATAAAGTCTATCATTTCATATTTACCTCTGAAGAAACCCTGAACAAAACTTATGTGTTGCGCTTGCCTTAACTCTTTAAATATGTGATTTTCAATTGCAACTTATAGAACCAACAATGCACCAACAAACAGACATGCATGTAAATCGTACTATCAGAAAATTTGGTGAAAATTGAAAATCATTTTATTTAAATTTAAGTCTTTTAGGACATGTGCCATCTGCCGTTTTAGAAGAAAGAAAAGTGTGACAGAAACAATGCAAGCTATCAGATAGCCTCCTCTCTGTTGTTACGCAGGTATATATATAGAAACATATACAACATTTATTATCTGATGAGGAAGTAGAGTGGGGTAGTGGTATTTAATGCCCAATTCAATATTCTCAGATTTAACTTGCATAGCTGAAATTAGTTCTGGAATGGCGGAAGAAACCAGAGTGCCCAGAGAAAAACAACAATCTTTGAAGAACCAAGTGAAACATTTTCACACACTAGGATCAGCCTGGTTGGTAATTGAACCTAGGCGGTGAGGGACACTATGATCCAGAAGTTAGACAACTTCGCCACCCAGGCCTATAAACACCTCTTGAGTGCTATGTTCAAGCCGAGTGTACAAAATACAATACTGATTGACATACAATAATGTTCTGTTATGCCTACTTGGATTTTTTCATTTCTTTTAACAACCTGTGATACATGCAACAGGAAAGGCAAAATGAATGTAGGGTGGGATCAAACATGAGGGTTACAGCACAGACGAGTACCGAGTTCTTCGGTTGTTTTTTTCATTCAACTACTTTGAAAAGAAACAACACCTGGTTAAAAATGTGGCCTTGGCCTTTGACCTACACATCTTCCTCAGCTATAAGTGAAGTGACAGAAATTTTTACCTTTGCAGTGCACTCAGGGCAATGTGGAGGGAAGGTTCTTTATCGTGCCAGGCCTGCTTGGCAACAGAACAGTCACCACCTATTTTCAAGTCTTGGGAACCACGACATGTACAGTGTTCAAAATAAGTTTAAACTTTTGACTAGTCTGAATTACAAAAAGTCCTAAATTTTTAGAACATATAAGAGAATTTATAAAATATTACAGGTCTGCTTGGGCCTTCGGATTAGGCATTAATTTCAAACCCTGAATTTGTAGTTGAATCATGACCTACAAAATATACAACGTGAATGAAGAAAGTCACATGATAAGCATGTATCATATGACAAACATGTGATAAAAAGTTCAGACTTTGAAATTAAACCCAGATATAGACTGAAATGTATTTATACAATGGTGTGCAGGTGTGCATGTGGTTCAAGCATTTATCAGAAGCCAAAGCATATTATTAAATCAGCTAGTGACTCAATAATTTTTAAAAAGTTTAAAAATAATAAATATAATTATTAGAAAAACATAAAAATTAATTTTTCACAATAAAACTTATGTGCATTTAATTCTAAATAATTAACATTACATGCTGAATTGTTGGTGCACTGTTTGGTAGAATAAGGCTTCATTTGCAACTACTTTAAGACATAGATAATGTTATCCTTGAGTTACTTCCCTTTTGTTGTTATTCTTCTGTTTTGAAGAGGTAGAATAAATGATGGAGGGTACAAAGTTGATACTGCTATGAAAGGTTACACTTGAGTAAGATTCTTACCAAGATATGTATTGTATGAAACAGATATTGAACAAGCTGTCATATTTATTGGGTGTTGTTTCATATGCCATACGTTTACCCACTGTCAGTTAGTAAATCTACCTCAATGACAAAAGAGCAGGTAATTTGGTCACACTGCAAATGTCTAGCAAAAGTAGCAAACCTATTTCTTAGCACCTTTTCGAGTTTCGGTAACTGTATACCCATCAGACAAACTTTATAAAACAACTTACAGAAGAACTTTGATAACTGAAACTGCAACATCTCAGAAATTACAAATAAAACCCTAACAGATTTTCTATATAAGCCACACACACACACACACACACACACACACACACACACATATAAACCTCTTTAAGCTAAATAACCTAGATATTCAAATGCATTGTTTAAGTATTAAGTGAAATATTGTAATTAAAAAATCACCAAATTTTAAATTTTCCCCCTTTTTTATCAGAGTAAAAGAATTAGCAACTTTGTGGTTCCAAAAATAAACTTGAGGTAAAACCACTTGCAGTGTATTTCATTGTACTTGTATTAATTTTCTGATATGCATTTCTGAATTGATATGATTGTCCTGCAGTTTTGACAGCTAACTTAAGGTCTTAACGATTGCTAATACCCATGGTTATAAGACTAGTACACTGATTTCTTGATGTGAATTTTTTATTTGATATGATTGTCCAATATGATTTATTTGATAACTTTAATCACCATTCATAGCAAACTTCTTATACTGGCTAGTTTGCATTAATCACTTTGCTTTGCATTATAATGGAAGTTAAAAATACCATAACTAGATAGTTCAATGGTTAAGAGTTTACCAATGTTACCGTCAGATTGTGTTTTTAATGAACAATGTTACAATATCTGACCCAAGGTCTGCTGATTATCACACATTATGCACTGTGTATGCTTTATTTATCATCCTCAATTCAAAAATAATATTGTTTTTCAATTTATTATTATTATTATTATATATATTTTTATTTCAAATTATTATTATTATTATTTCTTTATTATTATTATTATTATTATGACTTCTTTATTATTATTATTATTATATTTGACTAATCATGCAATTACCTTAGTACACAGAGAATGAATTTACCAAGATTTCTCCCAAGAAATAAAAGTCACGTACAAATTTCTATATGGTGACCTCACGTGCATCTTTCAACTTAAACACCCCAATAATTCAAAGTCACCAGTGAAGCCTCATACACCTCAAGAAATCAAAGTTCTACTGTAAAATGTTTTGTTTGATTTAGCCTCCTGATTTAAGTATAATAATGTTTGGTAGTTATATTCTTAGTGTCACACCCTTCCAAACTAGTTATTATTTCTATTTTTATTAAAAATGTATTTTTTTTTTATCAGAATTCATGTATGTAATTTTTGATTACATTGTTAAACTCGATTCAAAAACCAAACAAAACTCATAGAATAGGGGTGGAAATTGGAGAAAAAAGAAGAAAAGGATTTTTCATTAGCTAGGTACCAATAACTTTTTTTTTTATAAAAAGCAAGCATGAACATGCTGTAATCAAAAGTTGTGAAATAATTCATTTTTTTTTTACCAAAACTGTTGGTTTGAAAGAGGAACTGATTAATAATTAACTTCACTCATTAATGTCATTAATTGAAAAAAGATAAATATTTTGAATAATGTTTAAATGTGGTCAAAATGATAGAAATACAATTATAAATCTACTAAAATATATTCTTGTTAAATACAAAACACACCCACACACATACACCAAAAAAAAAAAAATAAATAAAAAAAAATAAAAAAAAAAAAAAAAAAAAACAACAACTTAAATTTGAATTTCCAGAATTAAACTTAACCAATAACTGTTTGTCCAATTAGTACCTAACATTGGTCCACACGCCTTAAAACATAGGACAGGGGTTTGACAGCAAAGTAAATATTGCTTTTAACTAGTTGTTTGATTTTAAAAATTCTGAATTTAATAAAAATCTAAAAAATCTTAAACCATGTATATTTGTGTGCTTAACATGCCTAAGGAAAAGTGTGAAGTCATTTAATTTGGTACGACAGTGAAAACATGGCACAAGCGATACCTTTTGCATAGCAAACCTGTGATTGATTATTCTACCATCTTGTGGTTTTAAATTTCCTCCTCATGGAGACTTGAGATGCTTTACACAATTTTTATCTTGTAAATAAAAATATAACAAGCCATACTTAAAATAGAAAATGAAGCAATTGTATATATATATATTAATAAGTGTGTGTATATAATTAAACAGATAACTAAAACAATGGTGAATAATAATATGCACTAGATGATTAATATGTGTAGTTAAAAGCTTCATCAACAACCTACATCTCCTCATTATCTCACAGTGATCAATTGCATCACTAATCAAATTAGAATTAGAACCTTACTACTCACCTGAGTAAAGGCTCAACATCCACTGCAACCGTCTCTTAATAAATACATGTATTTTCATCTAACCAAAATATTTTTGAGATTAAGAAATAAAAAATAATTCAAAATCAAATTTCTGATGGAGAAAGTAATGGTGAAAGGAATTGCTGGAGATCTAGATCCTTGGAGATTAAAATTAAATCATGGCCTTAATGTTCCTTCTTTGGCAAAATTATGTGAAAATTAGAACTTGGTTTTGTATAGGTTCTAGATATGAAATAGTTGACGGTTCAGTTCTATTAATGCAATGAAACATTCTGATTTGAATGCCTAAAGTTTGCTCTAATGCATCTGTAATCCTGAGTTCAATATCGTGGGGAAAGTTTAACAAATTTAAAAAAAAAATTTAGTAGATACTATTGATATCAGCATACACTACATACACCCCAATCCCCCATTTACCCTGATGTAGAACCATTAAGTCCACTGGATAATGAATCACATTATTTGAAATTGAAGAGATTTTGTGAAATTTGTGGTATAAGTATTTTCCAAAGTATTCCACACAAATGATATGAAGTATTGTCCACAATCATTTGAAAAATAATAAATAAATGGGTTACCATGGTTACGTAGTACTGAGCTCAAGTGAGACAAAAGTTCACGTAATTTTTAAAAATTTTTATCATAAATAAAGGTCAAATATTTACATTTCATTCAAAATTTGAAAAAAATAAAGAAATTGAGTAAGATATAGGTTACTGATGATTACGATATACAAAGAAGGATAAGATCAAAAACATCTTTATATAAGTGTCACTTTTATTTTTAAAAATAAATCTAGACAAAATTCTAATGAAGAAGAACTCATTCAAAATATAAACAAAAACTAAAAATAATGTAAAATCATATCAAATCTATCTATTAAATGATTACTCGATTGTAAAAGGAGGAATAGGATTGATTGAGGTGTTAAAATATGCGATATATATATATATATATATATATATATATATATATATATATATTATATATATATATGTGATACTGTTGTAACAGAAACATAAACAAACAGTGTATAATAATAATAATAATAATAATAATAATAACACAATAACAATGAAAGACACAAACAAATGATATATATATACATGTATATACATATACATATATATATACACATCACGGTAGTGGTAGTGAACAAATATGGCCGGTGTAAATAACTTGGAAGTTGAGTTATAATAATTCATGTGTGCTTGAATGCAGCAAAGTTACTAGCAATTGCTGGCAAAAGTCTTACTTTTTTTCTTGTTCCACTTAAAAATTCCTTGTACATATCTGAGCGAAGATATCTAGAATAACTATCACTCTTCATCAGCTTAAATATATGATCCTGTCAAACATAAAGGTATTTATAATATCAAACTTTGTTACTATTATATTAAACACAGGGGCAGATTCAGAATTTTATTTAAAAAAAAAAAAAAAAAAAAAAGAGAATGGAAGAGTTTGAGAATTCTATCATCTGATATTTGCAAGGCTCAAGCCCCCAAGGTCTGAAGGCTGTGAAGAGACCAAGCAGGTTCATTGCAGAGCCCATAGACAAAAAGTGAATTTTTGATGTTTCTAGTGGACCTTTTGACCACATTTCTCTCTCTGTCCTGAATTTTTCAGAGTGGGAGTTGCGACCAACACCTGCTACTGATCATTCCTGTAAAGTTTCAGTAAAATCAAAGTGATGGTATAGAAGAACAGGTGTGGACAGAATGTGTCACACAGATGGACAGACAGATAGATGGACTTATGTACAGAATGCATAACTATATCCCTTGTAGATTTCTTAGCAGGGGACAAATATTTTTTCAGCTTAATCATGGCTAACACTTAGGATCAGAGGATAATATCTGAGGAACAAATCTGTTTATAAAATTATTTTTAATTCATTTCTGTATTCAATCTTTCTATAAAGTTTTGGAGCCTTTTCTAAAGTATTTCTGACTCTCAACTGACATAAAATTATATCTTATTTTCAACAAGAGCTTATCATTATCCTGACTCTTTGCTTTTTACTATCTCAGGGGCTCATTGGCAGAGCATCTGCCTAAAGAACAAAAGTCTGGTTTGAACCCTGGCCAAGTCATAAACTAGTCTTTAAAAATAAAGTTGTTACCCAGTGCCAGGATAAAGGAATTGGGAAGTGGTATGCTTATCTGTGGCATTCTGGCTTGGCAAGATAGCACCTAACGAAGCAGTCATTCTGAGTGCACCCTAGTACACAACAGGCCATAATACACGTCACATACAACAACTTGTTTTTAGATGAATCTATAGAGATCAATAACCTTTGTTCTCATCACAAAATTTAGCTGAAAAATTGCTGATGCAAAGTTAAACAACATTTTAACCAACATTAACTTTTTGCCCTTAACCTAATAAAAGTCTATAGCTTTTCTTTTTGCATCTATTACTCCTGTTACGTATGACTTCATTCTGATATGGTTTGTCACCTGTTTGAATTCTATACTAACCTGAGCTTCGTCAAACAAATAGCGGTTAGGATTTTTTTCCATTCTACTTCTGACAAGTTCTGTTATTCGACTATCTACATTGACAGGGTTATGAGCACCAGGAGCCAAAAACTCACTAAAAACGAAGCAGAAAATTTTACAATACATTTGTATTATGTATAACATGTATTTGCTGGAAACAAAACACAAACAGAATACCCACAATGCAATTCATGTGTAAAACATTTTTTGCCTAAAAGTGTATAGCATGTACCATATGCATTTTATCAAATGTTTTTCATTTATATAATCTTCAAACATTTTTTATTATTCATATGTACAGGTAAAACCTCATTATAATGACACTTGATAACTTTTATCACTTAACTTTTGACCACATTATTTTAAAATCCCAAAATCAATTTCTTTACAGTTTTCTTAATGAGCCTCCCTCAAATTATGGTCAAACAGCTTTATTACGCAAAAATCTTAACTGAACAATGATGACTAAAAATCAAGTTTTAACATTTGTTTTAATATAAGAACATTCAATTTAATTGTTTACATACCTTGAATTTACTGTAGCAAATTTAGAAAAGATTATTATTAGAAAATTACATTTAACAAATACCAAGGGAGATAATTCATGAGAACTGTTAACTGAAGAATAGCCAATATATTCACAAACTCCAATTTCACTGCAATAGAATTCCACTGAGCTCTACTTGATACCTTATAGTGTTTGTATAAAGTGACGTTTTCCCATAGTAACGATGTTTTTTCAGGAATATTTGATGTAAACCTTATCCATTTCATTCCGCACAAACGTTAAGAGGTATTGATCACGCGGTACACTGGCAAGTTCCATTAAAAGCTTTTTATCATCTTTATTGATATTAAGAACATACATATAATATTCATTTCAATTAGTTGCATATAAGTGTAGTGGAGAGAAGATGTTTTACACCGAGTCAAAATTTTTTCACTTCCCTGGATGCACTCAGTTCTGGGATGGTAGAGACAACTTGAGTGCTTACAGGAAACTACCTACCTCCAACAAGCAAACTGAAAAACTTTCTCACAGTATGATCTGCAAGTATGGGATTTTAATCTAATTGCTAATATTTGTTTGTTTAGACTATACACAAACTAATGACTTTTGAAGCCTCAGTGGCAATACCCCTAGGGCATTTTACTGTCAAGTTGGAATCCCACTGAGGCACATTCTATTGTTAAAAAACTTCTCAGTATGATGAAAGGATGGTGGTTTTCTCCAGACACTCCAGTCTCCTCCAACATTTCACAGTGACAGTGAACACATTCTATTGTTAAAAAACTTCTCAGTATGATGAAAGAATGGTGGTTTTCTCCAGACACTCCAGTCTCCTCCAACATTTCACAGTGAAAGTGAAAAAAAATCTTGACTTGGTAAAGCATTATGAAATTAATTCAATCAATGCAATCCAAAATTCATTGACCATTATCAGCTACTAAAAGTAAAACTATTAAAAATATTTACCAAAAAATTTCATGTACTTTACAATGGACTTCTTTCAACTGTAGACCTTTTAATTCTTTACAAGCTAACCAAAACCTGACAAAAAAATTAGAAAGTACTTAAGTAATGTCAGAAAATGTGAAAACACAAGCAACATCTATGGTTTAAAATCTATTCTTTTTACTTTAATTAAGAAGAGTAGGAACATGTATTCCTACAGTTTAATAAGATAATTATTTATGCAATGGTTGGTTGGTTGAATATAGTTTAAAAATGCAACAGAAATTTTTCAGCTATTTATTTTGAAATACTTTCTCTTATCCTTAAAGATTATGAAGTCTTGTTGTTTGTGGGTTTTTAAGCTAAGGTGTTTATGATCTGTTTTGTACAAGTGCACACTTATAGCTGCAGCCTTTATAGTGCTAGTTCACTGGCCTGAAATGTCACAGATAAATATCACAAACAACTAAGTGCATGATATTGTTACCTTGCTGACCAGGTAAAAAAAAGAGGAACCAAATTGAATTTAAATATTCCCAAAAGCAATGAAAACAACTACATCAAAATACTAAACTGCCAATGAAAATATATAAAGCAATAAATCTTGCCACATGCCAAAACATTCTATCGTTTTTAATTGTAAATGACTATTATAGTTTTCTGACCAATTTTGTAACTTTGTAAATAAAATATATATATAAATTCATTCACTTGCTGAAGAATTTTATTTACAAGAATATCAAATGTTCATATAAAATTGATGAAGATGAGTTTTAAAAAAAAAAAGCTTGTTTTTTCTTACTTTAAATTTTCTCCACTGAACTCTTTATCTAAAAATTTGCTAAACTGTTCCTTTCCTGCAGGATCTCTTAATAACTCTTCTATACAAAATGCCCACCGTTTAACTCTTCTCTGTGGTATATCCCGTGGATTTCTGTAAAATGAAAGGTAAATATCTCTGAGAGAGAGAGAGAGAGAGAGAGAGAGAGAGAGAGAAGAGAGAGAGAGAGAGAGAGAGAGGTATTGTTGTTTTATGTTTACCTATATTGAGGTTGTCAGTTCTGGTATGGTGGAGGAAACCGAAAGCCATGTTTAGATGTATTTAACATTTCATATTTAAGAGAGGTTAGATGAAAATCTCCAATCAAACAAGGGATAGTAATTTAGCTATTTATAATGAGCTATGAAAAGGACTTCTTTCTTCACTAAAGTGTGAAAACTAGGGGTGTTAATCTGCAAAATTTGGGCCCAAAAAGAGCCCTATTCTTAGTCTAAAAACCTACATTTTGTCTTAATCTGTTGGAGTATTCTTCTAGATGAATCAAATACAAAATTATGAGTTATAGGAAGTAGAGTCAATTAACCCCTTTTTCCTCCCCATGATCACAACCATATTATTTAAATGTATTTTCTTCCCATTAGATTATTTCGAGAAAAAAAACAGCAAGAAAAGACTTTTTTTCCAAATCTAAGACCCCAAACACAGTATAAAACCAGATTGTGCTGTGCTATACAGGTCTACTTCTTTGGAACGCAAGTATACAGTAGTGCTCAAGAAAACATTTGTTGACATAGATACGATATGTTAGTTACCAACAACGACATAACTAGAAAAGTCTTCGACTTTCCTACGTAAAAAGATGTACTGTAGGACTGACCTAAAATGACTAAGAATTAAGCCTATCATTTACTTACAAAGTTTTTTCTTGTTCCCAAAAGTCAATACAATCTGATATCCATGGGTTGGAGGGATCTGGTACAGATATAATTGCATCATATTCTGCATACTGTTCATAGTATGCCACATAACTATAACAAAAAAAAAAAGAACATGGTTTATATATAAAAACTAGAATAACGTCTCAAACTTGACAGTTTCAAATAAGACAAATGTTATAAGCTTGAAGTGATCTTTGAAATGACACCATAAATTCTTGATTATCTCAAGAATTAACAAAATAATTACAATTTTAAATTTTCTCAGATTTTTGTTCTGGATAATCTTAGTTACGAAATGATTACAAAACTGGAGTTGTTTCAAGAAGAATGGCATCAACCAAGGTCAAGGACATCAAACTATCAAAAGTTAATAAGACTTGAGACACAGGAGTTTAAAACTTTAAGAATTTGCATTTATATATATAATGTACATGTAAAATTACCATTTAACTTACCTTTCCGTTACTTTTGATATTTTTACCCGTCGTTTTTCTAACTTCTTTTTTAATACATTAATCTGGAATTAAACAATGAATAAAAGTTTTTAATAAAAAATAAAACTTGATAATATTTCACTCAAATAAAATATATATTAATGTAAATAAAAATTAAAAAAGTCTAATAAAACTTGTTATGTAACAGGAGGGAGGAAACACCTGAAAAATGAAAACACGTCCTCACCGAGTGCCCCACCGAGGATCAAAATGGATCCTTCTGGCTGATAAGTGAGCACTCTACCACAATGCAAACAGAACCGGACCAGATAGTCTGGCAGTAAATCACTCTATTAAACCTACTATGTATAAAGCAAAACCACAACTAGCTCAGTCTCGCTACATTCTTCCCCGTTATCTTGAGATTTCCCACCTTGGAAATCTCACACAACCCCTTGGAGGGTTATTTTGTTGGGTGCCAAATGTAACAGGAGGGAGGAAACAGGGGAAAACACATCTTCACCCAATGCCCACGCTGAGGAACAAACCTTGCCCTTTCGGCTGATAAGTGAGCACTCTACTACAAGGCTAAAAGTTTGAAACAAGATAGTCTGGCAGTAAATCACTCTATTATATCTACTAAATACAACACCAACACCACAATTAGCTCAGTCCTGCTACTGTCAGAGAAACAGTAGACAGCCAGGTAGGATCTGTGAAAGCCTGGTTTACCTGAATAAAATTTATTAATACATAAAAAAAAGAGAAACAGTAGACATCTAGTCCATTAAATGATTAAAACTAAGCAGGTTAGAACTTAGGCAAGTTGTAAAAGCCTTCAATATCTCGTCATGAAGGTAACTGTGACTGAATTTGGGTCAAGGCAAACCACTTTAAAGCTTCCAGGCCCCGGTTTCACAATCATTCCTCAACTAAAATTTTCCTCAACTTAATTTTGGTGATTTCTTTTTCAATCATAAATAAACATTTGTGATAAAACTAAATCAGATGTAAAAGGTTAAAAGTGATCTTTGAAATGATCCCTAAAATTCTTGAAATCTTAACAATTAACCAAATTCTAAAGTTTTCAATATTGCAAGATTTAATTTAAGTAAAGGAATGAATGTGAAACAGGAGCCAGGCCTTTTCATTCATGACAAGAATATGTTTAATGATTTTACTACTTCGGTACATGTCAAGGTCAAAAACTTTGCAAACTTGGGTCTGTCAATATTCCCCGTGAAGTTTCATTACCATTCGTTTACTGGTTCTAGTTGGTTTGTTGGTTGTAATGTTGTTTAACATCCCATCAGCAATTTTTCAGCTATATTTTCTATTGATATCATTAAAGTGAAAGTAATTTTTGAATGACTTATGGCAGGCAAAAGAGAGTTGGAACAGTTCTGCTCGAGTATTTGCACGGGTGAGCTAAACACTTATCCTGGACATTTATGGTGATCATTATAAACATCTTCAGTACTTTACAAAGGTGAGCAAAAAAGATCCAAGTTTATGCATTTGACCGGTTAAGAGTTGAAGCCCTAGAAAAAGATTACATTTATTCATTGACGATTCATCAATATTTATGTACTTGGTAAATGACAAAAATTTAATGAACTTGAACGTGGCACAGGTGTTGACATACATAAACCAATAGTGTGAAATATACACCAGGTGATATATAGGGCAATAAACCAACATGTTGCAGCATCTGACCTGAATAGCTAGCATATACTGCTCAAAAACAAACCTGAGGGCTGGTTAAGATCAATACATGAGAGACATCCGTGCAAATTAATTACTGACCAATTTTAACTATCCGATAACTTACTGCCCTATACCATGCCACTAAACCTGAAGTCAAGCGCATAAATAATAGGCTTATTAATGATAGGCCATTTTAACATTTTTTTTTCTAATGCTGCTAAACTTTAAGCATGTCACATAGGTGATAGTTAGCTGTGATTTTAGCCATCCTTTAAATGTACAGGTGTGACCTTATTAAAAAACTGTGATAAATTGGTTTTTAGTTGTAAAATATCCATGTAGTATGTACTAAACAGTAACTACTATGGACAGAGATAAAATCAAGTGGACTACCGTATTTCAACTGGCAAGAGTTATGGTTTCAAACCTCGGTTGACTTGAGAATTTTCTTAAGTAGTTTTTACTGTCTGAAATAAACTAAATCTATTATCAATTTATTTCTGATGTAATAGTGCTTTAGGCAAATTAAAAAATTTTCAGCCTCTTAAGAGCAAAATTTTAAACCACCTTTCATCATAAAAGAGGAATTGATTGGATAAATGATGTTTTATGGCCCAGTCAAGATTCAAATACAAAGAACATAATTAAATGGCACTTTATGGCATATAATAAAATTATTTCTTCAAACATATTTATAAGGCAAAAAAAAATAAATCATAAATCACAACTTTTCAATTAAAAATAAAAGGAAACAGATGTTTTCTATCAAATACAATTAAACAACAAACAACTATATAAAAAGAAACATTTTCTAAATCAGAATTCCCATCAATGTTATTCAGGGCATAAATGTGATATGAGAACATCTTTACATGAAAACGGTCAATATTCTCACAAAAACTGTGGCTCTTATTCAAAATGGAAAAAGTCTCTCAAGACCTAGGTTTGAATCCCACTTGGACAGATGCTAAGAAGAGAAATATGTTGGTTTGTTTAAAGAAGGTTGGTTTTTTGTCAGGCAATCTGGTTTCCTCCACCATCCTTAAACATGGTGAGCAGACTGTCTCAATATAAGTTAAAAATAAAACCCCATAACTGCATGATTGTGCAATTTGAATCAACATGTGACCCCAGTTTCACAATCATTCTTTAACTAAGATTATCCTTAAATCAAATCTAGCAAATTTTGTGAATGTGTTTTGCAACTACCAATAATTGAAATAATAATAATAATTATAATAATAATAAAGCAAAATAAAACTATAATTCTGCAGCATTCAGCTGGAAATGATCTTCAAAATGACATCTTAAAAAAGCTGCATTAAGTTTTTCCATTTTCTGAATTTTTTTTGATTTTCTAAAAATATATTTTTTTAAAACAAACTTCTAATCACAATCCATGAGATTCATTTTCTAAAATTTCATTTCTTTTAGTTGTAAATAAACAGAATCCTCTAACTGGTTGGTCAATGTTTAACGATGATTATTGTGAGCTTTGAGCATGCGCACAAAAATTCCAAAGAATAGAACATGAAACCTGACAAATTGTTTTAATTGTCAGTCATTAATATCCAGATGTATTCACAATGATTTTATTTATCCCTTAATAAGTCACAAATGACAAATTCAATGAAGTTCTGTGCTTAATGTATCATATTTCACCGTTTTGTAAGTTGTGTTTAAATGACCCTGTTTTTTTTTTACATACCCATGTTCTAAAATTAGATCCAACATGCTACATCTCGCTGTTATTTCTGTATTTATTTGAGCTTTTATCGTTGAACTAAATGTAACATTGTTTATTAGGAACATCATTAATTAGATCAGCACCATTTTAATTTTTTCCTTGGAAAACCTAATGCAACTTTAAATTCCTGAATATCTTAAAAAGTAACAAAATTATAATGATTACAATTTTGCCAGATTTAACTTAATGAAAATCTTAGTTAAGGAATGATTGTGAAACTGGGATATGATTCTGAAGTTACACACAATATCAATTTAAAGGCTATAAAAGATAAAGATAAGCTTGTTTTGTTTATATATATATTTACCTCGTGTCGTATACTATCACAAGGATTATGTAAATCGGCTTCAGAAACACTAGGGCTTATTCTTCCACCAGGGACTGCATAATTTGGCTATAAAAGAAAAACAAAATTAATCAAGAGTGTCATTCAAAAATAACCAAGAATTCCACGAATTTAAATGTCTCACCTGGTTAGTTTTTGATTGAAATGAAAACACATTACTTTAACATAAACTTTCACATTTTGACACACAGCTACCGCCGCCTACGACAACACAGAAAAAGTTACACCTAAGTCTCACCTCATGGCAATGCCAGGCTCGACAAAAATGTGGAAATTGTCTCAAAACATCTATTAATTTTCATTTATCTTATAATTCTAGAGAGCAAATTTCTATTTCAAGATTTCTGTTTTCTTCTTCTTCGTGGTCAAGCGGAACAAAGTGTGCACTAATTAATTACTGTACTCTTTAATGCAGCTATGTTTAAATTTCACTAAGAACAGATCCTTATGTGATTTATTAAAACCTGTCAGTTCACTTTCCACAGGTTCATGGTTTTCTTCAGTTTTAGCCATCAACTTTAAACTGACTGCTCTATTGTTAGTGAAAGAATCTAAACTAAAACTTTAACACCAAACTTTACTCCACTCATGTATTTCATACGAAATGCATTGAGAAAGAAACATAATCTTTAGCTAAATTACAAGCATCTCTTTACATTGACTAGAGGACTCCTTTAGCTGTGTGGTCTAAAACCAAGCAGAGGCATTGCTTACTATGATGCAACAGAAGCATCTGCCTTGGTGAAAATCAGATCTTATTATTTTTTTTTAATTTGTTACAGAAACAAGAAGAAAATAGAAAAGAATACAAAAAATTATAGTAAACAAATATAAAATTATAAGTTTTGTCCTCGGTTGTACAGACTTCATTACTTAAAAGATCTTGGCAAATATCAGGTTCAGGTGTTGCCAAAATGCACCATTTAATGCCATTTTTCAAATTTTTCTGGGAGCATGCCCCTAAATCCCCTAGATTTGAAGCACTTTTGGCTGTAATTGGTTTTTTGCCCCAGCCAAGCTTACAGATCACAGTGACTCTCACTGCTTAGGTTTAAATCCTGATCTAGCAGATCTTAGTGTGAGAAAGTTTGTCAGTTGGCTAGACTCGGGTGTAAAACACCATTACTCCACTCCATTCCACATACAAAGTATCGAGGTACACATAATTTAAAGCATCTCTTTACATGGACTAGTGGACTCCACGGCTGTGTGCTCTCATCTCAATATTACAGATCACAGTGCCTCTCATCCCCTAAGTTTGAATTCAGCTAGGGCAGATCTAAATGTGAGAAGGTTTATCAGTTTGGTTCCAAAGGTCTGTGATTTTCTCTGGGCATTCCAGTTTCCTCCAACATCCCAAAACTGGACATCTTGATATAAGGGATAGAATCTTGACTGGGACCAATACTTCACCCAACTTCACTCATGCATTCCATATACAATGCTTTTAGAAGCTTAAGAAGCAAGTAACTTAATGCTAAATTACATGCTTCTCATTACATAGAAAAGATTATTATTATTTACCCTTGTCATCTTTGAATGTCTGTTCATTCTACATGCTTTCTTAATATCTACCTCAGTTGTGTTGACACACCCTGGCTGTAAAATATAAATTTTATTTATTTATTTAAAATTTTCAAAACAATTTAAAAACTCCCCTCAGTTCTTAAATTAGAGATAAAATTTGAATAAGAAAACTAATGAAACGTACTTGCAACCACTAAATTAGTTTAATTTTCTTAGAACAATTTGGTAATTACAAAAGAAAGTTCAAAATTTTGGGAAAAGGACAGTTCAATTTTTCAAAATATGCCTATTTAAATTAAGAACATTGAAATCTTACTAATTTGATTATTTTTCTGAAAATTTAGAAATGAAAGATGTCTTTTTAAAGATTATTAACCTTATTACATATGTATTCTAGTTTTGAACTTTTCTCAAAAATTTGTTTTTCTTGTTCCATGAAATATTGATGAAATAAGCAATTCAAATTCAGGAAAATCTTAGTTAAGAAATGGTTGTAAAAACAGGGCCTCTGCAATGTATACATAAATTTATATTAGCATATTTTGGTTGGGCTTAACTGTTAAAATGTAATTAAAGAAAGGATAATTGGATAAAACTATTTTGATAAAACTGGTACACAAGTGCATTATAAAAAAGTTTACATTATGTGGTACTTTAATTAATATAGAAATACGAAACTAACCATAGGTCTATGTACATCCCAGAATGCCCTCTCCTGACTATCTAATACTTTTCTTTCTAATTTATCTCTTTTTTTATCAACTCTATAATAAAAATTGAAAAAAATTTATAAAAATTATTTTAAAACACAAAAGTAAAATTATCATCTAACAAAACACTCAATATAAATCTGATATAGATAATTATTTATAATGAGTTTGTCAATTTTTGTCTGTTATTATGCAATATTTGTGTTAGCATTCTACTTCTTGAAGCATTCATGCCTTGCTTACAGTTATTTAATACATGTATGTTAATGTTTAGAAAAGCCTAAGACTGGATGGTTCGGTTGGTTAAATGCTGTTTATGTCCCTAAATCCCCTTTTAGGATTTCTAGCTATTTGGGGTAAGACCATTTAATTATCTTTAATTCAAGGATTATTCTAAACAGAAATTCAAGTGTTATGCGAGATTTGAACAAGTGTTTCTGACCTGATTTGTGACAGTGCACAGTTTTTTTGGTGACCTTCAGAATGATAGTGCTCTTGCCCCCAGTGTACTAGATAACAAGAGGCCCAAAAGGGCCTGTGGAGCTCAACTGACAAAAATGGTTCTTGTGCCTTCATTTATATAAACTCGGTACAAGGACTTGGGCTGACGTTAAATGCTAAATATAAAAGCTGTAGGCCTTACAGTTTCAGAGAAGAATATATTGAAATTTGACTTCCCATATAAGTATATGTAGATATATGTGCCCCTTGGTGGGACCAAAAATGGACCGGGGGCCACCATTTGTACAAACCTGGTAAAGGGACTTGAGCTAATGTTAAATGCCAAATATAAAAGCATTATGCCTTACAGTCTCAGAGAAAAAAATTTTTAAATTTGATTTCCAATATATACATATGCAGATATATGGACCCCTGGGGTGGGGCCAAAAATGGACCGAGGGCCACCATTTGTACAAACTTGGTAAAGGGGCTCAAGCTGATATTAACTGCCAAATATGAAAGCTTAAGGCTTCATGGTTTCAGAGAAGAAGATTTTCAAAGTTGATTTTCCACTATAAGCCATATATGCATATGCAGATATATGGACCTCTGGGGTGGAGCCGAACATGGACCCAGGGCAACCATTTGTACAAACTTGGTAAAGGGGCTCAAGCTGATATTAACTGCCAAATATGAAAGCTTAAGGCTTCATGGTTTTAGAGAAGAAGATTTTCAAAGTTGATTTTCAATTATAAGCCATATATGCATATGCAGATATATGGACCCCTGAGGTGGGGCCAAAAATAGACCGGGGGCCACCATTTGTACAAACTTGGTAAAGGGGCTCAAGCTGATATTAACTGCCAAATATGAAAGCTTAAGGCTTCATGGTTTTAGAGAAGAAGATTTTCAAAGTTGATTTTCCATTATAAGCCATATATGCATATGCAGATATATGGACCCCTGGGGTGGGGCCAAAAATAGACCGGGGGCCACCATTTGTACAAACTTGGTAAAGGGGCTCAAGCTGATATTAACTGCCAAATATTAAAGCTTAAGGCTTCATGGTTTCAGAGAAGAAGATTTTCAAAGTTGATATCTCATTATAAGCCTTATTTTCACTTTTTACGAAGTATGACAGAAAAACGTTAAAAACGCGTAACCTAGTTTTTGACAGAATTTCACGAAATGTACAACCTACATGTTTAAGGGTGTCTAGAAGCTAAATATCACATCAGATTTTGAATATAACCTATGGTTTCAGAGAAGAAACTTATTTTAGGTTTTTTACATTCTAGGTCGCTGTGACCTACTTTTGGTTGCCATGGAAACCAATTGTACAAATTTTCATCTACTCCTTCTAGGGATCATTCCTGCAAAGTTTTGCTAAAATTGGCCCAGTAGTTTCTGAGTTTTTGCTGTTAACGGACGCACGCACGCACGCACGCACGCACGCATCATGCCATAAGCTCATCTGGCTTTAGCCAGTTGAGCTAAAAATGACAGAATTTAAAGAAAATTGTCCATCCAAAATTAGCAGGAAAAGGAAAACACTTTTTTTTGATAGGGATATGCAATATAGTGTTAGTTATTTATTGAACCATCAGTATGTTTGTGTTTGATCAAACAAGAGTTCTGCTAAACTCATTTAGTACAGTGCTCGTTTTGTATGTAGGAGGTCTGGGTTCAAATCCTAGGTAAGTCTAACCAAGACTTGAAAATAGACTGTTCTTTTGCCAAGTACTCAACATTTAGAAATGAAAGTCAAGGGGTTCTTCAGAAGAGATGTACCTTAAAAACTAATGCCTATGTCATGGCAGGTGTGGCATGCACCGCAAAGGTGAAAATTTTTGCCACTTCACCTATAGCTGGTGAAATCTTAATATAAATAAAATATTCTTGACTGGGATGTAAAACCCTGTTAAATCAACTAATTAATCAATCAGTTCTGTTAAAATGTGAATCACAATGACAAAGGTATTGTCAGATAGAAACACATAAATTTTTTTGGTTTCATATATAAACCACTAACTTGGCTTGTGCTTCTGCTTGCATAAAAATAAATTCCCATTTTCTAGAAAACATCTTTTGTAGTCTGGCTAGATTTTCAGCTTCATAATCAGCAAGTTCTAACCGTTGTTTATTTTGCATTGTTCTCTTGCATAAATACACAGCTAAAAAAATATAAAAAGAATAAATTGTTTAAATACACTAAATGTGTATGTATATTATATAAACATGCATATTTATTTTATTTGGAAAAAATGTTTAATGGCAACACAGAATAACTTTTTAGGTATTAGTGCAGCATTTCATCCTAAAAGGGGTTATTGACCCCGAACTTATCATTTTAACACCCCCCCCAACAACAACCCCCCCCCCCCCTCTTGTGTGATACCACTCTGATCTTACTGACATCATCATATTGTCATAAGACCACTGCAGTAGCTCAGTTGGTAGAGTGTTTGCTCCATAAGTTGGAGGTCATGCTCGCTCCGTAAATTGGAGGTCGTGGGTTCAAACTCTGACCTGTTTGGGTCTGACCCGAGACTTGAAAGTGACTGTTCTTTTGTAAAGCACTCGGCATTACCTTGTCACGGTAGGCATGGCACAATAAAGAACCCTGCTGTATAGTGCCATCAAGGCAACACACAGGCAAAATTCCTGCACTTACGCCTATAGCTGATGACATCTTGATATAAGTGAAATATTCTTGACACCATTACTCAACTCATATTGTCATAGCATGTAACATCTTAAATGTTCATATTCTTAGAATTTTGATGTTTTCTTTATCATGCAGAAAAAAATTCTGATTACAGAAATGACATTTTTCTTGAAAAAAACAATAAACAGAATTTTACTGAATTTATAATTTATTCAACTCATTGAATAAATATTAATTGAACTTATTAAAAAATCCTGCACAAAAATAAATACTACTCACTCAATAAATTCAATATCACAAACACATTTACGTAAAATCAGCTACAGATTTATATTCATTGATCATGGTAACAGTTTATTAAAGAAATATATTTCTTATTGGTTTAACCATAAGCAGCAATATATATAATTTATTAATTTTGTTATGTACAAAACGGCTTTAAGGCAAGTCTTTTTAATCTTTAGATCTGTTTTTCATTAAATCACTTTAAACTCGGGCCCTCAATTATTTCTAGACAATCTTGTGTCTATTGACTAATATTTCAGACGTTTGACCCAAATAGGGCAAAAACCAGAACAAGAAGTTAAAACAAATCCAACCTAACCAGATCATAATGAAGGAAAATTTGTTGGATTGCTAATGCTTAAGGTTTGGTGGTTTTGTCCATCACCATCTTCATCATCACCATCATCATCATCATAAAAAAAAAATAATAATAAATAATAATAATAATATATAGATAAATGGAAATAATATTAATATCAATAATAATAATAAAAAAAATTAAAATTAAAAAAGTGCTTGACTGATGTGGAAAAACAATATTATTCCACTTCTAAATTTCTAAATAAGGCCACAGTGGACATAAAGGAGGATAACTGGATACTTATAAGTTTAGATACAGTTGAGTGATCAATCACCATCATACATATATATATATATATATATATATATATATATATATTACACATTTTTTGTTCAGTAATTATTTTTGGATGAACAGTATAACTCCGCTTTTTAATAAATGCCACAATGGACAAGAAGGTGGTTAACATAACAGGATAATTTTAAGTTTTAGTTACATGCGAGTGATCAAGCACCATCCTATACATATAAAATACACAATTTTTGCTCAGTAAATAATCAGTGAAAAAAAACAATATAACTCCGCTTCTTACTAAAGCCACAACGAACACAAAGGTGGATAAAATAACTGGATAATATAAGTTTTAGTTACATTTGAGCGATCAAGCATCATCATAGATATATATAGAATACACAATTTTTGCTCAGCAAATTATTACAATTTGATATTTAAACAATCTGTTAATAATCATCATTTACAGAACAAATTATCTATATTTGTATATGTACATGTCATAAAACTAATTTCACCTCAGGTACAGCATAACCGATGATAAACAAAGGTATTTTAGCGAGTATTTAGTTTGATGTTTGTTGAGTAAATTACTTTGATCATTTGATGATACATGTATTACAGTTATTATATATAAATAAATAATGTATCCAAACACTAAAGGTTTTTTGTGTACATATTGTAAGTCCCATGACTCTTTCTTTTCTGCACTTCCATATCATTTTTATACAGTCAGTCCTAAATTACTTGACATATTGCATTGCTTTACATGCCGCAGGTCACTTCATATAAATATGCCACACATTACGTTTCACACTGCAGGTCCTACATCACTTGACATACATCAGGTCTTGCATCACTTTACATACAGCAGGTCCCACTTCACTTTTAATACAGCAGGTCTCACATCACTTTACAAACAGCAGGTCTCACGTCACTTACATACAACAGGTCTCACATCACTTTCATACAGCAGGTCTCATATCATTTACATACAAAGCTAGTCTCACATCACTTTTCATACAGCAGGTCCTCATCACTTTACATACAGCAGTCTCACATCACTTTACATACAGCAGGTCTCACATCACTTTACATACAGCAGGTCTCACATCACTTTACATACAGCAGGTCTCACATCACTTTACATACAGCAGGTCTCACATCACTTTACATACAGCAGGTCTCACATCACTTTACATACAGCAGATCTCACATCACTTTACATACAGCAGATCTCACATGACTTTACATACAGCAGGTCTCACATCACCTTTCATACAGCAGGTCTCACATCACTTTACATACAGCAGATCTCACATCACTTTACATACAGCAGATCTCACATCACTTAACATACAGCAGGTCTCATATTACTTTATATACAGCAGGTCCCATATCACTTTACATACAGCAGGCCCCACATCATTTTACATACAAAAGCTAGTCTCACATATTTTACATACAAAAGCTAGTCTCACATATTTTACCTACAGCAGGTCCCATATCAATTTTCATACAGCAGGTCCCACATCACTTTACATACAGCAGGTCTCACATCACTTTAAATACAGCAGGTCCCACATCACTTTTCATACAGCAGGTCCCATATCACTTTACATACAGCAGGTCCCATATCACTTTTCATACAGCAGGTCCCAGATCACTTTACATACAGCAGGTCTCACATCACTTTACATACAGCAGGTCCCATATCACTTTACATACAGCAGGTCCCATATCACTTTTCATACAGCAGGTCCCATATCACTTTACATACAGCAGTCCCATATCACTTTACATTCAGCAGTCCCATATCACTTTACATACAGCAGGTCTCATATCACTTTACATACAGCAGGTCTCACATCACTTTACATACAGCAGGTCTCACATCACTTTACATACAGCAGGTCTCACATCACTTAACATACAGCAGGTCTAACTTGACATTAAAGCATTCTAACCTTTCTTTTTCTCAAGAGCTTTATAACAAAAAATAAGGGCAAAAATAGTCTTCTCAATATCATTAAAAAATTCATGATGTTATTGCCATGCTGTATTTTCAAATGTTAAACTGTAATACTAATAGGGTTTGTGTATTTTCTGTTTAATTATCATTTAACCCAAGGGCCACATATCATCATGATTATGCTGTTATCATAAATACAACTGCAGGGTTGGCATTTCTTTTTATGAGTTTTCACACATGCCTGTAATTCTCACAAACTACCCTCAGAATTTGTTTTCATAACATCAAAGTTGTGTTATAATCTATTAAGCTTTTAAATGTGTCCAGAGAAATTAAATGACATTGATTAACATTCCTCTTGTAGTTTAATGATTTTAATAATTTAATTCTCAGAAAAGATACAGTTATATGGGGAAGGGGGGGAGGGGTTGGTGGCCTAATGGTCTAAATTACATGCATTCAGAGCAGTGTCTCTCGCCACATTGTTTGTAAGTTAGGCTGTCAAGGGTAGATGGTATTCTCTGGACACTCTAGTTTCCTCCACCATTCCAGAACTGACTGCCTCTATACAAATCTAGACAAGGGACTTAATTACCATGACCCCACTTTTTATATAGACTATAGACTAACATACTGAATACAAATATTAGTTCAGTAGTCAAAATGGCTTCAAACAGATTAAAAACCCATAACCACCCTAACTGAAGCAATAACTATACACTGGCATTAAAACTAACTGAACTACCCTGACCACTACACTGTCCACTTATTACTCACCATAATCAGTATTTTCTGGTTCACCACACCGTGATGGCCAAAAACAAGGGGTCTAAAACATAAAACAATACATAGTTAAAAAAAAAAAAAAACATGTTAAAGTTGAAAAACAAAAATTTTTTTTGCCTTGGTTATAATTGGTCCCTATCTATGTCCCAGTTATCTTATTGTTATCTACCAAATACTTATAATTATGGATGTAGAATTTCTCCTATCTGAGTTTATACTTCAGTATTAGTGTGTTTTTCATTGTTTTGGACAAGCTTAAGAACATTCAGGCTATTACTAGTTTTTTTTTCTTTTATGTATGGCCTAGTAGTGAGTTACAATATATTAAGCAGATAGATTCTTATGTTCATGTTGACACATAAATCAGATTGGTGGGTTGCTTGTAATGTTGTTAAAAGTCACATCAGCAATTTTTCACCTATTTGCAACAAGAGCAGGGTTATTCATCTCTAAGGATTAACCTAAGAAAACAAGTTTATGTATAGGTGAGATGTGGGAGTATGTATTATCGTCTGCTTTGTACTAGCATGTACTCCAGGCATCTTTTTGTAAAGATGCTAACTCACTTGTCAGTATGCCATAGACAAACACAATAATCTTTGTCCCCTTAATGCTAAGGGCCAAGTGAGAAAGCACTCACTTGAAATTTAAAAGCCTTATGAATGACCTGGCTAGGGGAATGAACCCCAAGCCTCACGTTCTTGAGGTAGACCAATTAGCCATTAAGTGGTCCACATTAATTAGACATCAAATGACCAATTAACCTAGGATTCACTGATCAAAAAAAAAAAAAAAAAAAAAAAAAAAAAAAAAAATTCCAGTTTAAATATAAGTATGGTAGACTTATCATAAATGGTGGTATGGTGTATAGTTTTATCTAAAAACAGAACTAAATACTTCAAATATGCCTTCTACATATCATTCATTATTATTTCAAATTGCTTCGTTTGGATGATGTACATTCGAAAACAGCTGATCTGTAACTAAAATTTCAATTTTTGTGCTAAGAAAGGGTATCACCACACCACTTAATTCTATAAAATTCTCTCCCAATTTTTTTTTAACTTGCAAAACCACAAAATTTTAACCCAATAATAGTGTAAATTGGGAAATTTTTGTGATCATTTTATTTTCGCATTCATTCATGAGTAAAGCTAGATGCAAAAATAAACTTTCACTAATATTAATAAGTCAATATTATTTTTACTAGCAGTCATCAGATTACGTGAAGTTAAAAGTACACAAATAGATGTCCATGTTGTCTTTCATGACTATTAACTGATGCCAAAATTTCTCAATTTACAGTACTTATGATTTATATTAACTAAGTTTTCTCATACATTTAGACTACACAAATTGATAAAATTAAATGATATCAGGTAAAATCTTCAGAGTATTTTAATTAGGCCAATTTCAGCATTTATAAGAAGGATGTTGTCTTGTACTTTTAGTTCCCTCATGAACTCCAAGCACCCGCTGCTTGACAAGCATCTACGCTTGAAACAGATTTCAACTTAAATAAAATATTACACAAAAAGACTTTAGTCATTATTATTATTATTTTTTTTTTGGGGGGGGGGGGGGGAGAGAATATAAAGAATATTTTCTTACCTGAAACCTGTAGTAGGTATTGTCATTTTTGACGGTCAGCATGTGGTCATCAATAGGGAAGAAATAGCCATGGGATGCCATTAAATGGGCCAAGTGTAATGCTTCTACTGAAACAGAGATTTCATTTTAAAATATCTGCCAAAAATAAAATATCAATTATAACAAACAACAGTGTAACTTAAAATTTGTTCCACCAAAGAACATAAGATTCTGCTGGAACATTTTCTCTAGTAACTAATATTAAACAGATGGAACAATATCAGCAGTGGAATTGTTCTATATGGAATAAAGCAACAAGTAATTTCCAGTGGAATTGTTCCATATGAAATAAAGCCACAAGTGATTTCCAGTGGAATTGTGGAATTGTTCTATATGGAATAAACCCAAAAGTGATTTCCAGTGGAATGGTTCCATATGGAATAAAGCCACAAGTGATTTCCAGTGGAATTGGTCTATATGGAATAAAGCTACAAGTGATTTCCTGTGGAATTGTGGAATTGTTCTATATGGAATAAACCCAAAAGTGATTTCCAGTGGAATGTTCCATATGGAATAAAGCTACAGGTGATTTCCAGTGGAATTGTTTCATATGGAATAAGGCCACAAGTGATTTCCAGTGGAATTGTTCCATATGGAATAAAGCCACAAGTGATTTCCAGTGGAATTGTTCCATATGGAATAAAGCCACAAGTGATTTCCAGTGGAATTGGTCTATACAGAATAAAGCTACCAGTGATATCAAGTTTATTTAAAAACTTGATTCATAATAATTAGTTAAAAGATATCTATATGGATTTATTAATCATTCTGAAACAGTTCTGGATTGTAGGACGCCTACCCTATCCCCAAAATTGAATTCTGGTAGAAAATATATACTCAAAATTTGATTTTGGTGCAAAAACCTACACGTACAATTTAATTTTGGGGCAAAAACCTACATTTACAATTTAATTCTGGGGCAAAAACCTATACTCGCAATTTAATTCTGGTGCAAAAACTACAGCAGAAATTCTTCTAGAAAACCTACTTTCAAAATGTAATTCTGAACATTATGGTTACAGTATGAATAAAGCGTAAAAGGCTGAAAAAACATTATCATTTACAAAATATGGATCTGTTTTTTACTTAAGGCAAAATCATTGTTAAAAGCTTCAGAATTATATGCAAGTTCAGAAACAATTAACTTAACACATCAATTCTTACCAAGGAGTAGCTTTGGCTAGTTAAAGTACGTACATGTAGTAGTAATCGTACTTTATTCAATTCTTAAAGTTGCATAAGTTTTCCAAAGAAAAAATTAAAACGGTGTTAATCTAATTAATGATGTTCCTAATGAACAATGTTACATTTGGTTCAACAATAAAAGCTCGAATAAATACAAAAATTACAGTAGTTACCCAGCAAGATGCAGCATTTGGGATCTAATATTAGAACATGGTACGTCATCAAAACCCAGGTCATTTAAACGCAACTTTAAAAACAGTGAAATATGATAAATTAAACACAGAACTTCGTTGAATTTGCCATTTGTGACTTACTAAGGGATACATAACACCATTTCAAATACATCTGGATGTTAATTAAGGATAATTAATGCAATTTGTCATGTTTCACCTTCGATTCATGGGTTTTTCCGTACATTTGGCGCATGCTCCAAGCTCATAATTACCATCGTTAAACACTGACCAACTGGTCAGAGGATTCCGTTATTTACAGCTAAAAGAAATGAAATTTTTGAAAATGAATCTCACGGATCGTGGTTAGAGGATATCTATTTTAAAAAAATGTATTTTTAGGAAATCAAAAAAAATTCAGAAAATTGAAAAAACTTAGTGCAGCTTTAAGTCGCTTTTTGAAGAAAGAGGGAGCCATGACAGTACTCTCAACACTGGTGTCATTAACAAGATTAAGTTTAAGGAGAGAAGTGGAGTAATGCCGTTTTATGTCCCGGTCAAGATATTTTTTCAAACTTGTATTAAGGCAGTCAGATCTTAAATGGTTGAGGGAATCAGAATGAGCAAAGAAAATAGCCAAAATTAGCAAGTAAACTGATAAACTTTCTCATACTAAGATCTGCTTAAGAGGAATTCCAACTCTTATAGTGAAAAGCACTGTATTTTTTAAGAGTGGGCTTTAGACTACTTGGCCACCAAGGTGACCTTGATTAAGTTTCATTTCATTATTTTTTAACATTAAACTTTACATCAGAAGCTTTTTTTTAATTTTTTAACAACAGATTGGAAATATATGGTATTTCTAGGGTAAAAAAAATGAGGACTTTTTAAAATAAATTTTTTTGGTAAGCTGCATTTCAACATTTGCAATGCTTATAAATTGAATTTTGACAAGGTAATAGTAGTTGTTTTATTTTTAAAGTTTTGGTCAAATTTTTGTGGACCTACCCAGTAGTTTAAAGTTTAATGACAAGCTTACTAGGTCAGTTAGTTTAAGTTTTGAGGTAAAATATAAGGTGAATAAAATTGTTTAAGTGTATCTGTAGCATTAAAAACCTCAGGTTCTGTCATTTAAGACTCTTTCAGAGCCTCACTTTCTAGGTGAAAGTTTACATGTTTATCTAAATTTACCAGTTTTTGTAGTTTAGGATTTAAAAATCTTAAATTCCACCATTCAAACCCTTCCAGACCACCTGGCCTAACTTCCTAATGTAAGTTTACATATTTATCTAAATTTGTCAGTTTTTATAGTTTGGGAAAAAAACTCAAGATTCTGCCATTCAAACCCTTCCGGAGCACCTGGTCTAAGTCACGCCTTCACAAACGCCGATTTTTGTGATGTTCCCTTTGCCGATCGCCAATTGATCTTACCAGCGTTTGTGGAGCCCTGGTCTAAGTTCAGAAGTGGAAGTTCACAAGTTTATCTAAATTTGCCAGTTTTAATAGTTTGTGACTAAAAAAAACCATCAGATTCTGCCATTCAAATCCTTCCAGAGCACACATCCTAACTTCCCATGTGGAAGTGATTACCTTTATATGCCAGTTTCCATCCAATCCAGGGATTGTGGTTTGAAAGTGGACTGGTGTGTGTGTGTGTGTGTGTGTGTGTGTGTGTGTGTGTGTGTGTGTGTGTGTGATTTTACAGTTTGCTGTCCTGTTACCATACACAATATGTCAACTTAGGCGAGCTGCTGTGTAGTTTTTCTAACAACTTTATATTCTTATTTGGTTACTAGAATTATCACTAAATAAAACAATTGTTGTGATATAACTAAACACAATTGTTTTATTTAGCAATATTACAGTAATCAAATTAGATTCTAATATGTCTGGTCACCAATATTTGTTAAGAAGATTCAAGTTTATGCATGCATGCTTTGCTAAATGATATGACTACAAACTTCTATGCCAAAGCTGACCTTAACAGGAAGTCCTCGGAATTAGTGAATTAATCTGATGTCTAAATATTATCCTTAATTAAATTATCCAACTGTACAGAAATCAAAATCCCTTTATCTAGCTTAAATATAACATAGTCTGGGTAAAGATTTGTGGCCAAGTTGTAAAAAGTGTAGAAACATGATTTAAGGTTGTGGGGTTTTGGATTCTTTCTCAAGACAGTTGATAAATTAATTTTTACAATCATAAATGCTGTTGGTTTATTTTTGTGAGGAACCCTTGTATTTTCAAAATTAGAATGTCATACTTGGTCAATTCAGTCTGAGTACACATGGAGCTCATTGACTGAGTGGACAAAAGCACAAGCATGGACAGGCAGGTATTATTATGTATTATTCTAAATTCATATAATCTACTGGAGGCCCTCTACAGTTCTACTGGCAACCAAGTCTGTATATATCAAATACTGATTGCCTCAAGGATGCTTTATATAAAATATCCTAGGAAGACATCAGTATTTTTTTCTTTTTTTTCATTTTAAAATAATCTATATGATCCTTCTACAGAATTTTTTTTTATAAATTTTAAAGATTTAACAAATTTCCTTTTCTCCCTTTAAAAGACCTCAAAGGAATATAAACCCTTCACTTAAAATAATTTGAACATCCTTTATACATATATAAAATATCCTAGGAAGACTTAATATACATCAATATTTTTTTTAAAAAAATAATTTAAATGAGCCTTCTACGGAATATTTTATAAATTTTAAAGATTTAATAAATTTCTTTTTCTCCCTTCATAAGGCCCCAAAGGGATATAACCCATTAACTTGAGAAAATCTGAAAGCTCTTAACCTTGAAATAATTATTGTCAAATACCATCAAATTTTGTCTAGTTGTTCAGGATCGTAGAAAAATTTATATCTAAAGTTTACAGACAACATGAAAAGAATCGGGTATGCCATCACAATAATTCATGTGACCCTTTAGAACAGTCATAAAATGAAATGTATTTTTCCAATAACTTGAAAAAACAGATGTCCAGACTAATTTTTTGGACAATTATTGGCAATAAAAACAATAATCAAGACATCATTGAATCTGAAGACATCTACGATACTTACCTTGATCATCCACATCAATATTCTTTATTATCCAAGCAATTACATCAACTCCTGTAAAATAGAAGACTTCTTAGTAGCATTCAAACAACAAAATAATAATAATAATGTAGTAATAATAATAATAATAATGTTGTAATAATAATTAAAATAACAATAAAGAAAATAAAAATAATAATAATTATCACATATAAAAAATAATAAACCATATAAAGATGTGTTCAATTGGCAATGCAATTATTTCAAAAAGCATTCAAATAGTTATTTCCTAGAATCCATTTCAAAAGTTTTTTATAAAACCTAAGTCTAACTGTTCTGAAATCCATTTCATTAGTTCATATCAAATTAGGTTAATCAGGTAAAAAGTGTGTTCAATTGGCAATGCTACTATATAAAAAAAAACTTTGCTAAATGTGAAAAATTGGAATTTCGAAATGATACTGCAAAACTCCAAAATTGCTTAACCAAAAGTAGATGGTCTAGTGGTCCATGATTTGGGTACAAGTCTATTGGTCAAGAATTTGAGTACTGGTCTAGTGGTCCAGGATTTGAGTACCAGTCTAATGGTCCAGGATTTGAGTACCAGTCTAATGGTCCAGGATTTGTGCACCAGTCTAGTGGTCCAGGATTTGAGCACCAGTCTAGTGGTCCGGGATTTGAGTACCAGTCTAGTGGTCCAGGATTTGAGTACCAGTCTAGTGGTCCATTATTTGAGTACCAGTCTAATGGTCCAGGATTTGAGTACCAGTCTAATATGGTCCAGGATTTGAGTACCAGTCTAGTGGTCCAGGATTTGAGTACCAGTCTAATGGTCGAGGATTTGAGTACCAGTCTAATGGTCCAGTATTTGAGTACCAGTCTAGTGGTCCAGGATTTGAGTACCAGTCTAGTGGTCCAGGATTTGAGTACCAGTCTAATGGTCCAGGATTTGAGTACCAGTCTAGTGGTCAACGATTTGAGTACTTGTCTAATGGCCAAGGATTTAAGTACCAGTCTAAAAGTCAAGAATCTGATTTCTAGTCTAGTTGGCAACTGATACACATTCATTCTTGCAGAAATTATGAAATGATACTGAAAATACGACCAATTTTTACAAATCCTGGGGACAGGGGTCATACTTTATCAAATCTAAAACAGTCTGTAATTATCATTTGACAACTTTAATGTTGTGCAAAAATTTATGCAAATAATTGTTCCAGAAATTTTTAATCAAAGAACGAATGCAACAGGAAGGGATATAATACAGTATTAGACTGGAGGTTGAACCTCCCATACTATATACAAAAGCCATTAAATGGCTATATAAACAATAGCGTCAATTTCTTCAAAATATGAATATAAATATGATGTCATTTAACTGGTTTCTAATCATGCATAATTGTTTTTGAATCTGAAAATTGCAAAAAATCACACTGATAATGTGATAAGATTTATAGATGCTATCCAAACAAAATTCTCTTTAAAATTATGTAAAAAATCAGGATATAGTTATCTTTATTTCAAATTTATAACTTTTTTTCATAAAGTTTGTTCATGAATAATCCATTAATGTTTTGTAAGTTTTTTTCTAGAATGAATGGGCAGACTTACTATGAATTTTCATGAAATTACATGAAATTAATAATTTTTTTTTTGTTTAAAAAAAAAATTTCACTGAGGTTGATCAATCTCTTTTTGATTCTGTGCCTAATTTTTATCAGTGTGTGTTGTAAGTATGTAGTCATGCCCTTCTTCACATGACAGCTAGGCTGTACAAGACATCAATATAATATATCAAGAAGTTACCGGCAATAACAACATATCAAAATTGATTTTCAATACTTGTTATACTGTAAAAACAAAGCAACTAGATTGTGACATTTGACAGCAGTGCCGGTTCCCTTCCACATCCAACCAATTAATAAGTAATTAACCTTTAACAAGATTTTACTTCCATGACCTTGACCTTTGACCTTTGATATTGATGGCTAATATAAAGTCAGTAAAATGATAAATAATGCACCAGGTATATCAGTAATAATTATCACTTTGGGAATAAATATCAAAATCAAATATCTGTTTTTATAAGCATAAAATTAGCATATACCTGTTAAATTTTGATGTGCCATCTGTGCACATTTTTGAAAATCATTCCTAATCAGTAATACTAGGGGCCAAAAAGTTTGATACCTAAAAAAAACATAAGCCAAACAGTTGAATATTAATGAATCCCAGGTTCCTAAAATTATAAGACTCAAAATCCAGTTAAGGAATGTTTTGTATGAGGAAACAAACTTTCGTTTTAAATAAATTTCAAAAATTAAGATGCCTGAAAATTTTGCTAAAATATATCTGAAAAAAAAACAAAACCAGAGCAATAACACAGGTTCCTTGGTGCCCAAATGATTATGGAATTTCAGTGAAGTGTTGGATGGGAAAGTGATCCCACATTTTGGGATGGATAGATAAATCCCACATCGAAAAATAAGTTGGAATAGAAAATTCTATCCATGGGTGAGAAATTATGTCTAATTCCACTTACCTGTGAACACACTAGGAACTTTTGACATAAAACTTTTAACTGTTCTAACTGGTACACCTGTATATTCATCCTGCATTCTGTCCACGATGGACTCCATCTAAAATACAAAATAGAGAAAAATAAGTTAAACACATTGTACACTTATCCTGCATGACAATGAACTTTATCTAAAATGTGAGCCAGAAAATGAATTAGGTTACACAATGTACTCCATCTTAAATACGAAATACATAAAATTAATTAAGTTATACAGATGTATAAAGTTGCTCATTCAAAGAAAAGATTGTTAGTTCACTTGCTAAAGGTCAATGGTTGTCTTCAAGCACTTTGTTTTTCTTTTCTGTCCCAGAAAAAAATGAAATATGCATATAGCTACAGTTTAAAATACCAAAACTCAACTCAACTCTTTCACAGAAGATATTTACACAAACAGCAGAATTTTCTAAAATACATGTTTTAGGAATAATACAGGTTCATTATTTTCTTGAAATTTTCAAAAGATCTGTCATAGTGGTGATTCAGATCTAAATTAATACTCAAACAAAAGGCATAGGTGATGTAACTGACTTGTTCACCTCACTTGTGTATCATAGGATTAGAGGTTAAAGGTCAAAATATTTTTAAATAAATAGACTGAGGTCAGTTATTTGAAGCTGGAATAGTTTATTTAGCTGATAACTCCAAATATGAATTTTGCATAACTAAAATAAAATTTGAAAATGTTAAAAAGTCACAGAACTTGAGCATATTGTTTTAAAACCATGGATTTGATAATGAATACTTAGTATGTTGATTCTACTGAATTGGTTTGAATTTGTATTAATCAGTGATTAAAATAATTAAAATTTTGTAGAACTAGGTTCAGATGCTTAAAATTTTGGCAGTTAATAACTCGGATAATTTCAGATTTTGAAAAAATGATTATTAGTTTTAACAGGTAACTGATGAATGAAATAGACAATTTTGTAAAAGTTTTGATTAACTATAAAATCATTGTACCTCCATAGTGACCAATTGTACGTCTGAACAGAAAAGTACATGTATTTACTTTAAACTATGGCACATATTTACTTTAAACTATGGCACAACTGTATCTGCAAATTCTCTCTCTCTCTCTCTCTCTCTCTCTCTCTCTCTCTCTCTCTCTCTCTCACACACACACACACACACACACACACACACACACACACACACACACACACACACATGCATGTGCACTCATGTAAAAGACCTTTAATGAAGGTCAAAGGTCAATATTAGAGTTCTGAAGAAAGTTTGTAATTCAATGAATCAGAAAAATGGATAAAATCATTCTTATAAAAACTAGGTAAAAAACAAAATGGATGCATTTCCTCATTTCCATCCAATCCATCTGTAATTGATGATGGTAAAAAAAAAGCCAGATTTTATGTCCTATATTTGACAGAAAACTACAACACAGATTTGTAATAAAATCACCGTAATATACTTTTTACAGCTACAAATACAACCGGACAAAATGACTAAAATCTGAAAATATCATGTATAAGTTTACAAATTACTTTATTTGATATAAGATCTATGTAGCTGTATTACTCAGAATAATGCGGGGAAAAGCTAAGACTCCAATTCACCAATCAAATCAATAATGGAGCTCCGCATCTACTAGACTGTTACGATGCTTGCCTGCAGACCTTACTGTCGTCAATATAAAAAAGTCTGCACCATAAACAGATTTGACTTGGTTTATATTTGTGTATATGGAAGCTAGCAGACTTTGAAATGTAATTCATAAACCACTGATAGCCAATATCAATTGCATAAGTTGTAAGATACGATTTTAAATGAGATTCCAGAAAATCCAGACCCATCCATAAATTACATTGCAGGACGTTGTTTTAATAATACATGTCACAATCACAATAACAGAATTCTAAATATAAACATAATATCAGAAAGATCACTGATTGATTGTAGGGGCTTCCGTGGCCAAGTGATATAAAGAGCAGATTCACAGTGGCTCTTATTGCCTGGGTTCAAATTCCTCTTGTGCAGTAAAACACCATTACTAGATTTATTGATCTCTTATTGGGGTTGTTCAGAAATTTTGTAAAATAAATTGTATTTTTTTCGATTTTATTCTAAGCATGATGTATAAGAATACTTCTAATTGCATTGATGCACTGTGATAATGACCAATCCGATCACCAGTTGAATTGGACTCAGGGTACAGGTAATTATGTTCATTTGACGATCTGTTTTGTACTAAAGCATATACACATATTCAGGGCAATGTTTAGATGCCAACTTACATAGACAGCTGCATTTGAAAAGCTGGTATGTCAAATTCAAAGCTGAACTATAGAACTACTTATGTTGTAATTAAGATGGTCAGTTCTCAATGAGTTATTGAATAACGGTACTTTACATCCCATTCAAGATTCTTTCACTTATATCAAGGCAGTCAGTTCTGGAATGGTGGAGGAAACCAGAGTGCCAAGAGAAAACCACCAACTTTCAACAAGCTAAATTACAAGTTTTTCTCAACTTAGATCTGCAAGAGTGGGTTTCAACCTGGATGCTGAGAGATGCCATGAACTAGAAGTACCTGTTTTAGACCATACTCAGCTACTGAGGCACCAGTTTAAGCATATTAAGAACACAAGGACCATTAATCGAGATTACATTATCCAAAGTTTCTTTTTCTCCTTATCATTTTTATTAACAAGAATCCTGGCTCCATACCAACCACATGTTGCATCTCATATTCAAGGAGCTTTTATCCTGTACCATGAATTTAAATCCAATATATACAAGTAATTTGCCATTCTATGGCATACTGACTCAGTGAGCTAGCACATGACAGTCAATGTGAGTGCACAATAGTACAAGGCAGAGTCCATAAAAAACACTCACATAACCATGCATACTTGAACTTGTTCTTAGAATAATTCTTTAAAGATTAATAAACCTTCTCTCAACGCGAATAGCTGAAAAATTGCTGATATGATGTTAAACAACACCCTGGGAAAACAAAACTCAAGAATGCCAAAAACTTGTTGAAACTGAACTTGTTAGCTTATCCTGGCCTCAGTTTCACAATCATTTACTCAACTGAGTTTACACTCCACTCAAATTAGGAAATATTTCAATGTCAATTTTTAAGACATAACACAATTAAAATTAAATATCATATGTTATATTTAAATTATTTAGTGTAGGATTGTTGAACAAAACAAAACATTGTCTTCGTAAAACACAAAATTTAAAAAATATTGAAGAAAGAAAATTGGGAATAGTTGAGTTGAGTGTACACTCAACTGAGTGAATGATTGTAAAACTTGGGTCAGTTAATACATGTACAGAAAATCTGAACAAATCTTCAGTCAAGAAGGTATTCAGTTTAGACACATTCATATATACATGTATACATATATAGTGTAAATTAGCAAGATACCAGTTTTAATTAGTATTCAGATGCTGACGATGCAGCGTAGGATTTTCGTCAACCAGAGATTTACGGACAAATTGATACATTAATGATTATATCGATAATTCATTATATGTTGCTAGACTATCACCAACATAATTTTGTTATTATTTCTTAAAGCATAAGGGTATAGCATCATGAAATAACTCAATAATATTCTAATAAAATGACAAGAACATTTTATCCACTGGATCCATCCCAGAACTGACCATCTTGATGTAAGTAAGAAAATTTGAGTGGGAAAAAAAAAAAAAAAAAAAAAAAAAAAACATCACATAATTTACCCAACTGGTATGAAATAATTTTTGGCTGAAATTTAAAAAAAAAATGCTGCCCTTTACACATGATACAATTTGACAATTTGAATTCTGTAAATTTGGTAATACACATTGTACATTGAACATTTGTATTTGCATCACTAATATGTTGGCAAGTGCTTGTACCATCATTTCAAAATATTTGCATACATTAATTTTTCTGTTGAGGGAGGATGATCAGTGCAAATTTTATGTGTTGTGTGTTATTTATGTTTTATGTGTTGTGTTGTGTATAATTTATGTGCTGTGTGTTATTAATGTGTTGTGTGTTTTTGTGTTGTGTTACTGAAGGGATGTCAGTTATGTTTTGTGTAATTCATGTGTTGTGTGTTATTAATGTGTTGTATGTTTTTGTGTTGTGTTACTGAAGTGAATAGTTATGTTTTGTGTGTAATTTATGTGTTATGTGTAATTTATGTGCTGTGTGTTTTTTGTGTTGTGTTACTTAAGTGATGTCAGTTATGTTTTGTGTGTTAATTGTGTGTAATTTAAGTGTTGTGAGTAATTTATGTGTTGTGTGTTTTTTGTGTTGTGTTACTGAAGTGATGTCAGTTATGTTTTGTGTAAGTTATGGGTTGTGTGTAATTTATGTGTTGTGTGTTATTTATGTGTTGTGTGTATTTTTAGTTGTGTTACTGAAGTGATGACAGTTATGTTTTGTGTGTAATTTATGTGTTGTGTGTTTTGATGTGAAGTCTGTATTTTTTATGCACTGTATGTTTTCCATGTTGTGTGATTTTTCTGTAGTGTTGTCTTCTTGGTGAATCAAGCTCTTATTAGTAACAATTTACGTTAAATACTTTTATCTTTCTTTAAAGCTACGATTATGACTTATTTCTTTAATATTAATGACTTGTGTTTCCTAATTAAACTTATTTATTTTCTCATTACCGACAGATTGGATTATATTAAACATAACAAGATCAATATTGAACCATCATACAAATTACACAGGTATACAAGACTTTTAAAAATTAATTAAATATTTGTTTACCTTTGGAGAAATGGTTTCTTCGGTAATTATATTTAGAGTCTCCAGTTCTTTATTAATTAATTAACTTGAACAGAGACATACTGTCGAATTTCAAATAAAAAGAGTTCTTCAATTAATCAATTATTTGACATATGTTGGTAGATAGTCACTTTCATGTTGCTAAGATGGCCTGTCACGGTAAAGAATTCTAAATATGATTTATATCGGTAATCTATAATTTCGTGTTCTAATTACTGACAACTTCATGTCTAAAATTTCAAAGTCAAAGTTGCTGTTTATACATCGTCATGGAAGTAGTCAAGGAGAATCTATGCTTCAGACCATAGTTCTAACATGAATGGAAAGAGAAATGGTTTTTATCCCCAAGACTCTTTCCGTTATATCAAAAATCAGTTTCAGAATGGTGGAGGAAACAAGAGTGTCCAGGAAAAAAAATCACCTACCATCAACAAACAGGCTGACATACTTTCTAACTGTAGAATATGTCTAAGCGTGATTCGAACTTAGGTAGCAAAAGGGACTCTGTTCTCTTACTAAGCCAGTGCTTTAGTTCCAGCATGAGACAGAAAGAAATTAACAGGGCATTAGCCCCTAAAATAAAATAGGCGAGAAAACATATTATCTATGGGACAACCTTGGTAGAGTGTTCTTCTCATGTCTAATCAAGTAAATCCAATTCTTTTCCTTTTTTTTTCTTTTCACTCTTTTTATGAACTTTGTATTAAAACTAAGAAGAAATGTATCATTTGGAGTAAAAAGAGTTTAAATGTCAAATGAGCAAATTGCTAAATAAAACCAAACAAAATGGGTCAAAGACTCAATGGGCCAGGTTGTTTTTTAAATTTCTATTGAATGGGTGTAAAGTGTGGAAGGAACTTTAAATAATTGCACAAAGCAAAGTGCACAAGTTGTTTTTTTTTATACTTCACAGAAAGTCATGAAAAATGGGGAATAGGTCCAACAATGACAATATATATATGAAAGAGTAATGAAAAAAGTATATATGTATTAGGAAAATCTCAATCATTTTAACATTTTCTAAAGCTACAGTAAATTGAAAAAATGTGTACCAGAAACTTTACATTGGAATGGACTGGATGAGATGGACAGTACAGGACAGATAGGCAACAGGGTGACAGTACTAGCTTTCCACATTTCATCCAGTAGCTAATAAAGTAATGACTTTTAGAACA
>CM056595.1:29615651-29745840 GCA_029721355.1 Tegillarca granosa
AATCAAAATACACCAGCTAATAGAATTGACAAATTAATGGATAGGACCTATGTCAGAAGACAGAACGCATGATTCTGATCTATTAAACTTGTATAATTTACATACATTTCGAATTATAAATTTTACATGCAGATTCGGACTCCCATGATCAATTGGTTTCTTTTAACAAAAAACATTGTTGCAACAATGGGGTATGAGGGAATGAAAAAATATATTAAAATGAATACTACTCGAATTATAATTGTACAATTCGATGTTAACTTTAAATTTACTTGTCTTCCGCCCTTTCCTTAGTCAGCTTTCGATTACTAGTAATGGATACTATCAATCCATCTCGAGATCAGTCCATCAGCAGGTGTATATTTTAGACAATATATAGATTATGGATGGTGGGGAATCATACGTTACTGGTATCCCAGTTACAATCTCTAGTTATTATTATTATTATTATTATTATTATTATACAATAAAAAGAAAATTGTATTGTGTGAATTTAGAACAATAAAACGTTTAAACTAAAATGAATGAATGTTGCGTTCGCTAATGTCATTCTCTAGTAGTCATAGGGCAAATGCGTCAATATTATTCACTTGTTTAATTACAAATATTTTTCACCGATGTTATATAACCAGGAAATGATTGATTTAAAACATCTCCAACTTGATAACGTTTTTTCCAGACGAGTCAGTGCAGCTTAATATTAAAAAAAAAAAAAAAAAAGATTCAAATGCTATCCATTTATAGATACAGTTATTTGAACTTAGTTGAAATGTGTGATTATATATAGATTATCATACTTTATGTAGATGTTAAAACATTAAAATGGGTGTGTATGCCATTAGATCAAATAAATACGTTGTATACATTTAAAATGTGTCTGTTCTTATACAGCTTCTGTTTTTTTATTAGAAAAATCGTGCTTTAAAATTACATACTGTATAATTATTTATATAAAATATTTTGGTTAGTCTTGGTTTCTTTAAACAAATATGTACTGCTTCTAAACATCATATTGTAGTAAATCATTGACTCTCAACACCCAGTGTTGGTTACTTCGATCAAATATGCTCAGCTCCCATTTTTTGGTGAGCGCGAGCTATTTAATGCTTACTTTTTCAGGCATTGTTGTGTTACTTCGCAAAAAATAAGCTTTGCTCCCATTTTTTGTGAGCGTGGGCTATTTAATGCTTACATTTTCAGGCAGTATTGGTTACTTCGAACAAAATGCCCTGCTCCTATTTTTTTGGTGAGCGTGGTCTGTTTAATACTTACATTTTCAGGCATTGTTGGTTACTTCGAACTAAATATGCCCTGCTCCCGAACATCACATTTTTTTTGAGCGTGAGGTTTTTGATGCTTACATTTTTAGGCAGTATTGGTTACTTCGAACAAAATATGCCCTGCTCGCGAACATCACATTTTTGTGAGCGTGAGCTATTTAATGCTTACATTTTCAGGCATGGTTGGTTACTTCGAACAAATATGCCCTGCTCCCATTTTTTGGTGAGCGCGAGCTATTTAATGCTTACATTTTCAGGCATTGTTGGTTACTTCGAACAAAATATGCCCTGCTCCAATTTTTTGGTGAGCGCGAGCTATTTTATGCTTACATTTTCAGGCATTGTTGGTAACTTCGAACAAAATATGCTCTGCTCCTATTTTTTTTTTTTTTTTTTGGTGAGCGTGGTCTGTTTAATGCTTACATTTTCAGGCATTGTTGGTTACTTCAAACAAAATATGCCCTGCTCCCGAGCATCACATTTTTTGGTGAGCGCGAGCTATTAAATGCTTACATTTTCAGGCAGTGTTGGTTACTTCGAACAAAAATGCCCTGCTCCCATTTTATGGTGAGCGCGAGCTATTTAATGCTTACATTTTCAGGCATTGTTGGTTACTTCGAACAAATATGCCCTGCTCCCATTTTTTGGAGAGCGCGAGCTATTGAATGCTTAAATTTTCAGGCATTGTTGGTTACTTCCAACAAAATATGCTCTGCTCCTATTTGTCGTGAGCGCGAGCTATTTAATGCTTACATTTTCAGGCAGTGTTGGTTACTTCGAACAAAATATGCCTTGCTCCCGAACATCACGTTTTTGGTGAGCGCGAGCTATTTAATGCTTACATTTTCAGGCAGTGTTGTTACTTCGAACAAAATAGCCTTGCTCCCGAACATCACCTTTTTGGTGAGCGCAAGCTATTTAATGCTTACATTTTCAGACAGTTACCTTGTTTACTTCGAAGAATTTTTCTTAAACATGAAAATTACTTATATGTATTAATTTTTGTGATAAATAAATTTAATTCCTTGTCTTAAGTCCAGGTATTTTAGTAAGCTATTTATAGGTTCATATTTTCAGGCAATGTTAGTTTTTTTCTTTAACAGACTGTACTGCTTGAACTGACTATTTGTATAATTACTTAGATTTTTTTTTATTTCAGGCATTGATTATTTACACGAAGACCTCAAGGATAATTATGTACGTATAAATAAATACTTATAAATCAAATTACAATAATCATAAGTTAATTGATTGATTGATTGATTGATGATTGATTGATTGATTGAGTTGATTTGACGTCCCGTTCAAGAATATATCCTTACGTCAAGACGTCACGAGCTTTAGGATTTAAACTTTGACCTCAGCATTCCATTTGGGGAAGTGTACATAGATGGTTATCTAGCGTACCAAGTCTGCTTAAATGTCTTTTCTTTGGAAACCGTGACTTTCATTTTTAAATAGCTGTTACAATCGCGAATGAACCTAATATCTTTAAATATCTATAAGTAATTCCAAAATTATGGTCAGTCCCGGCTAGGGTTTGATCTTCGACCTCAATACGTGAGCTATTGTAGTGTATTTAATGAAAGAACACGGCAAAAACAAAAAAGTATTTCACATATTGTCACTAATGATATATTCATTATAAATCGAGACATTTTATACGGTAAATGGTGTTCTTCAATCTGTCTTGTACACACACACACACACACACACACACACACACACACACATATATATAAGGAACAATTAAAAACTCTCGAGATTTGATGTTTTAATCAAAACCACTTGTTTTCCTTCTGGAAAATAAATAAAAACACTTGTCTTAATTTTATCTATATTATTGTCAAAATGATTAGCTATACATTGTGTTTGACAGATGATAGATGTTTAGAAAAGATTTTTGTTTGTAATTTCAGAATGCCAAAGCCAGTTATGATTTCAGCAGTAATGATCCCTACCCATATCCACGATACACTGACACATGGTTTAACAGGTGAGGCTTGCTAAATACATATCTCATTTGTTGTCTATCAGATACTGTAAATTCCTAGACAATTTGGGAGACATAGGCAAAGCCGCCATTTTCACAATGGTGAAAAGGGCGACTGTGTCCCAAACTTCGAGAAATTTTTAGTGTTTTATAGTGAAGTCGCCGACTATGTCGCCAAGATGTAGAGAAAGTTATACTTTTTTAGTGAAATTTGCAATGACATTGAAAAAACTGGGAAATTGCAATACATGTATTTTACAGTACATGCTTTGTTTCATTTTGCCAATAAGACAGCGGAATTCTACATTTATTGAATGTCAAAAATGCTTAAAGCGTTAATCCTGATACATTTACATATATATATTTATTCAATAATGACAAATTTTATCATTTTGCTTTTTATTGTTTATTTATTTTTGATTTTTTAAATTCTCGTTTATTTTTATCTCCAATATTTTCTTCTTTTAACATGTTATATGGTCGTGTCAAATGCCAATAGACAATTTATTTAGGTGATAAATAGTTGTCTTAATCTTCAAGTGGATCGATTGGTTCAATAACTGTCAGGATAATGAGACTTGGGGAAATGGTATGCTTATCTGCGGCATATTGACGCGGTGACCTAGCACCTTAATAAAACGTTGTCCTGAGTACGCGATAGTACAAGGTTCATGCAAACATGAACTTGTTCTTAAAACAATTTTCTGGAGATTAATAACTTGGCTGTCGTCGCAAATAGCTGAAAAATTGCTGGTGTGACGTTGATCAGTTGAACAACATTACAACCAACCAACAAACGTCAAAAATGGAATCTTCAAAAATAACACTCTTGTCAACTTTACTGTTAAGTTGCTTTACATACAAAACCATATAAATTGCATCATCCCAAATGGAATTACTTGGAAATTGAAGTCTACATTATCTATAGCCGTATATAACAGATGTACCGTATATGTCTTAAAATGTTAATGTCCCTTAACTACATCATTTAATGTCTTATAAACAGGAAATTTATTTTTTTTGCTTACTTAAATGAACAAAAACTCTCATTGGTGTAATGTTATACTTTCACTTACATCATTTTGTATGGTTTAATTTCCCGCCAGTCCCCGGTGATCGTTGTTAAGATGATATTACGTGACTAAAAATCGTTAACGCAGAGATTTGTATAGTACATAACAGTATCATATTTTTTCTGTTTTCAAATCAACTTTTCCATTAAAATTTTCGTGTTGGAAAAGAATCATCTTTGATAAATTTAATTTAAATTGAAATTTTCAGAGTTTAAAGGAACACTGGTACTATGGTTTGATTGAGATTGATGTTTTTTCTGATTAAAGTGTTAGCTCTTAAATGAACTTTAAAATTGAAATTTTTGTGTTGGAAAAAGGATCATCGTAAACAATTTTAATTGGCATTGAAATTTTCAAAGTTCAAAGTAACATTGCATCCTATGAAAGCATTGAGCTTGTTGTCTTTTTCTGATTGACAACGTGAGCGCGCAATATTTACCAAGTTGAAAATCAATAAAGTCGTTAAATTCTAATTGTGATCACACTTGTGATCTGTTTTAGAAAGTTAAAAATGATTTAAAAATTTGTTAAATTCGATTTTCGAACACGCATACCATATTTTACAACATTTCTTTGAAGTTTGTTCAATCCGAATTCCGAACACACTTAAATATTTTACAGTTTTAAGATGCCATAACATTATCATAAATTTTTGAGTTTCAAAAACACAAAGCGCATTTTAAAACTTTAAGATTCAATGACAGTTAACTGAATAAGAATTCCGAACACACATTACATATTTAAAAGCTTTAATATTCAATACATTTTAAAAATCTCAATTTCAAAAATAAATAACCTATTTTAAAACATTAAGATTCAATGACAGATGATTAATATGAATTCGGAACACACATTACATTCGGAACACACATTACATATTGTAAACTTTCGAGATACAGTGACAGTTGCTTGAGGCTGATCTACATGGCCAGATTCTACAATTATTTTTCCATAGGCTTACATTATAACATAATAGGGAATTAAAATAACATTAAGTATCAGTGGAGGTTAAATGTTGGTATGGAAATGTTCGTCTAAATGAGTTGAATAACATATCAAAAGCTCGACATATGTAGACCAGAGAAATTTTTCGCTACCTTAGCAACAAGTAAACAGGCTGTGTATGAATCCAATGTCAGATTAAAAATGGCTGTATTCATGGCACTTTACTCATCATATCCCACCTCTTTTTCAAGATGCACCACACTCTTGACTCTGGCTGTTTCTTCAAGTTTAAGGTCCACCCTTTCCATACATGTCTTTATTTCATCCAAACTGACCACACAGATCTTGAGAAAAAAATGAAAAAAAAATACTTTTAAAAACACTGGTACTACATTCGTGGGGGGGGGGGGGGAGGAACCTTTGACCTGGAAGTACTAGACTCATGCCACATCCACCATTAAACAACTTATAAATTCAATGGCAGATGCAAATTGATTAAATATGATTTTTAAACAGACATAACATATTTTAAATATCTGAGATTCAATTACAATTGGGTACGGCTGAATTCCAGAAACACACATTTTACAACGTTGAGATTCAATGACAATTTTTTATTTGAATTCCGAACGCATAAACCATTTTTAAACCGTTGTGTACAGTATGTTCAAATCAAATTTCTTATACACATGCCATATTTTACAACTTTGAGATTTCATGACATTTTTATTACAATTTCGACCACAAATACCATTTAACAACGTAAAAATTCAATGGCAGTTTTTAAAATCTGAATTTTGAAAGCACATATTTTACAATTTTAGATTTATTTACTGTTTTTTTTTTTTAATTTGAAATCTGAACAAACAAAAAACTTTAACGACGTTGATTTCTGTGACAATTTGTTCAATCTAAATTCAAGACACATATAACATATTTTACAATGCTGGGATTCAACAAGTTTGTTCAAACTGAACATCAAACACACATGTCATATTTTACAACTTTTGAAATTCTATAACATTTTGTTACATCTGAACTCCAAACACGTTTATCATATTATCATTGATGGTATCTGTCAGAAAACCTTAGAAACATCATAATGAAACATAAAAATATCAATTCATGTCTAAATCACAATCCTAAAAATAAAATAAAATTTTGAAAACTGGGCAATTTGGTTGAACACGTGAATTCCATTAAGGAAGTGACACCTGGTGCTTCGGAAGGTTAGCACTTCCTGTTTAGCTAGCTACACCCAAAATTTTATGATTCTATAATTTGGTACATGTAAGTAATATAGGTAGGCTGTTTTAGAACAGTAAAACCATTAACAAGACTTCTAATAAGTACTGTATACTATCAACAAGTATTTTATTGATTTTACAAATAAATTTCAATCAAAATTCAGTTATACCAATTTACTTACTTAAATTTTGCTTTGGCAGATATTTTGCTTTTTGTATATTAATCTGTAAAAATGATAAAAACATAATAACAATTACTGATATATTTTTTAATTTGTAATAAATAAAACAAACATACCAGTCCTTGTCCATGTCACAATCCAAAAAAAAAAAAAAAACAAACAAAGTAAAAACTTTGCAAACTGGCAAAATATGTTATACACGTGAACTTCCATCAAGGAAGTGAGGCCGGGTGCTTAAATAACATATACGCTCAATCAGAATCTTTAAATGTTTTGAATATTAAGACATGTTTAGGGACCTTTGGTCTTATCCCATTCTGCAAAGAAAAGAATTTTAATCACCCAATGATTACTGTTAAGTGTGTAAATTGGTTAAATTTGTCTGAAAATTAATAGTCCCACAAAATGATCATATATTGGAATACACTTTAAAAATGAAACTGAAAAACTTGCACTTGACAACGGTTAAGGGAATCGAGGTCAGTGTTTTGGCCTTAAAAGAAAGAATTACCTCAAAGGCCGCAGGTAAATATTACGTTTTCAGTTACATATTTCTTTATACTAATGCGTTAGTTTTTCTCAATTTAAAAAAAAATATGTTTTATATATAATCAGAAGTTATTCATTATTATGCTTCATTTTACTCTTGTTATTTCATTATCATTATCATTATTATTATTATTTTACTTTTAGCCATGGAACTAGATGTGCAGGAGAAGTATCTGCCTCCCGCGATAACAATGTGTGCGGTGTAGGCGTGGCTTATAAATCCAAAGTAGCAGGTATTTACAATTACATTGCATATAATATTAATAAGCGGGAACCTTAGCCAATCAATCTTTTTGTATAATAAAAATAGGAATGCGCGATAAAAGGGAGAATTTTGCAACTTAAAAACATGAACTAGGCAACAGCCAACACAATCAAAAATCAAACAATACAAGTTCAAATATAAAGAAAAAACCGAACAACGCAAAAAAAAAAAAAAAAAAAAAAAAAAAAGCAAGAGACCACTACCGGTATTTGTAAAAGTCCCGACTTTAAAAGGAAACATCAGAAAATTTTACGTTGTGTGCTTAAAGTGCTACTGGGATGACCCTCAATCATTTATTTTACAACAAGTGATGCATAAAAACTTATTTATTTATACAGTCATAACTAAACGTCTCTCAAACAAATGCTAAAATATTCATAATTATGATGCTATGTTTTGTTTATTGCTGTTAAGGTTTACGAATGTTGGATCAGCCTTTATGACGGACTTGATAGAAGCCAATGCTATGGGACATATGCCGGATGAAATCGATATATACAGTGCTAGCTGGGGACCAACTGATGATGGAAAAAACCGTCGATGGTCCTAGAAACATGACAATGAGAGCAATTGTCAAAGGAGTGAATGAGGTTAGTAAAGATTTGAAAAAAGTATATGATGGGTGGTCAGAGAAAATAAGGTAACCGTTTCCTTTTAGTGTGGAAATAACTCTTTCTACTGATATTGAATAAATATAAATGTTAAACCCCACGCTGCGGTTTAAGCAAATTCATTCAAGTTATTTCTCAAAAGACCAACAAAAATTAAAGGCAATGTTTATAGTTAAATTCCAGAATTAAAAATACCAAAGAACAAAGCCGAATGCAAAACATTGTTTTGGTCAAACAGTCTTTGAGGAAATAACTCTTACTTTAAAGCCACTCAGAATGTTTGAAAAAGGTAAATTTGATTTTTTAGATTACTTAACAACTAATTCATAACAAGATAGTCCCTGTGTATAGTAGAAAAATAGTAGTTATTTTGTTGTAGGTTCACTATCCCACTTATTACACAACAAGTTGTGTCTCAACGCATGCGCATGGGTTGATACAAATGACATTATATATGGACGGTTATTTTACATATTCTGAACGTCTGCTGTTTACCCTTAAAATTGTTTTCTTGTTTATCCTTCTTGTTGCCTTTTGAGTACATTTCCTTTATTTTTGTATCTATAGGGCCGTAAAGGATTAGGAAATATTTATGTTTGGGCGTCTGGTGACGGAGGTGCTGATGATGATTGTAACTGTGATGGTTACGCCGCAAGTATGTGGACAGTGTCCATTAACTCTGCTACAAATGATGGTCAAACAGCAGGATATGATGAATCATGTTCATCTACACTGGCATCCACCTTTAGTAATGGAAAGAGTACACTTAGAGATGCTGGTGTTGTAAGTTATTGAATTAATTATTATTATTTCGTCTATTTTTCTCATTAACGAATCCATAATATAAAAGTGAAACTAAATAAGGAACAATGAAAGATCGCATACGAAAACTTTTTAAAAAATTGAAAAAATATTTTAAAATGTACTTCAACATTTTAGATAAGAACTCTGTGAGTGATCAATACGTGCCTTTTTACGTTCAATATGTATTTATTTATTTATTTATTTATTTATTTATTTATTTATTTATTTGTAAATAATTTTGAAATAATCTTTGAATTTGAATTTTACTCGTTATTATACTCTTACTTGAAAAAGATCATGTCACTAAACTGCATAAAATATATATGAAACAGCATAAGAAAATATTTTAAACTTTGACTAAGTACAAGTTATAATCACAAGAAATGTTATCTGTGTTTTTTTTCTTTGCTTTCTTTCTAAGGCTACTACAGACTTGTATAACAACTGTACAACAACACATTCTGGTACATCAGCAGCCGCACCGGAAGCTGCCGGGGTTTACGCTTTGGCACTGGAAGCAAAGTGAGCAAAAGCATAACCTCTCTCTCTCTCTCTCTCTCCTCTCTCTCTCTCTCTCTCTCTCTCTCAGTGTATGACAGATAAATGATAAAATAAATGTTTATCCTTTTGTTACTAAACGCCTCGTTTACTCTCATTTTTTTATTCAATATAAAAAGGTCCGTTATCTCGTCACGCGACCACGATACGCGTTTTTTTCTAGAACAAAAGTAAACGAAAGGCGTAATAAGACGTCACCAAATCGCGATTATTTTACGTAAACGATTGCAATGATTTTTCTAAATTAAAATTTCAAAGGAGATTTGCAGACATTATTCACGTTATCAATTTGAAATACGCATTAGTATTATTATTGAGAGTATAAAAATTCTACTTAGACTATTCATAAAATCTTTTGAATTTGTGCTCAATACAAATTGTTTTTGTTTTGTTTGATAGGGTTTCTTTGATATTCTCGACATGGTTTATTCATTTTTCAATTAATCGATTGACAGGTTTTTGCATTACTGACATGTATTGAATTAATTGTGCTCATTTCAATAATCTATTGCGTTTTATATTTCACGTAGGTGTTGAACAAATAAAATCCTGATTAAATTATCGGATTATTTTAGTATCCCTTTAATATTTGTTTCCCTCGTGTAGAAAAAAATACCATTGTGTTTTCCCGTTGATATTATTGCCAGCAATAACCCATACAGATTATGCAATATATGACAAATTGTCAATACTCGGCATATTTAAAACCCTATTAAAAGTTACTGAGAGTTTTAGGCTACTGACACATCGATTGTAAAATCATTACAAAGCTACACTGTCTGATATCATTGCAATCTGACCGTCACCAATGTAAACAAGAAGTAGGACAAAAATCGTTATTTAATAATAATTAGAAACAGTATTTAAATTTTGTTTTTTGACGTAAAGTGCTAGTAATGTTCCCAGCTTTAACAGTGATAAGTCTCCGAGAAGCTGAGTGTGAAGCATTAAATGTATTATTACACAAAAAATGTTTGTTTTGTTATCTGTCAATACTTTAAAGGTTATCGATTCGTAGTGTAGGCGTTTGTTACAGTTACTCTCCGATCTCGGTTCAGATATTGTTGATGTCCTTCAATTAGCTCTGCATAACTGTCTCTAAGATCGTTACCTAAGATCTAAAACATACATAAAAACATTAGTATTATACTTGGAAAAGAGGGTATCTTAACCTGACATCAGATGAGCTGGATAGAATATTAATTTGACGTTTAAGCATTGAATCGATAATAATTGTTTTAGATACGTGAAGTTTGCATAAGACAAACAACAATTTATTCACATCAAGTATCGGTTGTCCCATATCAGCAACAAACAACAAAAAAAAAAAAAAAAAAAAAAAAAAAAAAAAAAAGTCAGGAAAGAAACTGGAGTCAATACCCTCTTTTAAAAATGTAATTTATTCGAAGTGGTCCTTTGAAATATATTCTTAATTTTAAAAAAGTTATAGTTACGCCCATCATCTGATTATTTGTTTGTTAAAAAAATGAGAAGCATCGTTAAGCACTTGTTTAAAATGAATTGAAATTAACGTGTTCAAATTGTTAATTTTGAAAAAGTTTCTTGATTTTTTATCACCAAATATAAGAAATATTGACTATAATAGGCTTTTTCAGATTGTATGTATATATTTTTTCTCTTTTTAAAGAATTTGGTTAATCAAACATTTTTGATTATTTTTGTATGTATAAATTGCCTCAGCACATATATTATCATGGAGGACATAAACAAACATCTGTATTCCTACGCCATATCGATGATTTTTAATATTTGCTACACTTGTAGAAGTATTGAATGCGCTGAATGTTTTGTTTAAAAAAGTTCTTAAAAGGTAGTTGTTAAAAATGAAAAAAAGTTGTTAAAAAGGAAATGATTTTATTTAATGCAGTAAGCAACTTCCCAATTTTGCGTAAAATAAAATATAATCATATAATATTTTAGTTGTATGGTCAAACATTTTTTCTGAAAGTTTGCTTCTTTTATAAAGCTTTGTTTGCCTTCATATGTTGCAAAAAATTGGCAAGTCTTATTATAAATTCTTTTTTTTAGCCCTAAATTGACTTGGAGAGATATACAACATTTAACTGTTTTAACATCAAAGAGAAACAGTTTATTTGATCCCTACATGAAACACCGCTGGAAGTACAACGGTGCTGGTCTGGAATTTAATCATCTTTTTGGCTATGGAGTTCTTGATGCAGGTGCGATGGTTGATTTAGCCACCAAATGGAAACCTCTCCCAGAGAGATTTCATTGTTCTGCTGGCGGTGTTCACGAAGAAAGGTAACAATTATAATAATACATAAGCGAAGTATTAAAAAAAAACAACGACCAAAAAAAACATGAAGAAAGTTAACAATTATATAATACAAAAGCGAAGTATTAAACTTAAAAAATGAAAATAAAGAAAACAAACAAACGACAGCGACCAATCTTTTTTAAATGAAGAAAGGTAACAGTTATAATAATACAAAAGCGTGGTATTGAATTAAAATGAAAAAGAGAAAACAAACAGACAAACAACAACAACAACAAAAAGAAAGAAAGAAAAAATATTTCATAAAAAATAAAATTTGCTTAAAAAATTGCAAATATTAATTAAGAAATAGTTGTTAATTAGCAGTCAATAGATACTTTATAAATTTTGGATTAGTCTTTAATTAGCAATCTATAGGTATTACATAAATTTTGGATTAGTCTTTAATTAGCAATCACTAAAATTCTATAAAATTTTAATCCAGTCTTCATTACTTTCAGCTCTTTATCAGAAAAAAGATCAATTAAGCGCAAACTTGCGTTTATATTATTTCTGGAATAATAATGATAATATCAATTTAATCAGTATTATTATAAACCCTAAAAGTATCTGAGTAATTGGAAGCAGTTTTATGGTATTATTTGCCTCGTCAATGAGTACTTTAGCTTGATCTTATACAATTAATCTAACCTTTTTACTTCTAAGATCTCCGTTTTACTATTTAAATTGATATATCAACTCATAAGACTGTTTTGATTTTTTTACAATTGTTTTTTGCTGTAAAATTAATTTGATCTAGTAAATGAATTCTTGATCTTTTAAAGTTTCATAACAGCCCATATAAAGCCTGATTTTATACGTCATTTTATCAGTTGTAAAACATCAATTATTTGGTACATCAATAATTTAATACATCAACCAATAACGCAACTTAAAAAAAAACATGTACTTGGCAACAGCTAGTGCCATCAAGAACAGAATAAAATCAAAAATTAAACAGCCACATAAGACAAGACAAGAAACGAAACGGATAATCGGATACAGGGGCCACTGAATATAAAGTTTGATTTTTTAGAGCACTGGAGCAAAAGTTTGATAGGTTGGTTAAATAACAATATGTATGTTCCCAATCGTCATCTATTTTACAACTGGTCCGTCCACATGTAGATTCAAATATAAACCTGATTTTGCAACAATTTTCTTCCAGTATATATAATCACATTTTCTTCTTTTTTTTTTTTTTTTTTTTTTTTTTTTTTTTTTTGTTACAGAACTTTTGGAACAGATCAGCCAATTTTCCTATTCATAGATACTGATGCATGCAAAGGGACGGAAAACGAAGTGAATTATTTAGAACATGTACAGGCTTTTGTGACACTGAAATCATCATACAGAGGAAATGTTGTCATGTATATTACCTCACCCTCCAATACAACGTAAGTATCAGTCTTTGTTACTATGGATACAACATAAACATATTTAATTTTTCACCTTCGTACTTATCCTTTGAATACAGAATCCATTTTTTTAAATTTTTTTTTTAAAAGTAAATGCATCAACTACGATTTTTCATATTCTATTTTAAACGGACCGCGGTGGCCAACCGATTAATCAACTCACCACAGTGGGTTTAATAACGGTCGACTGAGAATGGTTTTTCCTTGCAATAGGTTTATTCATTTTAATTTAGTATCATTATAATAGAATGAGGAGTCAGTCTGTGAGGTTTATCTGTGATATTCCTGGGGGGTAGGAATGCAGATCAAAAACTCTTAAACACTCACACGCCACACAAACTGTGTAAACATTTATCCTTGAGATTAATAAATATTTGTTGATAATGAAATGGCTGATAAATTGCTGATGTGATGTAAAACTGCATTTATCTGACTAAAGAAACAATCATTTTTAAAAATCTTGATTATATATGTTTTGTTTAGGTCAATGATTCTGAGCCAACGTCCCAATGACGACGAACATAAGAATGGGTTTACACGCTGGCCATTTATGACGACACATACCTGGGCCGAGAGAGCAAGAGGCCGTTGGAAGCTGCAAGTAACGATGGTCCCAGGTAAAAATGCAATGGACACAGGAACATTCTTTGAGTGGACTTTGGTACTTCATGGGACCAAAAAGGCGCCCTATAATCACCAAGTGGAAGACGAAGAAAATCACACAAAATTATACAAAGTGAAAAGATTTCACTCAATGCTAAAGCAGAAGTGAATTCAATAACGATAAGTCAAATATACACGTGGTTATTACTTTTGGCATGGTTGTGAATATTTGCATAAAAAATTGCAAATATTAATTAAGAAATAGTTGTTAATTAGCAGTCAATAGATACTTTATAAATTTTGGATTAGTCTTAATTAGCAATCACTAAAAATTTGAAAAAAAAACTAGTCTTCATTTAGCAATCACTAAAAATTAAGAAAATTCGAACATTGTCAAATTCTTATGATAACAAATAATTAACAATATTCCACATATTTTTTAAATTGACACGTGTATATATTTTGAATTCACTAAAAATTTATTATTGTATAAAATCAACGTAAAAACTAAAAGCGTAATTTTTTACGTGTGAAAATCAGTATCTGACAGCCAGTTAATTTTAAATAATCAAACTGTAAAAATCATTTCAAACAATTTTGATTTGCCTCTCGAGTTATGTATATTTTTATATACTGTATGTTTAAAGTAATGTAATTGCCTGCCTCTTGACAACCTTGAGGCGCAATATTGAAATTGTTTGATTTATATCCGTATACCCTATTGTTTGTGATAAGATTATAAGATTGTTTTCTGTTCAGGATGAAACTCCTAATATTTATGAAAAGGTATTTGACCATATGAAAATATATTGTATGATCAGACTCATTTAGAAAAATTTTATTTTAACCCGTGTTGTAAATTTAAAAAATCGTAAGTTTTTATTAGGTTAAAGTTGATGATAAATTGTTTCTTTATTTAAAAAATTAAAAAAATCCATTAAATACTGTACAAATAAAAAAGAACACGATATCAAATTATTTAAAATATCGCCAATATATATATATATATATATATATATATATATATATATATATATAATCGGGTGATAAAAAGAATATTAAAGAGTCTTAAATCATCTTTCATATGTACAGAATAATACGTTTGATTGAAATAAGACAAGACGAAAAGAACAAAGACATTGCAAATGTTAAGGTCAAAACTATCATTCTTTTAAACTCAAAAACGACCAATATTTTGGTGATCATTAAACTTTTAAATTTCAAATTGTCTTTTTTTTAATTTTTTCTTTTTCGTTCGTAAAGAATACTAGTTAAAGATCTTAGTTTTAAGCCGTGATAATAAATTAATTTGAAAATGAATTTAATCTTAAATGACTCCTGTACTTTTGAAAATAAAGTTAAAAAGCAAAGACGGAAATGACGTAATGGATAAAAAGACAATTGATTATGTGGTTGGTAGAGCACGGCTGCGAAATAGTATTTGTTGAAAATTCGCGCACAAAAAGATTTGGGGGAAAAGTTAGTTTTGTAATAAATTTGAATGAATATCTTAACATGAATTTGAAAGAAGCAGGTTGAGAGAACAGTAATAATATACAGAATAAAAGGTGCATAAATTGAAAAGAATTGAATGAAATAAAACGGCTCTCATAATTGGCGTTACGTGTGCCACCACTTGATGACCTCTAAAACGTGTGAAATCGATGGTTTTACCAAAAGAAGAACTTGTTCCGCTTCAATTTCGCGGAAAAGTTTGAAATATATGTTAAAGGATGTTTTATTGAATAGAAATATAAGGTCGGCACAAACGTTATTTAGTATCTCATCATTAATACATGAATCTTTGCATCCGTTAAGTTAAAATTTGTTGTTATTGAACAATAGAAATATTCAGAGTGAGGATATTAACAAGACAAGTTCAGGGTGTCCCAAAACATGTGTTACACTTTTAAACTGTTGTAAAGTTTTAATACCTTCAGTTATATTTATGAAATTTACAAAATATAACAAAAAGGTTTAAATTTTTTTGTTAAGCATACATTTGTCACAGTTTTCCTATTAATCACCAAAAACTTTCTTTGGAGAAAAATGCAAAAAATGTATGTCATTTTACAATAAATGTTCCAAACGACGTCCTTTTGCTTTCAACATTGTTTAAGACGATTTCTAATTTTTTTTTATCACAGCTTTATATGTATCAACAGAGATCGATCTTATTTCTCGTGTAATTGCTTTTGATTTGACAAAGTTATAGATGATAAAAAGTGTAACACATGTTTTGGGACACCCTGTATGTGTAATGTTAAAAATTGTGATAGTGAGGAGTAGTTTGTTAAGCTGTTGATATTGATGATATTTATTAAACATTCAAATCAGGCGTATCTTTTATTTTTGTTACAAAAATAGATTTTCTTGCATATATAGCCAGTCTTTTGCAATAAACTGATTACTCTCGCAAATATTTCATCCGAAACCTTTTTTAGACATAACTCTTACATTAGGGTGGGCTTTTCCATGTTTAATTTATTTTTTCAAAATTTGCAATCTTAAAAGTTTTTTCCGATGAAAACAATGATTAATTTTTCATGATTTTAAATAATGCATTGAATTAACGTCTGCAGCCGAAACAAAACAATTGAATTTGGCAACTGTATTTACTATATAATAATACTTTTGAATTCACGAATTCACATACTTGATTTCAATTCATGTTACTAAATATAGAATTTTGTATTTAGAAAATCTAAAGAAGAAAGTTCGACGATAAGTATATGGGTGGGAAGTTTTGATGTATTTCATCCGTAAAAGGTCAACATTAATACATCATTATTATAATTATTATTGTTATTATTATTATGAAAAAATATATTGTATATAAAATGGTGTTGTAATATCATCCATCACGTTTTGATTTTTTTTTTTAAGCCAATAAAAGTATTACACGTATTACATAATTAAATTCTTATAATATGACTCTTTTTTTAAATTCCATCTTTTTCAAAAAGTATTCCAAATTTTGATTTTTTTTCCAAATTATTTTAAAATATCATTGAATTTTATTAATTGATTGTTTTTGATTTGGTTATAATCTTTGATAATATTTAGGCTGAAATTTTATTAAACACTTAAAGTAAATTAAAATAATGACTTACCTGATATAAAACGTTGTCTATTTTTGTTATAATAATGCATCATTTAATTAGGTTAAAAACTGGTGTTTGTTGCAAATAAAATACAACCTTCTAGTTGTAAGTCTTGCTTTGTTAGTTTTATTTTTAACACCTTGCTGAAATCGACTTTTTGTTTAAGGAAGAAATAACAAACCCTGCTATGGTTAAAGAAACCATACCATTTAAAAACTGCGAGATTGCCATTTCTTGAACAGTGTCAGAAATGCTGAAATCGACTTTTTGTTTAAGGAAGAAATGACAAACCCTGCTATGGTTGAAGAAACCATACCATCTTATAACTGCTAGATTGCCGTTTCTTGAACAGTGTCAGAAATGCTGAAATCGACTTTTTGTTTAAGGAAGAAATGACAAACCCTGCTGTGGTTGAAGAAACCATACCATCTTAAAACTGTCAGATAGTTTCTTGCACAGTGTCAGAATTGCTGGAATCGACTTTTTGTTTAAGGAAGAGTGGAGTGGAGTAATGGTGTTTTACGCCCCAGTCAAGAATCTTTCACTTATTTTGAAGCGGTTGTTTAAGGAAGAAATGACAAACCATGCTATGGATAAAGAAACCATACCATCTTAAAACTGCAAGATTGCCATTTCTTGCACAGTGTTAGAATTGCTGAAATCGACTTTTTGTTCGATTAAAAATTATCAACCCTGCTATGGTTGAAAAAAAAAAAACAACACCATCTTAAAACTGTCAGATAGTTTCTTGCACAGTGTCAGAATTGCTGGAATCAACTTTTTGTTCAAGTAAAAATGAGAAACCCTGCTATGGTTGAAGGAACCATACCATCTTAAAACTGACAGATAACATTTTCTTGCACAGTGTCAGAATCCACAAAATTGATTCAAGGAAGGTAGTTGAAAGCATTATTAAAAAGAGTGATTGATATACAGTTCAAAGGGTTTTAAAACAGGACACGTCCACATCCATAGACCTTTAATTATTCATTTCTTTCAGCGTTATAAGTCGGTGGACACTGGTTGGTTGGTTGGTTGTAATGATGTTTAAAAAAAACATCGCTTAAGTTATTTTACAGCTATTCGCGATATAAACTCTTAGGGATTACCGTCGCTTAAGTTATTTTACAGCTATTTTCGATGAAAACTAGTTTTACAGATTCTTGTTAATTAATCTAAGAACAAGTTCGTGTATGCATCTTATTTGTGTGTACATTATGGTGTGCATTGGGAAAATGTTTGTTAAGGCCTGTATGCTGTGGATATTTAAAGCATTCACCCAGTCATGTTATTTAAGCACTGGCTGATACTCAAGTGCTAGGCAAGAGAGTTGAGTTGAGTTGAGTAATGGTGTTTAACGTCCCAGTCAAGAATATTTCACTTGTTTCGAGACGTCGCCAGCTATATGCGAAAGTGCAGAAATTTTGCCTGTGCGTTGCGCTGATGGCATTATACAGCAGGGTTCTTTATCGTGCCATGCCTGTCATGACACGGGACCTCATTTATTTTAAGTTCCCATCCGAAAGAACCGTGACTTTTATTTCGTAATGCCGAGTACTTGGCGAAAGAACAGTCACTACCACTTTCAATCTTGGGTCAGACCCGGCCAGGGTTCGAACCCACGATCTTCAACATACGGAGCGAGCACTCTACAAAATGAGCTACCACAGTGGCCGCTGCTAGGCAAGAGAGCAATATCTCAAAATATAAAGTCTAACATATGACCCGACCCGGGTACGAACCAGCGACCTTCTTTTCTCGGGGAAGATGTTCTACTACTGAGCCAATGAGACAGTCACACGGAATGTGAGACTACTAAGGTTGAACACTATAGACAATCAAGGGGGAAACCAAGTAAGTTCAGACTGGATAAGACACTGTAGTTTGGGGAATAGCGGTTTATGCCCATGTGAAGAATAATCGATTAACAGTATAGTACGGAACTTTTTGTTTGAAAAGAAAACCAGAGCGATAAGAAACAAACTTGCCTAAAAAACCTCTCATACTGAAAGCCGTCTAATAAGAATTTGCCTTATGCAAGAGGTTCTTTTTACAATAACCAGATAAAATGAAACGATCTTTTTGGAAATATTTTTATTGGTTAGTAGAATGCTGTATAACGTTTTATCAGAAATCGTTTAGCTATATGTAACAAGATATGTTTCCTTATAATTCTAATTTCAGCACAAGCTAAATGTGTTTCGTGAGTCTCTGCTAGTATTTCTTAACTGCTTTGTACAAGTTAACACTTTCGGGGCCCTTGATTAAGACGCGATGAGATGCCTTGCTTTTCAAAGATGAGAACCTTAATCACGTGGGCACTGTGGCCTCTATTTATGCTATTTTAGGATAACAAGTTTAGTAGCTGTTAGCGGGTATTTGTAATTGAAATTTTTTGTCCAAAGTGTCTGTATAACACAAAATTATTTGATTAATCTGAATCTTCATCATTGGGAAGTTTTACGATTTATTAGATGTAAAGTAATAAGCTACGCCGATTTTTGCCAAAAAAAAAAAAAAAAAAAAAAAAAAAACCAGGTAAACCTTAGGATAGCTAGCTGCTATCCTATCATTGCCGTAACTCTTGGTAGCTTCAGGTATCGGGGGCAAATTCGGTCATCTTTAGGATACCTGGTGGCTATTCCATACCTAGCTTGTGTTTTTCCATAGATACCCCAGATACCTGAAGAGTAAGGATAAAGACATCAGCCTGCTTTTCTATAGATAGCTGAGTTATCTTCGGGTTTACAGGTTTTGATTTAATCTGCGTGCCATATTGATACGTTAAATACCAGAAACAGACAATTTTTATTGAGGTCTCTGATCATTTAATCCCGCCTCTTGATATCTACTTAACTTGATTTAAAAACCAAGACGTAAGTTTACAAAAAAAAAATTGTCAGCGATTTTCTTCACGATTTTTTGTGTTGAATAGAAGATAAAAACAATTTAATAATTTTAAAAAAAGACGTTTTTTTTAATCAAGGTTTAGATGGATTACATTCATATAGCAAATATGTCAACTAAACAGCTTACCATTACCTGAGATGTTTATTCAAACGGTTAATACACAAAAGTGCAAGCGAATAGACATCCTTAGTCTTATAGATTCAGCCGGCCGACTTGGCTTCCCCCATGATTGTCTATAGTGTTTAACCTTGTTGGAAGCGAAAACATAAAAACATCTCTTAATGTTATGATGCTTTTCTACAAACTTCAATATACTAATTTCCTGGCAACTGGAGGAAACTCTTAAAGAGCAGGAACACGCGAAATGTATTTAACACCAATGGAAATTTACAAGCTTGCCTAACGAATGAAATATACATGTGGTAAAACGACTTGAGTATTTTTTTTATCAATTTACATATGACTAAAATGTTAAAAATTTCATCATATTCGCGATCGCTAAATAAAATATGTTGTAACTTTCTTAAATTTTTTCCCCTAACCTTTTCTTTTTTTAACTGAAGAATGGGTAATTATACAATATAAAAACAAACTTATCGTCGAAGAATGCCGAATGTTCTAAGTTTACTCTTTTTATGTGACCGATAGCGATATGGATGGACGAGGGTTGTAAAGGACCCTACCCAAACCAGTCGCTCTAGATTTAATCCGCGTGTGTGTGTGTGTGTGTGTGTGTGTTTATCCTAATTTCTAAAAATCTTAAAAAATTATTGGCTGGTTTGCTTTATGTATAAACCCATTTACTAGGTTTTTACGGAGTGTATAAAATTCACACACGATGTATGGATTTTACTCAAAGTGTATGAAAAAACATGGCGGATTTTACTATTTAAGCAAAAACTCACTGATTCTATGCACTATTTGTTTAAGAGATGAACTGATATAAATAATGATAAATGGAACTTTTAAAATGTACCGTAAATAGAAAAAGGAAGTAATTTAAGAGTTTCTTGATCAAAACATATCTTGATTGATTAAATGGGGTTTTACGTCCCAGTCAAGAATATTTCACTTGTATCGAGACGTCACCAGCTATAGGTGAAGTGACAGAAATTTGGTCAACATATGTAATTGTCGTCTGGAGTGTCATCATGAATATTCTTGCCTTTTATACATAAAGTGGAAGCGAGTGGAGAAATGGTGTTTTACGCCCCAGTGAAGATTTTTTCACAAAAAGGGGAACCTCAATAAATGGAGAGAACTTTTAGCATTTATTTTTAATTAAAAGACAGAAATGAGGCTCAGGATGATATGACCACAAACAGGTTTAAAAAATCGCGCATAAAAACCATGTAACTTATAATATATCCAAAACGATTTTATAAGCGATAGTGTTGCAAGGGAGTTAACTCTTGTGTTGTATCATTGATCCGCAACGTTAATAAGCTTAAAATAAATGAAAGGCGATTAATGCAATATGGGTGTGTGTGTGTGTGTGTGTGTGTGTGTGTGTGTGTGTGTGTGTGTGTGTGTGTGTTACAACGTTGGTTTAAACCCTTTCCAGGCTATACATAAAGCTATAAAATTTAAAATATTATTTCCACGCTTGGCGCTTAACATTAGGGGGCAAATTACAGACTAATTTCTACAAGTGCCAGTAATATGGACTGTGGGGTCGTATGCTTGTCTGAGGCATACTGACTTGGTGAGCTTGCACCTAACCGAAAAAAAGTTCTAGGTGCGCATTAGAAAAACTCACACCATAATACGCACTTTCGCATTTAACGCCTACAAATATTGGTTGTTAAATTAAGAGATAAATAGCCTTGTATAATCTCTCTCTCTCTCTCTCTCTCTCTCTCTCTCTCTCTCTCTCTCTCTCTCTCATATATATATATATATATATATATATATATATATATATATATATATATATATATGTCGATTGTATTTAAAGAAAACGTTATAAGGGAGATTACTCGTGTGTTGTTTCACTGATCTTTAAATTTAATAAGTTTTAAAGCTGCAATAATTTTTTCAATTTTCTGAATTATTTTTGATTTTCTAAATTTATTTTTTTAAATAGATAACTTCTAATCACGATACGTAAGATTCATTTTCTAAAATTTCATTCCTATTAGCTGTAAATAAACAGAATCCTCTAACAGGTTGGTAAATGTTTAACGATGATAGTGGGTGTCTTTGGGCGAGCAGTTCTCGGCACGAGATCGTTGTTCTCGTGCAAAACTGTCGCCAAAAAGCTGAGAACACGAACCCCGAACGTTGTTCGCGGGTCGAAATTTCACACTTCCTATTCAGCAGGAGTTAGAAAAACAAAGAAGGCTGCAAACTAACGGTAGGTAAACAACCGGTAAGTGTTAAGTATTTTTATTTACGTATCCCGTTACACGTGGGATTTGCATACAGTTGCCGTCATAGGAGGGGCGTAAGATGACATTTCGCCGTCCCATTGACTGGATTAACCACGTGGTTTGGACTCCTTGTTTTGAAACTTGATTGTCGAGCTAGTAACCAACTTGTTTAATATTTTGTAATATCTTTAATTAAGAGTATGTGGAAAATGCGTCGCTGGCCGCCATATTAACTATTAATGAGTTTGTTCCCAGTGTTATGGCGATTTTGCACGAGAGCAACTTTTACTCGACTCTAGTGTTAAAAAAATAGTCTCGCCTAAAGACACCCAATTCTTTCCATACAGGCCTCAGTTATATCGAGTTATCATAGCAACTTGTTTCATCTATCACGTACATGATCCTGTGAACTCAAGCAGAGAAAAAAGTACCCCGTGATTCCAAATGCTACACCCCGTCACAGTATATAAGCACTTAAAAGGGAATGACCCGTTCCACGGGCACGTTTGAGACAGCACGTATAAGTGCATTATAAATCGTTTATTAGTGGCTTGTATTGAAGGAATTCTGTTAAGAATAAATATATACCCTTTTCTATCATGGTTTGGTCCAAACCTCCAGTTAAAAAACCCCAAAAAGAATAATTCAGCTGCCGGAGAAACACGTGGTGTTTCTCCCGTGATTCGAACTCATACTTTCGAGGTCTAAATTTAGTATCCTTTGAGGATTATTTAGATGACGATAATATACCGCTTCATCCATCGGATGAAGAAATTGCTTCATGCGATTTTTCCACGGAGTTTAAGTAGTTGTTTGGTAATAATAAAGAAACTGTAGAACCAGGTCGTGTTACTATTAATAATGCCAGCTGCGGTGACAGTGTCCCGGATAAGAGCGTAAAAGCGCATGTTTCACAAAGTGAAAGTATACCAGCGCCATCTAGAAAACGCAAAGAAACTATTGACTTAAATTCAAAGGTTAAAGTACCGATTCGGTCTAAGAAAATTGCGTTTAATAATCGGATAGATAAAATTGAATCCGAACTGCTTAAGGTAAGCAAAGTCTTGATTAATTTTGTAAATAAACAGAGTACCAGTAGGTCAAGTACTAATCAATCTAATGTTATGAATCATGACAATGTTTGTAATTTGACGATGTCAAATCACGTTAACTACGAACGTTCGCAAGGTGTATATGTGGACGTTGATCGACATGTGTCGGTAAGAGATAATTATAATAATGATATTGATATAGATGTGTTCAATAACAAAAAATTTGATAATTCAGAATATGTTGATTCTGTATCTGGTCACCAGACGGGTGAAATTTCTGGGCCCGATTCCGATATGTATTCTGGTATTTTCCCTGTTAATTCTGTCAATCAAAATGAAAAACAATAAATCTAGTGATTCTGGGTTTCAAGAAGATAATTTAGCAATGCCAGATATATTTGAGGAAGATAAATTTGGTGGTGAAATTACCTCAAATCTATTTGCCTTTTAAAATAAGGCGTGTAATAAACCCTCGGATACTTCTAAAATTGCTGAAAAGTATCTAGATCCTTCTTGCTGCAAGGATATTAAGACACCTAGGTGTAATAAGGAAATTTGGATGAAATTGAACAAACCAACACAAACTCGTGATATTCAAATGCAAGAAGTGCAGATGAATATTTCTCTTGGCTTATCGGCGTTCGCTCAGTTGGCTGATAAGTTGATAAATTTGCCAGATTTTAAATCTGAGTCGAGACCACTTTGTTGCGACCCGAAATACATTCCAGCAAATTCACAGAAACGTAGGTACTTTATGCGTCAAAATCTTCCCAAGAGTTTATTTCGTCGCTTTTTCATAAAGAAACCCCAATATCGTCTAAATTGTTTGGAGATGAATTGCTAAAGAGGGTAAAAGAAATTACTTACACTAATAAAGTTCTTAATGCACGGCAAAATTGTTCTAACAGGGATAGAACATATAGAAACAATAATTATAAAATTTATGTTACAATAATTTTGGCAATCAGAGGCGTTTTTTACGCCCCAGATCTAATCAGCCCAGATGTTATCAGAGGGACAGAGGCAGAGGTTACGTCAGTGCAACAGTAACTCGTCAGAAACCGGCTTGAATTTGGTAAGTGATAAACCATCAGATAATTTGAAAAACTGCATAGAGTTTTGGAAATATTTAACCAAAGATTCTTGGGTGATAGAATCTGTTCAAGGATTAAAAACTGAATTTGAAACCAACCCTTTACAAAAACTTGTACCTGGAAAAATTCCCATTTCTGGGCAGGAAATTGAAATTATTGAAACGGAAGTAGCAAACTTGATTTTAAAAAAGGGCTATAGAATTATGTGAACACGAGGAAGGTGAAGATTTATCAATTTTTTTTGGTCAAAAAGAAAAATGGAAAATTAAGACCCGTAATTAATTTGAAGAAATTGAATGAACACATTAATATTACCACTTTAAACAAGAAACTCAAGAGATAATTTTACAAAATGTTCAAAAAGGTGAATTTTTTCACATCTATTGATCTTAAGATGCATTCTTTAGCATTCCGATTTGGGAAAATGACCGGAAATATTTAAAAATTAATTATTTGGAATTAATAGCAGTTTACTTCGAACTTTTGAGTTTGGGGTGATGAGTGACAATATAACCACAGTATTTCACATAAACAAACAAGGGGAACTGTACCACATCGTAATAGTCTTACAAAAGAAATTTAGTTATGGCGTATTGATAGAAACATCCACATATCTGTCTCACGTGTACCAGGAGTTTTGAATTTTGAAACAGATTCCTTGAGTAGGACTTTTCATACATCTGGTAAATGGTCACTAGATGAGATTATGTTTAAATGTTTATGTTCACATTTCTTTTTACCTCACATTGATTTATTTGCATGTAGAATAAACTGCAAGTTGGGGAAATATGTTTCGTGGTTACCTGATCCATTGGTGGTAGCTATTTCTATTGATTGGAACAGTTACTTACCATACATTTTTTCTCCTTTCAGCTTGATAAACAGAATACTGCTCAAAGTTTCGGAAGACAAGGTAAAACCAGCTATTATAGTAGTACCTCTGTGGAGAAACCAAGTTTGGTTTCCCCTACTATTGAACAGATTAGTGGATTTCCCTGCAAGACTTAAAATGATCGCATGTCATATATCTGGCGATCCCTTGAAATGTAAGGTTTTTCAAGAAAAACAGTTAATACCATGTTGTCCTCCAGGAGAAAATCAACATCTAAACAATATGATATTGCCTGGAAACAGTGGTTATCTTGGTGTCATACATTCAAATTTGATCCCGCTTCACCTTCTGAGGCGGACATTTTGAATGATTTGTCTTCTCTTTTGGAGAACAAAAAATCATCTATCAGGCACGTGATCCTGTGTACTCAAGCAGAGAAAAAAGCACCCCGATATTCCGAATGGTACACCCCGTCATGGCCGGTATATGCTTTGAGCATACGGAAATTCCAATGAATCGAAGGCGAAACTGAAAAATTTAATTAATTGTCCGTCATAATATCCAAACGCAATGGTATTCGCAATGGTAAACCGTATCCCTTACAAAGTCACAAATGACAAATTCAATGAAATTTTGTGTTAAATTTATCGTATGGCACCGTTTTGTAAGTTGTTTTAAATGACCCGGTTTTTTATGACGTAATCACGTTCTAAAATTAGATCCCAAATGCTGCATCTCGCATATCTCGAAGTTATTGTTATTTCTGTATTTATTCGAGCTTTTATCGTTGAACCATATGTAAATACATGTAGTTCATTAGGAGCATCATTAATTAGATCAGCACCGTTTTAAATTTTTTCCTAGGAAAACTTAATTCAGCTTTAAATGAAATAAACTATTTTTACTTTTTTATATTAGAGATTCATTTAAAAAATATTTCCCAAAAGGGAAATGGAATTTTCATCTTTAAAGAATATTAATTTTATTATGAAAAAAAGGAAAAACGAGTAAATTTGTTTTTACATAATTACTTATAGCTAACGTCCATCAATGTTTATATATACATCAAAATTATAGAGATTTTTTTTTACCATTAACGCCTGTAATTGCTATCTTAGGTCGTAGGTAGGATTTGTATGTGATTCTGATCATGAGAGACATTCTGTTCAGTTCCTTTAATAAAAAAAGATACATTTTATGCATTTCGAAATTTAAGTTCTACTGAGGAATATATATGACGGCATAAAATGAAACAAAGCGCCTATGAAAAAAACCTATAAAATTCTTTCAAGTACGTGTGTTAAATTTGAATCCCAACCTGGCAAGTCATTATGTCAGAAATATTTAAGTTCTCTTGCGAATGGACCGCTATGTTTGTTTAATTGGTAGAGTGCTTGTTTCGTATAGGGAAGGTCGGTTTTCGAACCCCGGCTGGGTCTGACCAAGACTTAAAAAATTTGTAGTGCTTGTTTTTTTGCCAAGCTTTCGACATGAAGAAATAAAAGTTACGGGGTCCTTAGGAGAAGACCTTAAAAATCTATGCCCCGTGCAGGTGTGGTACGCTAAAGAACTCTCCCTGCTCATTGCCTTTAGCGCACTGTCAATGACAAAATGTCTGCAGCTTCACCTATAGCTGGTGAAATTACGATAGAAGTGAAATATTCTTGACACGAACGTAAAACCCAATTAAATAAAATAAAATGTCTTGCGAATATCGATGTTATTATTATTATTACTATTTATTATTATTATTATTATTATTATTATTATTATTATTATTATTATTATTATTTATTAATCATCAGTTAACTGACAACGTTCTAAAACTTACCTTAAAGCGCGCGCTTACGGATCACAGTGCCTCTCACCGCCTGGGTTCGAGTCCCACTCGGGGAAGATCCTAGTGTGAGAAAGTTTGTCAGTTCGCTTGCCGAAAGTCGGTGGTTTTCTCCGGGCACTACGGTTTCCTCCACCATCCAAGAACTGACCGCCTCGAAAAATAATTCTGCACATGACAATAGTACTACAAACAATACTGAACATTTACAACAATGCTTTCCATATAAGGCATTTTATAATCGCTGATTTCAATATCATCTCTTATCTCTCATTATCAATTATCATTTAACCATATTGTTTCACGTTATTTGATGAGTTTGCTGTTGCCAAATACATTTTTTTTCGAGCCATCTTTTGAGTCAGGTGAAAGGATAAATGGATGATATATTGTTAAACATATCGTCAAAAATGCTCCAGCTATTTGTCACAACAGTTTTAGGAGCCCTGGTTGCAGAATGGTCTAAAACGTTACCACAGTGCCTCTAAGCGCCTAGAAATCCCAATCGGGCAATTCCTAGTGCTTTTGACAGTTCGCTTGCCGTAGATCGGTGTTGTTTTTTTTTATTTTATTATCATTACTATGATTATTTATTTATTTTTGCACTCCAGGTTCCTCCACCATCTCAAGACTGATCTCCTTTGAAATAAGTGAAAATATGCATTCCATTTAACTTCACCACACACGAGTTTTATTCATCTATACACGCGTTTGTGTCGTTTGTATATATATTAGATCAGTTTTATTATTGGGTTGGCCATTACTTATGACTACTTTTAAAAATGAATAACGCTGGTAGATTAACACTAGTACTGTTAACAGTTATATGCAAAAAACATGGTCCCGCGTGGTCTAATGAAGAATTTGCAATGGTTTGGCGAATCAGCCAACACCTTCATTAGTCGAAGACCGCATACACGGACTCGATATGGTTCAGATACTGTTCTGTATGAAACACTAAAGTGGATATAGCATATTCCTGCAGCACTATTCTTTGAAATTAATACTAATTATATATATATATAAATTTCTTGTATAGTTTCCCGAGTCGACATGACACTAGAACACGTGATATAATTAAATATAAACAACAATTTTATTCCATAAAACAAAACAACAACAAACTTAACATTATGCCAATACTATTAATACAAATTCTCTCTCTCTCTCTCTCTCTCTCTCTCTCTCTCTCTCTCTCTCTCTCTCTAACACACCATTAAACTGACAAGTCCATCATACCCACAATGCTGCGCAAAATTTTATATAGATTTAAGCAATACAATAACAAGATAACTCTTTTCGTTTCAATGATGTGACAGGACTGTCTATCGCAATCCTTAATATTCAAATAAAAGTGTATATCTTTTTTGCAAGTATACTAGTACTTTACAATAACACAAATCTACTACATTTAACTTTATAATACCAATAACATATTTTTTTCAACTTTTATTTAATTTTTTTTATCAGTGTCTTCAGTAATTTTCAAATAAAGAAAATTGTTCTACCGAGATTTGAAAAAAACAAGAAAATTTACATTGTCAATTATGCTCAATAAACATCAAACACTTAGATTGGTGCAAAAAATCTTGAAGAGCGCATAAAGAAAATTAAACAAATAAGTGTAAACCAAGCCATTTGCTTTCTTTTTTTTTTTTTTCAAAAGTTCGTTTGGTGCGTGCGTTCTCTTATGTGTACTTTTCCAGCTGGTCTGCATTATTTGAAACTGCCTTTCCTTCATCATTCTCTTTTGAACATGATGCATTTGCACCGTCTTTCGATTTGTCCTGTTGTGTTGATTTTGTTTTCCCGCAGTTTGGCTTCTCGGAATCCTTACGTGTTGCACTCAAGCATTTACCAATACCCAACACCGATTTCAAACCACTTCGAAACTGTTGTGAGGCTACCACGTAAATGAAGAAGTTGATTGAGTAGTTCACCTGCTCCAAGATCTGAACTACTTCTCGATAAATCAAAAAACTATCGGTATTGTTTCCAAACGAGTTGACGCCTAGAAAATAGGCAGAGATATGGAGGGTTGTAACCGGGGTAACCAGTAAAATGTATGCTACCATCACTATCAACAACATGGCCGTCGTCTTTACTTTTTCTGTGTCCTTTTGTGCTGTTGTTGATGTTAATTTCTTCCTTGCTTGGCGAACTCTTGCAAGTTGGAACAAGATCAATGGTGTCAAGACGGACAAGAAACCGATTGGTAGGAAAGAGTATAAAGCACAGCCAGCTGCAAGCATTCTCCCGTATAAACCCATTTCATCCGGGTCATTTTTATTGAACACATCCGGGAAACAAAAACCTTTCTTGATTTTAGAACAATACGACCAGCCCGCGTTAAAGCTTCCGATTACAACTATGACCATTGAGATTCCAATTAATGCATTTCTCTTTGTTACAATGAGTTTGGCCTTTAGAGGAAACCAAACAGCAATGAAGCGTTCCACACAAATGAAAACAACAAACCACGATGACGTCATCTTTCCGGTACGGAAGATAAGAAAGAATATCTTACATCCGGCGTCTGATAAAGCTCGTAGGTCTCTTCCAAACATTTCTATAACGAACCTTTTATTAAATGGTTGGGTTAGTAGTAACGTGGAGTCTGCAATGGCCAAAGCGATAAGGAAATACCGTGAAGTTGTCCTAGAAAAGCGCTTGGAAAACATAATGATGATAGTAAGTATGTTCCCAGCAATCCCAAGAAACAGGAACGAAGGTTGCAGGAAGTAGTGAGCATACTGCAAGCCAATAAGAACTGGATGAGTTGTTCCTCCTTTTGGTGTGGTGGTATCCTGAGCTATGGTTGTCGTTAGATTTCGACTCAAAGGATCATCTGTTGAGTTTATATCAGGGTCTGTAAACATTAAATGCAATACTGACGACGCCGTACTATTGATGACATCAACAACATCCATCTTGTGTCGTCTGTCTAAAGTAAACAAAATACGATATAAATAACTAAATCGGTGGAATAAATTATTGTTATATAAATGTGAGCTTTTAGCAACAACTGCTCGAAAAATGAATCAACTGTAACATACTTTTAATCGGAAAATGTCCGTAATGATTAATATATCTTCGACTATCGTCATTTAAAAATATCCGCGTTTTTTTTTTTTTTTTTTTTTTTTTTTTTTTTTTTTTTTTTGTCATGTGCTACTTTTGAATTTTTATGAAATAATACATTCAAAAGTGGCACATGACAATTAATTGTGTCATGGCATTTTTGCGTCACCAGAATATGGCCAATAAAATGCAAGTGATATCCATTAAAAATAAAAAAAATTCGAAAAATTATAAATTTCGCATATTGTTATTCGCGAAAAATGGACGCGAATTTTTTTCCATTTTACATTTTTACTACCTACATGCTGTACATATATTTCTTATTTATGCGTATAAGGGAATTTTTTTTTCTTCATCGTCGCTACCTTCCCCTCCTTCTTCGTCGTCGTCGTCATTGTCGTTGTCGCCGTATCAACATCATCATCATCATCATCTTCTTCTTCTTCTTCTTCTTCTTGAACAACAACATCGACACTTTCATTTTCATTCTCATTCTTCACCATAGTTATACCATTCTTTACCATTGTTGTGTAATACTTCCGTCTTAGATTGTGCTTAATCATTTATATTTTACATTAAATTTAAATTTAGATGCATTTTAGTACTATTTTGTTTCAACATTACATAATATTGAAATTTGAATTATTCTTTTAAAAACCAATTATTACTCATCAAGTCGTGGAACGGATCAGAATAGCATGTTTGACGACATTATTATCATGTTTATTTTATCCGAGATAATCGTTAGTTTGTTACGCCAACTTTATCAAAATCCTTTTTTTTTTTTTTAAAAATATATGTTAATAGCAAGCATCGGATACATTCCCAAATTGGGTAAGCGATTTTAAATGTTTTGAATTATCTTAAAACATCGTAAAAGATGTTTTAAGATAATTATCGTAAAAAAGGGTAAAAATTATGAAATTCCTTAATTTATTGTTTTATAATCACTATCATGCACGCTAAGTATCTGTAATTTTTTTTTTAGTTTGTTAAAACATTTTAGTCATTGCACATATATCTGATTGCTCTAAACATTAAACCAGCGTAATCGTTGTCATCGTCAGCAATATCAGCCACAACAGCAACATCGTAGAGAGAGAGAGAGAGAGAGAGAGAGAGAGAGAGAGAGAGAGAGAGAGAGAGAGAGAGAGAGTCATAAACAGTCGAAATAAAAATGTTTTCTTTCTTTTAAAAATATTTTTTGAATGTTCAACCTTTTGGAACAAACTTTAAATAAAGTTTTTTTTTTAAAAATTACAACCGATACAACTATTTTTCTAATTACATCTCTGATTTATTTATTTATTTATTTATTTATTTATTTATTTATTTATTTATTTATTTATTTATTTATGTATCATAATATTTATCATACCTTATATTTCTTGTCGTTTTTTTAAAAAACATCGGCGTAAATAATTTTTTGAAAAAAAAAGCTTACATTATGAAAAAAATGACTTACCAATTTCCCAAAGCCTTGTTTCACAAAGCTAGAACCTTGTTTCGTGAGAAACAAAAATAAATGTTGCTGAAGTTCAGAAAACGCTGGTGAAATATAATATATCTTACACGAATCATTTAATATTTAATATTTAACACAAGATAAACTATCAAAAACAAATCAGAGGTGATAATCAGAAATTTTCACCAACCTTTTGTTACATTTACGAATATCTTTCATCTCGTTTACTGCTTACGCTGTATTAAATGGATATAACAGTATAGTTTATATATCGTGGTTGTATATAGTTTTATTATAATGACAAAACTGTCATATAGATACCTTTTTTATTCAACATGACTTGTATTAACATTTTAATGAAGATACACGGTAATTTAGTGCTGCTAATCATTCTTTAATGAAATAAAATACCACGCACCTGTCACTAAGGTTATGTTAAATAACAAACATGTACCTTGCGGTGTATTTTCGATCGGTTAGAAATTTGTTTCATATTCCTTATGAATTACATTTTTGAATGTAACATCAGTTCATCCATATAACGTATGAATTCCATTTTTATGTAAAAATTAGTTATGTTTTCTATAAACCTTTTGAATTCCATTTCTAAATGTAAAATGAGTTTGTTTCATAAATCTTATGCTAAACATGCTATAAATATAACCTTCGATATTTGATTTTAACCTTGTAATGTCTAAAAAAAAAATGACATTGTAATATCCATTTTTGAGTTGAGTGTACACTCAATTGAGTGAGTGATTGTGAAACTTGGACCGGATGTTGATTAAATTCCGTTTGAGATTTTAAATGGCACTCGGTACAAATATTGCTTATATGTTATAGTTCGATTGTGCTTAGGGTTGATTTTGTGGCCACTATGTAACAGACCGGGCCGGGTAGCTCAGAAAGTAGAGCGTCCCGCTAGTATTTTGAAGGTCCCGGGTTTGAGTCCCAATTTGTCCGCTGCATTTTTCCCTTTTCTTTTTACATTTGAAGACCCTTGGAAGATTGGCCCAAGGTTAAAACGTGGTCGTTTAGATTCAGGGTAGTTGAATCGAAAAAAGGAAAGGAGGAATGTAGCGGACGGGGCTTGATAGGCAGCCGGGTAGCTTCGACGGATGAGCGTCCCGCTTGTATTGGAAAGGCCCCGGGTTCGAGTCCCGGTTTGGCCGCTGCATGTTTTCCCTTTCCTGTTACAACTAGACCAAGGTTAATGTTGCCAGTATTCCAAATTATAACATCAGATCATGTTAAGTTTGTTTTTGTTCCTGAAATAGTCTAATGACATACAGTTACCCGTTACTTGTGCTTTAAACACTGAAGTGTAAATTTTTAAGGTTAGGAATCAGATTGCTTCCCTTCTTCTTCTTCTTCTTCTTCTTCTTCTTCTTCTTCTTCTTCTTCTTATTATTATTATTATTAATATTATTATTATTATTATTATTATTATTATTATTATTATTATTATTTTGTTATTATTATTATTATTATCGTCGTCGTCGTTGTTGTTGTTGTTATTTTATTATTATTATTATTATTATTATTGTTGTTGTTGTTGTTGTTGTTGTTGTTGTTGTTGTTGTTGTTGTTGTTGTTGTTGTTGTTGTTGTTTTTTGTATCAAGAGCCGTTCCGTAACAGATCTCAGAAACGGCATGATAAATTTTGAAAAAAAATGGTACCAACAATCTGTTTTCTTTGTTGACGTGTCTATTATGTTCAAAATGTAACACTCTCGCAGTCAAATTATCCTGATTTTGCTCAAAACTCTATCCCTCTTTGCAGAGCGCAAAAAGTAAACAGTGTCTGAAACTTTTAATTTTTATTTATGACCCGGATAGAGATCGAGCCAGTGACTTCTCGCTTGTGGTTGACACTCTAGCCACTGAGCCACTGAGATTGGTAAATTTGAGGTGACAATACAAATGAATAAATTAAGTGAGAAATAAGGCAATGGTTTTTGTCTCGCCTGGTGAATTTGGTAATTATAAGGAACGATTAAAAATTTACCTTCTTGGCGTTGGCTCCATGTGAGCTTCAGACAAAATGGTTTATTTAGAATGATGGCTATAACATAGTCTCATACAATTACCTATTACTGGTGCTTTAAACACTGAAGTGTTAATTTTTCAAACAAGGATTAATTTTTTAATGAAATTTAACCTTCCAGTCAATAATATTTCACTTATATTGAGACATCACCAGATGTATACTTTAGACAATATATAATGGATTACGGATAGTGGGGAATAATACGTAACTGGTATCCCAATCTCTTGTTTTAATTATTATCATTTTGTCATCATCATCATCATCATTATTATTATTATTATTACTATTGTTATTATTATTATTATTGTTGTTGCTATTATTATTATTATTATTATTATTATTATTATTATTATTATTATTATTATTATTATTATTATTATAGCTTTTAGTTGCCTGACTATAAAATCTATAAAAAAAATTATTTTTGCCTAAAATACATCATAAAAAATATGAAAGAAAGAAAAAAAGAATTAAAAACTTTAAGACATAATTTTTTGCTATGGTCCTATAGAAAGAATTATTTTGTCAAAATCTCAACAATGTTCGTGTTGTAACTTTAGAACGACTTCCCTACCTTTTAAGTGTCAATAAACTGCTATTTGAAAATCCAACGTCACCATTTAATGAAACAAAATAATATCTTAACAGTCCAGCATTTATTGTAAAATCTAAACGATTTAACTAGCCCCTGACTTAACCTTGTCGCTTTATGTATATTTTTGATTTAAGACTTTTTTTTCACTTTTTGCGTGATGGCCATGTATTCGTGCACACATCTACTAAACATTGTTAAACTTATCAACTTAAATCATCTTTTATTATTACTACTATAATTTATTTATTTATTTATCTATTTATTTATTTATTTATTTATTTATTTATTTATTATTGTTATTATTATTATTATTATTATTATCATTTTTACAACGAAAAGGCTTCTTAACTATTGCATTTATTAAGCAGGAGATTGGTTAATATTATAGGAGTTTAACTCATGTTCCAGAATCCTAAGTTTTGAATACATTAAAATGAATTCTATTTGATCATTTATAAATAAAAATATTGTTTATACTATACAAATAAAGAAAGTTTACCCGTTATAAAATAAAACAATATGGAAAATGATTAGATTTTCTGATTTTTAAATGCATCGGAAAATTAAAATTACTTACCTAAAAGATTCTAGTATTCCCTTTTTTAGTTGTAACGATGTTAAAACACTGATTAATTCAAAACACCATCGGTCAAAAGTTCTTTAGTAACGCGGATTTTTTAAAATTCAATTTAAATTTATAATCATCATCATCATCATAAATTTTTCTGTTGATTACAAGTCTAGTTAATTTTCAGTGGAGCGCGTTGGAAAGTTAATAGTTAGTATGGAAGTTGATCGTAAAAGACATTACAGAAAATAGGCATGCGTGATTAAAGAAAGTAACAGAGAACGAATACCAACTCGAGGGAACCGTAATGTCGTCTGATAAAATGGAATGACTTTTGATAAACAGGCGTTATTCAAAGCTTGATTAGTTTCATTGAAAATTTGTTGGCTGTTGATTGTAATGTTGTTTTTACGTTGCCGACTGAAAAAGAGAGAGAGAGAGACTATTTTTTCACCTGCGCTTGACGTTAGGAGGATAGAGTATCGACTTGTTCAGATGGTGCCAGAATAATGTGACTTGGAGATTGGTATGGTTATCTGCGGTATGTTTATTCGGTTAGCTAGCACCTTGACAAAAAGTCAAACTGAATGCGCGTTGGTACAAGACAGTTTACCACGATACTCATTCACATATTTCACGATATTTATAAAATTGATCTCTTCGTGAATAGCTGAAAAATTATTGATGCGACTTTAAACTACATTACCAACACCAACCAACCTACCTCCGGTTTTGATTGATTGATTGATTGATTGATTGATTTATTTATTTATTTATTTATTTATTTATTTATTTATTTATTTATTTATTTATTTATTTATATTTTTACCGTTTTAACATATGACTGTTATCTTCACTGAGTGTCTGTTGGCTGCACCTTTTGTTCTACTGTCACCTTCGTTCTAGTGGTCTTTCATACATTGGGCTATCTTCTACATTCTTGTCGTTTATATAGTTCACGTCCTTGCTAAAATACTCCGTAAGTGGGAGGTCGTGGGTTCGAACCCCGGCCGGGTCTGACCCAAAACATAAAACTGGGTAGTGACTGTTCTTTCGCCAAGCACGGTTCTTTCGGATGGGAACTTTAAAAAAACGAGGTCCTGTGTCATGGCAGGCGTGGCACGATAAAGGACCCTGCTGTATAATGCCATCAGCGCAACGCACAGACAAAATTTCTGCACTTTCACCTATAGCTGGCGACGTCTCGATATAAGTGAAATATTCTTTGCTGGGACGTTAAACACCATTTCTCAACTCAACTCAACTTCTTGCTAAAATATTTACGCTTATAGAACAAAACCTTTCAAACTATATGATATATAAATAGAGAAATACGCAGTGTTGAGATTAAAATATCGATAAGTAAAACACTAAACCTCAGTCGAAGATCAGAGGTTACAATACTCGGTACGACTTCAGTCGAAGATCATAGGTTACAATAGTCGGTAAGACTACGGTCGGAGATCACAATTTACAATACTCGGTACGACTACGGTCGAAGATCAAGGATTACACTATTCGGTACGACTACGATCGGAGATCACAGGTTACAATACTCGGTACGACTTCGGTCGGAGATCACAGGTTACAATACTCGGTACGACTTCGGTCGAAGATCAAGGATTACAATATTCGGTACGACTACGATCGGAGATCACAGGTTACAATACTCGGTACGACTTCGGTCGGAGATTACAGGTTCCAATACTCGGTACGACTTCGGTCGGAGATTATAGGTTACAATACTTCGTCGGGGATCACCCCGACGGGATTATAAATGTGTCTTTAAAATTTGTTAAACTGTTTCCTTGGTTGGTGCTCGGAGTTTAGAGGACAGAGTATCAACTGGATTCAGAATAATGTGACTTGGGAGTGGTATGCTTGTCTGCGTTATAATCATTCAGTGAGTTAGCACCTCAAAAAGTCGCCCTGATTGCTTGCTAGTACAGGGAAGAACATTGTACACACATCACATCAAACGCATAATAATCCTCTGATATTAATAACCGTTCTTGTCGCAAATAGCTGAAAAAATTGCTGATGCGACGTTAAACAACATTACAACCAACAAACTAACCAACCAACAAACAAACCAACCAAACTTTAAACTATGAATAATTATATTTCATATCGAAATTCTACTAATATATAGTCAATTTCAATTTTATCTATAAATAAATCGTCAAATGATTTAATGACGAAATAAAGCTCAACAGGGCCACCGACCATCCAAAATATTTTAACATCAATGGTCCATGAAGAAATAAACAAACACTCAAATGAATTTAATATTATATGTACTGGTATCAAATTCATTTTACAAGTAACCTTATATGCTTTGTCATAAATTACAAGTGTTGAAATTATACTTATTTATGCAGTACTATCAAGACCTATCTATAACATCTTTTAGTACTGTTTTTTACGTTTTCAGACAGACATATTTATGCTTATCACTCTTGTATTATTCAAATAATGTTGCAAATTATAAGAAATACTGATTTAGTTTTGTAGTCATTGTATACACATGACTTAATACTTTGTATTTATATCTTTCTGTATATCTGTAGGTATAATGTATGATGTAATTCATTTTTATACTAATAAACGAAAAATGTATTTGCAGTAAACCCGTAAAATTTAGGAAGTTAGTTAATTATTTTAGCAGTGGATAATATATTTCACAGTCCACGTGAATGAAATAAACATACGTTGATATGGGCTATATTAAAGCTGTCATCTTTTGTCCATGAAATCAGGTTTTGGTATTAGTATTCAAAACACCGAGTTTTGTGAAAAGTGCAAGTTAAATGCAAATCATACCCACTTGGTTTTAAAACTTTTTCTTTAATAATGCAATTTACAAATTCATATCAATAGTCTACTTAATCTAAAAAGAGAATTCTATCCTACAAAATTCAATTCCTATTTAAATTAAAATTTGTTAAGATTTAAAACTTGTCACACACAGGCAAAACTATGGTATATATATATATATATATATATATATATATATATATATATATATATATATATATATATATATATATATATATATATATATATATATATATAAATATATATATAAATATAGCTCGTTAAAACACAATGCACTATAATAATCATTTTAACTCGTTACCTGTAATTTGTCATGCATTCTAAAGATCAGCAACCTATATTTAATTTTTTAAAATTAATTATATTTGATGTCAATGGTGAAAATAACTCGCGGTCATCTAAAAGCCATCATCGTCTTAAAATACCCATCTTTCTGCTGTCTAGTTTTGATATGCGATCATGACTGTTGATTACCGCTAAGTTAAGGGGTGATCACGGTCCACTGGATCCTGTTAACATGCTATTCTTTCTATAACATACTGAAATGTATAGTCAATTGATTCTGATTTGTATAAACTGCATTTATAGGTTTTGTATTATAAAAATATTATATTTGAATAGTAAAATAGCCATTGTTTGATTGATATCGATCTGTTATCGATCGACGAAATACACCGATTTACAATTCAGAATGCTTCGGAAAGAGCAACTTGATACCGTTAATTTTAAATAGTCTTGAATGGCAGTCATATAGGTTTAAAGTCCTCAGGAGTAATTATTGACGTTCTTGTTTAATTTTTTATATATATATATATATATATATATATATATAATTTTCAAATTCAAATGTTTTTATTCTCATTTAGTATAAAATGAAATTTAAAGGAAAATATTCAGACAGATAAAGGAGTTATTCTGATCAAGGTAAGAACTTTTTTGCTAGATGTAAAACGAGTATCTAAGAGAGAGAGAGAGAGAGAGAGAGAGAGAGAGAGAGAGAGATTTGTTAAGTTGTTCTGTTGACGATAACATTGAAACTATATGTAGCTTTACGAGAGAGAGAGAGAGAGAGAGATTAATTTATTCAGTTTTTCTGTTGATGATGGCCTTAAAGCTATATGTAGCTTCACGAGAGAGGGAGAGAGAAAATCAATATTGATAGAATCGTTTGTGGTTATTTAGTTTTTTAAAGTCTTATTCAAGACATCTGAATCCATATACCGTCGTCATTGATGAATCCCTTAAAATGTATTACTTATTAAAATATTTAAATATCAAAGACGGAAAAATTGAAAGCTAAAACTTTGTTTTACTTTTATTTCTCTCAAACCACTGGGTGTGGTATATGAGGTAACGCGAAATGACACGTGCTTGACAACAACAATAATAATAAATAAAGAAAGTCCTCAACAAAAAGGAAGAAATGGGGAACATATAAAGTAAAATACGGAGTAAAAAAGTCAATTTATGAAAAGAAACATTTCAATTTTAATGTTCTTTCGTTATATATCGCTTCAATAAATGTTTTTTCTTGTTTCTTTTTCCAATTAATACCTAAAAGTCGTCAGTCATGCCCGTCCGAAGACGGCAGTTTTAAAACCCGTGTTCTAAGTATGTGTTTATCTTGTGTCATGTTTTAAACATCAGTTTATACCATAGTGTCATCATGTCCGCCCAAAGTCATCCATGTGCTAAATATATGTTTATCTTGTGTCATGTTTTAAACATCAGTTTATACCATAGTGTCATCATGTCCGCCCAAAGTCATCCATGTTCTAAATATATGTTTATCTTGTGTCATGTTTTAAACATCAGTTTATACCATAGTGTCATCATGTCCGCCCAAAGTCATCCATGTTCTAAATATATGTTTTTCTTGTGTCATGTTTTAAACATCAGTTTATACCATAGTGTCATCATGTCCGCCAAAAGTCATCCATGTTCTAAATATGTGTTTATCTTGTGTCATGTTTTAAACATCAGTTTATACCATAGTGTCATCATGTCCGCCCAAAGTCATCCATGTTCTAAATATGTGTTTATCTTGTGTCATGTTTTAAACATCAGTTTATACCATAGTGTCATCATGTCCGCCCAAAGTCATCCATGTTCTAAATATGTGTTTTTCTTGTGTCATGTTTTAAACATCAATTTATACCAGAGTGTCATCATGTCCGCCCAAAGTCATCCATGTTCTAAATATGTGTTTATCTTGTGTCATGTTTTAAACATCAGTTTATACCATAGTGTCATCATGTCCGCCCAAAGTCATCCATGTGCTAAATATGTGTTTATCTTGTGTCATGTTTTAAACATCAATTTATACCAGAGTGTCATCCCTTTCGTCCAAAATTGACAGTTTTAAAATCTGTGTGTTTATCTTGAGTCATGTTTCTATTACCAAAGTTTTTAAAATCTGTGTTCTTAATATGTGTTTATCTTCTGCCATGTTTCAAACATCAATTTATACCATAGTGCCATCATATCCGTCCAAAATCGACAGCTTTTAAAATCTGTGTTCTCAGTATGTGTTTTTCTTGTGTCAACCGATTCCATAGTGTCATGTGTTTATCCAAAGTTGGCAGTTTTATTATCCGTGTTTTCAGTATGCGTTTATCGTGTGTCAGTGGATTCCATATTGTCATTATGCCCGACCGAAGTCGGTAATATGTTATTTGTGGTCTTGTTCGTGTTGCTCATGTGCCACTGCTTACCACATTGTCATTATGCAACATGTTCATTATGCAAGTCGACAGTCTTCGAATCATCGGTTTGTTGCCACTTGTGTCATATACAAATTTCTATATTCCGCGTTAATAATGTAAAAAAAAAACAAAACGAAGTTAATCAAAAGACTTTAATGATATATGAACAAGAATATCTTTTTAAGCGGTAAGCGTATACGTTAACTGTGAAATGTCATGTAACCAACACCGAAAACCTTTGTCAAAGGCGAAATATTGTGATCTTTTGACCTTTTATCATAAACGTCTCCACGTTACTTGTGTTTACGGATTCAAAAATTGTGCTAACTTTGAATACGTGATCTCTGATATCTCTTTCGGAATATTTCATAATGAATAAATAAATAAATAAATAAGCACCAGACATAATTTTAATCGAACCGTTTAACAATTATACAATAAATGTATAAAATACGCATAACCTTCAATATATATATATATATATATATATATATATATATATTAACCATTTACGGATATTGAAAGAAAACACCCGTCAACTGGTCCGGTTTTTAATTTCTTAATCAAAATGTATTGGATTATTGAATTTTCATGCTTTAACATATAACTAACTGTATATGTCATATATTTATATAAACATTACCATACTATCAAAAAAAACTAAATCAATCTATAGTTTAGATGAATAAAAATAAACCGACTATAGGAAATATTTATTGAACATTGTAGAAATACTACAAAAATAAAATTAAAGTTTAAAAGAATTGCCATTTGCATGCTGTTTATTTCGAGTTAGGCCGTAGTAGATACAGTTTATATTTTTAGGTGACCCTCGTGTTTGAGAGTTTGAAATAAGCTTTTGACATTAAAATCGATTTCGGTTGTAAATGGTTTACTAACTATCAATGAAATTTAATCAACAAAACAATTAACTGCCAAGACGAAGAATTTTTTCTAAAACAATAATTAAAAATGTAACGCCTACCGTTTTTTTTAAGGTAAAACAACACTTTGATTCTTTTAAGCTTCATGTAACAAAACGATAAACAATTGGAAACAATGCTTTTCTATTCAAATGTTTCTGAAACGTCGATCATTTCGGAGAAAGGGGTTTTTTCTCAGTCCTTCTAACCCAGACAATAACAGAATATGTGTGGACTTTCTCAGTAGCTGCAGGAAACCGTATAATGATTTCATTTATGGAATTATCTCCCTTGATAAACACACATAAAATTATGTATTGTCATAAGTTTTTAAAAAGGCCCCAGTTTCACAATCATTCCTTAACTAACATTTTCCTTAACATAAAACTAGCATTTTATTATTATTTTTTTTTTTTATTTATTTTTTTTTTTTTTTTTGCAATCTCTAATCAAATTACAAAAAAACATTTGTGATAAAACTAAATACTGATGTTACAGGATTTAATTGATCCTAACATGACACCTTAAATTCCTGGAAATCTTAACAATTAATCAAATTATAAAGATTTCTAGTTCAAAAGATTTAAGATAAGGAAAATCTTAGTTAAGGTAACCGGTGCCTGCTGGGCTTTTTTCTAGACTGATAACACTTATTGAATATTTTGAAACGCTTATCCTTTTTTTCGAAAAAAAAAAAAAAAAAAAAAAAAAAAAAAAAAAAAAAACATAAAAAAAAACGGTTTCATATTGATCGAAACAATCATCAGACGAGACATTTTTTTTATCATATACCTATGGAATAATCTGAAACGTTTCTTACATTATCTTCTGAAAAAAAAAAAAAAAAAAAAAAAAAAAAAAAAAAAAAAAAAAAAAACACTTCACAACCCAGACCTGAATGCATTTTATTAAAAATAATATTTATCGAATATTTTGAAACGTTTTTTTTTTCCGTAAACAACAGTATAAAACTGTTCAGTTAATAAAACAACAAAAATTATCTAGATAAAGTTTTTTTCTAAAAAAAAAAAAAAAATAATGTCGACTATTTTGAAACGTTTATTCTACCTTTTTAATCATGACGGACTAATATTGTTCGGCTAACAATTTAGTAAACAACCGTGACCATATTTTTTTCTAAATTTATACTTATCAAATACTTTGAATTGTTTCCAGCTCTTTTTCTATGTAACAACGGCCTAAAACTACTAGACTACCAAAACGGTAAACAACAGGGAATAAGGCTTTTTCAAAATCTACCAAATATCCTTGACCAATTACCCTTTCTCCTCAGAAAACGGTCTTAAACGGTCGAGCAAAAATAAATTAATTAATTAATTAATTAATTAATTAATTAAAAAAAAATTAAAACCAGGAAATATTCTTTAAGGTTTTGCTATACTAGGAATATTCTGAAACGCTTTGCAATTCTTTCAGGTTTTTAACAGCAAGACCAACATGGAAATAATAAACGGTCGTGATCATGGCTTTTCTGAAATCATAAATTTTATCCTTGCGTTTTTTTTAATCACAAGACCATGCTGGTGGCTTCGTTGTAGAGCGCCCCTTTAAGAGTGGAGGTGCCTTTGGTTCAATTACCGGTCAAATCATACGTAAGACTTTAAATTTTAAGTCATACACGGACTTGCTCTTACGTTAATTCTTAGAGATTGACAAACTTGTTCTTGTCGCAAAAAGCTTAGAAATTGCTGACGTAACAATTGCAATAAACAATATTGCAACCAACCTTCTCGGTAAAGTATTCCATTTAATACGATTGCTATTAATCAAGTTATATTACAAAAAGGGCTAAAAAGACTCAACGCAACTGTTGCTTTCAAGTTATATCATATATGGGACTAGGTGTGTTGCACAATGAAGAATGTCACTCAGTCCGCAATATGACGGCACATTGTAAACATGAAACATACAAAAACGATTCAATGACAATCTTTCTCCCCCTGTGTGTGCAAATTGTATTCTTATTTTATTCTAGCATGAATATTTAATAATTTCTCACACAAGAAAATCTAAATTTGTGCTATAATCATTATCATTGATATTATGAATTTGTAAAAGACCTACATCTCATAAAAAATAACACATTGAGGAAAGCAGTAAGACGCATTCAAAGATACGATTAAAAGCAATAAAGATTAGGCATAAAAAATGAACAATTTTTAAAATTAATTTAATTTTTAAAAAATAGCCATAAAATGGGTTTTGATAAGATCAATACTTTTCTGTTATACGGGTTAAAAAAATACTTTATGTAAATCACTCAATCAATTATATGAATAATGCCTTTTTGATGGTTTAAACCAAGTCTTTCTGCTTTAATATTCCCAAACATTAACTAAATAATCATATTAAATAAAATATTGATCGCAATTTAATGGTAATTATTAGATTTTTTGTAATATAATTGGATGAATAGCGACTTACGTATTCATAGGTATAAAACTATTTCAAGTGAACACTAAGAGATTGCATGAATTCAAATATTGACTTTTTTTTTTCATTTTTAACATTCAATATCATTTAGATTTAAAGATCTGCGGCCCTTAAAGACGGTATTTAATTTAAGAATTTTGTTCAACAAGCGCCGTGTTTATTAAACAAATACATAAATATTGATGTTCGCAGAGCAAACAAATTCAGTTTGATGAAGGTATAAATTGTTTCAAGTTTTGTTTCTTATTTTTTTACACACAGTCATAACATTACTCGGTTTCTATAATTTCCGATGTATTGTCGTGTAGACTTTTTAATGGTTGATGTATAATAATTGTGGTATGGACATTTAAAAAAATTCAGGTGTTGATTCAAAATGAAAGGAAATACTTCGATGCTTGTTGGTAAGTTTGTTTAATTCAATTTTATTAATTTATATTAGAACGAGTGTGTGAGAAAGCATAAATCAAGTTCCACAGGTTTTGGAATGTTTAAATGTTTTGTACATATTTTATTGATTTATTATTATTATTATTATCATCATCATTATCATCATTATCATCATCATCATCATCATCATCATCATTATTGTTATTATTATTGGTTTTTACTTGGTATTAATATGGTTTTTGAACAATTGTTTCAAAATCATATTAAAATTTAATCTGGAAATTGGTAATAAATGTCTGAAATTTTCATACGGAGAGAATTGCGCACGCGTTAAAAATTATGTTGAATTTTGAAGCGCGAATGAGAGTTAACTAAATCTGAGTTATAATATCTATAATTATTATATTTTATGGTGCAAGTAAAAACTGCTTTTGGAAGTAAAGAAGGATATTTTCAAGCAAATAAAAAGTCAGTTGATGCAAGAAAGGAGTGGATTGGAGTAATGGTGTTTTACGCCCCAGTCAAGAATCTTTCACTTATTTCGAGGCGGTCAGTTCTGGTGGAGGAAACCGGAGTATCGGAGTGCCCGGAGAAAACCACCGACCTTCGGCAAGCGAACTGACAAACTTTCTCACACTAGGATCTGTCTCGAGCGGGATTCAAACCCAGGCGGGGAGAGGCACTGTGACCCATAGGCGCATACATGATATTATCTCTGCATTTAGTATTTTGGTGTTTTGGTGATGATATCGCCAAAGTAAGATGCTTGCGAAAATAGGTGATTTGCAGTTGCGCAGTTGACCTAGCTCCATATTCACAAGTCAAATATTACCATTTTCATTTTTTTTAATCTTAAGTTTTATGAAACAATGTTTTGTTTTGTTCAACAGACCTACACTAAACAATTTAAATATAACATAAGATATTCAGTCAATTTTAACTGTGAATTGTCTTAAAAATCAACGTTGAAATATTCCCTAATTTAAGTTAAGTGTCCATTCAAATGAGTGAATGATTGGGAAACTTGGGCCTCATTGCCTCATCCACTTACTCGATGTACGCATGATTATATTTTCTGTAACGAGACAAGTGTTAAAATATAACAATATACCCTTCCGCAGCACCTGGTATCATTCTATTCTGTATGTTTGGGTTTCTTGCTGTCACACGTGCCAAATGCCGAGCGCAAGCCTAGATATCAGTATCTCAAATTTTAAATTCTTTTGTATAATTCGACTAGGCCCCAGTTTCACAATCATTCACTTAATTAAATGTACATTCAACTTAAATTAGAGAATATTTCAATGTCAATTTCAAAGACATTACACAGTTAAATTAAATATCCAATGTTGCAGGCCTAGGCTAATCAAGGCCCTTAAAAGTTTTATGGCCGTCGTCGCAGTATTGTTGATAAGTATGTAGTCACTGTATCCAAACTTATACTAGATATATTTGACTTACCATAGTTCTTTTCAACTTGACTTGCACGTGCTAGACAGGAGATGCTTACCCTTCCGGAGCACCTGGCCTCACTTCCTTGATTCCTTGATGGAAGTTCACGTGTATAACTAATTTTGCCAGCTTTCAAAGTTTTTACTTTGGGATTTTTTTTTATTTTGATTGTGGTTTAGAAGAGGACTGGTATATGTTTGTTTTATTTTAGTTTTATTTAAATTGTTTAGAGTAGGTTTGTTGAACAAAACAAAACTTAATAAAACTTTAATTTTCTAGAATACTGATGAGAGAAAAATGGAAATATTTGAGTTGAGTGTACACTCAATTGAGTGAAAAATTGTGAAACTGGGGCCAGGACTCGAACCCTCTTCCTCCCGCTCTCTAATTGTATGTTTTGATTATGTGCTGTCGAACTTTTTTACTTAAGAAATTTTGATAAAGAAAAATTACATATATGCCTATTTGGCAATCATTAGTTTAACATATTTACCAAATTTATTTAAGAAGATAGATATATCAAGAGTATATTTGGTGTAAATATATAATAAATAATAATGGTTTTAATTACGTATATTTACGTCACCAATAAGCAAAAACAAACTTTAAAGATATATTTTAGTATTCTTACACCACAATTAGTCAATTTTAACGTAATAATGTATTATTGTAATATTTGAACTATAAAATCAATAGCTCAGTGCAATGTATTACGTAACTTTGAGGGTTTTTTTGGTTTTTTTTCATATCAATATTATATCTATAATTTCGTTTGATCTTAACATTGTTTTGAAGGTTTTTATACATACAAAGGTATTCGTTATCACTATAAAACAAAAACCATTTTGAAATAAATACTCACGGTCGCGATTAAATTCTAAAATGATCTGAATTGAATCATCTAGTGAACATTTCATAAAAAAAAACTTTATAGATTTTCTTTTATTCGAAATGTTTTGAATTCATTCATTCTCAGTTTGTTATCAAAGCACGTACGGGAAATGGATTTTTTTCAATTTCAAATGTGTGACTTTTTACGTGTATTAAATCGATATGATTAAAAATGAAATGTACATTACAGTTTTTGTTCTCTTTTTCTGTAGATATTGAAAAACAAAAAAATATATATACAATTAAAGTTTTACGAAATCTACGTATTCAATCTACCAAATCGTTTGTAACTAATATAAAAATGGCCAGTATCCGACCATAGCTACGAGTATCTGTAGGGTTAACTTAAACGTCAACATACATGTATATTTTTTATGACAACTATTGATTCGTTTCCTCCCGAACCAAAGGTTTAGACTGATAACAATCTGTGATTAACTACTTGGCATTTGGTCGTAAACAACGGCTTTGTTTATTTGTTTGTTTGGATTTTTTTAAAAATTCTCTATTGTTTTTTCTGAAGTCTATTGTTTAATGTTTTATCTATGCTAAACAAACTGAACATTAGTATCGTTCTTGCTATCACGTACACAATTTTCTGTCATATTGAGCATGTTACCATGTAAACCGTTGTCAAATTGTAATGGAAGGACTTCAAACTGTATGATTCAATATTATTTTTATTTTTACTAAAAAGCAAAAAATGAGAAATCAAGCAATTTTGTATATTTCTATTAAATCTAATTTAAAGAATATTTTAAATAGAATTTTATTGGTGAGGTACAAATATGAAATCTTTCCAAAATAAATTGTTAATTGGTATCTACAAAAATTTATATTGATATTAAAGCCATAGGATTATTTAAAGTAAGGTCTTAAAGTTAATTGGGGGTGTTATTGAAATATTTTTTCTTTCGGATTCTGATTTCAAAATTGTTGTCTGGTCAAAACGCAAATCAGAGCACAAACCATTCAACTCAAAAACAATCATCCAATCAAAACAACGGAAACAGTTTAATGCATGTATTTTATATATAATATCTCGGTCTCTAATACGGATAAGATGTACTTGAAAGAAAGGGGGGAAATGTTTTTTGACAACAGCTGACAATGTACTTTGAAACAGTTAAAAAACAAGTTCTTGATAAAAGCTGAAAAATAACTTCTCGGTAACAGCTAAAATACAAGTATTTAGCAACAGCTGAAAAACAAGTACATGACAACAGTTGAAAAACAAGTACATGACTACAGTTGAAAAACAAGTACATGACAACAGTTGAAAAACAAATACATGACAACGGTTGAAAAACAAGTACATGACAACAGTTGAAAAACAAGTACATGACAACAGCTGAAAAACAAGTACATGACAACAGCTGAAAAACAAGTACTTAGCAACACCTAAAACAACTTAGTAACAGCTGATTTACTAATACTTGACAATAGCTTAAAAACAAGTAATTGACAACAGCTGAAAAAGTACTTGATAACAGCTGAAAAACACGTACTTGGTAACAACTGAATAAAAAGTACTTAGCAACTGCTGAAAATCTGCTTTGCATGAGTTAAAAGCAAGTTCTTGGAAAAAACTGAAAAACAAATTCTCTGTAATAGCTGAAGAACAAGTTTTTAGCTTCAACTGCAAAACAAGTTCTTATAACAGCGAAAAACAAGTACTTAGTAACATATGAAAAAAGTACTTATAAACATATGAAAAACAAGTACTTTGTAACAGCTTAAAAGCCAGTATTTGAAAAATCCAACCCAAAAATAACGACAAAAATAGTCGAACAAGACATGACAAGAAGCGCATGTTTTAAAAACCATTCATAATGATTTTATAGACTTTACTTTGATTATATAGGCATAAATGACATATTTTTGACAAAAAGGCGATTTGTTTAAGAGTAAATATTTAGTTGCCATGACAACTCAAATATTTCACTAGTTGTGCCATTTAAACTTTGATACAATGCACTCAAAAGAAGTTTGAAATGTTTAAAATGTAACACATATATACTTTAAAGGATAAATGGTTGCATTGAGTTACAGTAAGGGTTATTATGAACATAAGGATTGCATTGAAGGCACGATCTTCACTTGTCTGACCTATAACGGACACCATAGAAAACGACCGAACTCTTACAAATTCCAAATTGGTATTCTTAGAGCTAATTATAGGTGATTGCTATGCCTTCTCATCATGTATATATAACTTAAGTTGTATGTCAATATTTACTTATATCAAATATAATATGATAAATAAATGTGAAAAGGTAAAGTTTATTTAAAATAGATTTAATGCACCAAAATTATATGTTGTTCATATACAACTATCAGATATCCCGTAGTTGACAAATATACAATTTGTGTCACCTCTACAAGAATCTGTGTATTACTGTATTAATTCACTCAGACATGTAATTGTTAAAAAAAATTCAATTTTCTAAAAAGTTTTGCTATAAATTCTTTTTTTTTTTAAATTTTGAAAGTTCGTTGGCTTGTCGGAACATAACAAATGTGAAAAAAATCGCGAAAAGGCTAAGTAACTTTGAAACTATTTCTTCTTATTTTTAAATTTGAAAGTTCTTTGGCTTGTCGGTAAAACTATCACAAAAAGGCTCATTGGACAAAAAATGGTTCATGCAATTAATTTGAAATTGCAAAAAACTTAACGTCACATGTGTAATGAATGAGTTTGTCTTGTCGGTCGTATGAAAGTGATTGGATTTTTTTTCATTAGAAGATAGTGAGACAATTATAAAGTTATATTCATAAATGACTCTAACTGTATTTAAATGAAACCATCAATTCAAAAACTTCTGTACCATTTTGCAATGTAGGATTTTAACACCGAATTGTTCCTGTGATTGTTTTTTTTTAACTGGAGTTTGGGTGTAAACATGTACATTCCTGTTGGTTTTATTGCAAATGATCTTAGTTTCATCGACAATCTGTCTTTAAAGCGATTATCTGAATCAAAATTGTCTTTAAGTAATCATAGGCCTAACTCCCCCCCCCCCCCCACTTTTTTCTGAATATTATCCCGGTTTTTTTCGCTTCGTATGTGGGAGGTAGGGGTTCAAATCCCGGTTAGGTCTGACCAAGACTGTTCTTTCGCCAAGCACACGGCATTAAGAAATAAAAGTCACACCGTCCTTCAAAGAAGACCTTAGAAACCTATGCCCCGTGTCATAGCATGCGTGACATGCTAAAGAACCCTCCCTGCGTATTGTCCATAGCGCGCTGCAAAGGTAAAAATTCTGCCACTTTATCTATAACTGGTGACGTATCGATTTAAGTGAAATATTCTTGACGTTAAACCTTATTTAATCAATCAACAGATTTTTATAATGTAAACAGAACTTGATCGTCAACCTAAAGCCAACGGAATAAATAAATAAATTAATTAATTAATTAATTAATTAATTAATAAGATAAAAACACTAAAAATACAAGACAATAACAGAAGCTCAAAACAGAAAATAACATATCGAAAACTGATTACAAAACATTTTGAGCAGGACATTGGACTTGATGCCCATCGGGTCGGTATAATGAAAATTGAAATTTTATTGAACACCATTCACCATTAACACCAAACAGCTCAATACATTGTATATTTATTTATTTATTTTTCAGGTTGAAAGAATTTTAGAAAATGTAATGGTCAAAAGCTACATAAAATAGATGACGCAAAGAAATATGATTCGTGAATCAGAGTTGGGGAGAGCAACAACCCGAGCCAATCTTGTGGAGGAAGCTCTGTGTAAACTAAAGAAAACGAGTATAGAGATCGCCAAGAAAGGGATAGCATGTGACATCAAACGAAACCAAAATGAAATGAAGGAACGATTACACAGATACAGACGACGACAGAAAGATATACTAAAAAGCAAGTTTATATCAGAGCATGATGGGGAAGATGTCGACGAGTTCCAATTTGCCAGTCAGATGATCAAACGAAATAATACAAGACCCAAAACATGCCCGGCAGGAGGAACAAGAAATACCGATTCAATGAATACAGCGGAACCGGAAATCGAATTGGATCCATTATTCTATGCCGATCAACAAAAATCGAAAATAGATTTGAGACCGCGAACAGCAGTAAATTGTAAAGGCGACAGGGACGCTCTTAATAAAATAGCCCCAAAGGGCAAACTTGGATCTCAGATACTACAAACACGTTATTTTGACGAAGATGAGCTGGAACAAAGAGATGAAATATATAGACATTTTCTTCGTATGAGAAAAGGAAACGAACTCAAACGGTTCGATTCTAGTATAACACCAAGGGTCGGAGAATTTTGTTCGAAAGACGCAGAACTTACCGAAGCCGAAATTAAACGAAGATTAGATCGAAATTCTATATTAAGATCCAGATCTGATGCTATATATAAACTTTTAAACAAGCAACAACCAAAGTTTTCATCAAAGGGAGGAGGCGATAGCGCACACCGACAGAGCACGCTTCCTCCGGGGTATGGTAAAACAAATACTGGTAACAAAAATGTTAGAAATCTACAGACATCAAAAAATAATATTGTCCGAGCTACAACCGCTCCAGCATCATGTCTGAGACGGACACTTAGTGATAGAGCAAAAGGTCAGAAAACAAAAACATCGTCAAAAAATTCATTTTTATTGAGAGCAAAATGACACCAAAGTATTCAGCTCGATAAAGTTTTGATGATTGTACACGTGCACTTCAATTGTCGCGTGCTACTTTTTAGATTTTTTATAAAAGAATTTATTTCAAAAGTAGCACGTGACAAATTTTAAATGTTTCTTTTTATATTAAAACTATAAGTTATGAAATGACAATTGTATTAAAAATACACGGAACTGTTTCATTTTAAATTTTAAATAATAAATTCAGTATTATATACTTATAAATAATTTTACAGTGTTTTCAGTCGCATATCTCTTGAACAAGACCTAAAACTAGTTGACTTAGAAATAAACCTCGCTTAATAATCATTTACAATTTGGGGCCTCAATGATTGCCGATTGTTCTCAATCGTGTGCTTCCGGATCACAATGTTTGTTCTTAGAAAGTATACATGTAAGTTCGCTTGCCGAAAGTCGGTGGTTATGAATAATCCGGTTTCCTCCACCATGACCGCCTTGATATAAGTTAAGAAGTCTTGACCGGGGCTACTTAAGTTTACAACGAAGATTTAAGTCCTATGTTACAGCAACCCCCAAATAATTGGACTTTCCTGCTGCCGTTGCAAACCTTTGGACTTTTGTCAATACGTGAATATAAATGCACTAAAATCAGAGATTTCTGGTACCCTTTTTTATTTCTGCTTTACCAAAAGCGGTTTTTTCACATACATGTATCTTAAAATTGGAGAAAAAATTGTAGCTTAAAACACGCGTAGGGGTTTAATCAAATGACCAGCAAATACCGACGGAACTGCAAGTAACATTTTACGTTGTCTATATCATAATTTAAAAGCCCCAAATACTCCGTCGTCGGATATACTATCAGCCCTAGTAAGATACAGTCAGTTTGCTTGTCAAAGGTAGGTAGTTTTCTCCTGGTACTCCGGTTTCCCCAACCACCTCAAAACTGACAGCCTCGATATAAATGAAAGAATGTTGATTACGGCGTAAAACACCATTACTCCAATCAAATCTTCAAATTTCACATTTAAGTACATTATGAAAATCTAAGTGAGATTCAAACCCTAGACATCATGAGGTTCTGTGATTGGAAAGCCACTGAGACACACCCCGCTCCTGACTGGAATTGGAAAGAATGAACAATGTTTCTATGAAAATAATAGCATCTGTTAAATTTTTAAATGGTTTACCACAAGGTAATTCTCACATCCAAGACTTATTGAGAATTTTTTTTTTGACATTCACAATTTTTTCAGTAAAAATCCTCGAGTTTTGGTTTTTTTGAGGAACTTGTAAACGAAGCGGGGAAGAATTGTAAATAGAACCTACTAGTTCAAAGGGCTTGATGGGGTGGATAGGTGGATGATGAAATGCCATTTTAGAGACCTTGGTCCATACAAAGCGACATATGTCTCTTTGCTAGTAACTTTGTTAGATATGATGTATATTATACATATTACAAGAAATTAATATTTGATAAATATAATTGTTTTTTAACTTAATGTTTGTAAAAGATAAAATACTTAAACATAATACCAGGTAATGACAGGCGCCTGTCCAAAGTCAGGAGGTTTTTATCGGTCGTATCATCATGATCATGTACGTTGTTTCTTATACTAATTTTTTTGTTTTGGTGTGTTCTTGATGGCTCTTGCTATTGTAATTCCATTTTTAGCTCAACTGGCAATAGCCAACTGAGCTTATGGCATGGCGAAGCGTGCGTGCGTGCGTAAACTTTAATCTTCTCCTCTGAAACTACTGAACCAATTTTAACCAAATTTGGTGTGGAAGGTCCCTAGGTGATGCAGATTAAAGTTTGCACAAATCAACTTCCTGCAGCATCCAAGATGGCAGATTAAAGTTTGCACAAATCAACTTCCTGCGGCATCCAATATGACCGCCGTAACTATAAATAGCAAAAAGTGATAAATGGCTGATACACGTTTATTTATCAACCGATTTAATTCAAATTTGGTATATAGAAAGAAGATGCATAGCCATTTAACATATATAACGGGTTCTTCAGAAACATTTTTTACTGGGTCGCTATAAGCAGAATATTCAAATAAGGTGCTATATTTAGCCAATTCTTTGAAAATCTTCTCTTCAGAAATTACTGGACCTATTTGAACCTAATTTGGTGTGCAAGGTCCCTAGGTGATGCAGATTAAAGTTTGCACAAATCAACTTCCTGCAGCATCCAATATGGCCGCCGTTACTATAAATAGCAAAAAGTGTTAAATAGCTGATACACGTTTATTTATCAATCGATTTAGTTCAAATTTGGTATATAGAAAGTAGATGCCTAGCCATTTAACATATATAACGGGTTCTTCAGAATCATTTTTTTTGGGTCGCTATTAGCAGAATATTCAAATAAGGTGCTATATAAAGTCAATTCTTTGAAAATCTTCTCCTCAGAAACTACTGGACCTATTCGAACCTAATTTGGTGTGCAAGGTCCCTAGGTGATGCAGATTAAAGTTGCACAAACTGTGGCATCTAAAACGGCCGCCGTTATTATAAATAGCAAAAAGTAATGAATGGCCGATACACATTTATATATCATACAATTTGGTTCAAATTTGGTATATAGACAGTAGATGTAAAGCAATTTCACATACGTATCATTTTTTCTGAAACATTTTAGCTCAACTGGCAATAGCTATCGGCATGGCTGTCTGAAATTCACATTCAAATAAAGTGCCAGTTGAGCAATGCAGGCCCTTTTGGGCCTCTTGTTATTCAACTGCAACAATTTACTAGGGTACAAGATGATGATGAAATTTTGGATATGAAGCTGTAGGTCTATCTCAAAGTTTGTTTCTTATTTCAATTTTAATTGCATGTTCCTGATGGGCCAGGCTTTTGATATTCTGTTTATTTAACTGCAACAATCTTTCGTTATGTTTTTGTCTCTAGCATTACAAGTTGAAAGTATTGCAATGTTGGCTATAAAGCTTTAGTGAGTAATTATGGTTATCCATATTGTTCAATTTCATTACTCACATGATTGTTGCAACTTCTTTTTTATGACAAGGTACAAAAATATCTGAAGCAAATTATAAATTGATTCTCATCATATCCTGATCAAGGTTACAAAGGATAATGTTTTAAGGGGAGGGGGTGGTGGTTGTTACTTAGGGATATGCCATAAGCTCTATTGTATTATGTACTTCCAATACATCAGGGTACAATTAGTTTTAGTGCATATTTGGATCAACAGCATCTTTCGTTGCTGGGTTCTGAATCGCAATGGTTGATTGTTAGTGTTAAGAAGTTTTTCAGTTCACTCACAGAAGGTCTGAGGTTTTCTCCTGATACTCAGTTTCAACAAACATTCATGAAATGACTGTCTAAAAATAGGTGAAAACTATTTATTGGAGCTTAACCCACAAGTCCCCCTTTCCATGCTTCCTTACTTCTTTTATAGACAAACGAAAACTATTTTGATGTATGTAATATATGATCCTGGCCCTAGTTTCACAATCATTCACTCAAGTTGAGTCTACACTCAACTCAAATTAAGAAATATTTCAATGTTATTTAAAGACATTACAGAGTTAAAATTGAATATCTGACGTTATATTTGAATTATTTAGAATAGGTTTGTTGGACAAAACAAAACATTTTCTAATAAAACAGAAATTTTTAAAATACTGATGAGAAAAAATGGTAATATTTGAATTGAGTGTACACTCAATTGAGTGAAGATTGTAAATTGGGGTCTAAATAGGGTATATTGATTAAGTCTTTGTAGACAATGCCTAAAAATTTCAGTAGTTTTCTCCAGACACTCCGATTTCCTCAACCATCCCAGAACTGACTGCATTGAAAAAAAGTGAAAGAAAGTTGACTTGGCGTAAAACACCATCACTCCACTCCAATTCTTTAAAATGAGTGGGATTGTATAGTTATAAAGATATGCTGCATGACTTTCTTATTCTTGTTGTTTGTCCACAGCTTTATTGATTGTCTCTTTATGTTATGTCTTGTGTCTAAGTTTGGTCTGTTTAATGTGGTGTATATTTGTTCAATGAAATCTTGCCAAATAAGTATAATCCAGATCCATGCATTGAAACACTGTCACTAGGATAAGATTGTTCCCCCTAGATTCAGATGACATTCCAAAGACAATTGATTGATTGATTTAATGGGGCTTTAGGTCCAAGTCAAGAATATTTCACTCATATCGAAATTTTAACCTTTGCAGTGTGCTTTGGGCAATGTGCAGGGGGGTTATTTAAAATGCCACACCTACTTGAGACTGGGCATCGGTATTTATGGTCTCATCTGAAGGACCCTGTGACTTTCATTTCCAAATGCCGAGTGCTTGGCGAAAGAATATCCCAAAGACAAGGTTTAAAATAGATTTTCAAATATTTAACATTCATTTCAAGATGCCCCAATTGATATTTTTAGCATCTGTACTCCAGTCTGTGCCAGATTTAGGTCAGATAACTGATAAAGCATCTGGATGACAATGACCCAGATGCAATCTGTTTCTTTTTGTCCAAGAGCCATAGGAATTGTTTATACATGGAAAATGGAAACTAAAGCATGTAAAATACATCTCTGATGGAATGCTTTTTTCTTTTTTACTTTTCTACTATACTGTATGCACAAAGGCTTGCAACCTTAAACATAATTTTATTTACTGCATAACTGCACAATCAAAATACATGTGTAATTTTTTTCCACAAGATTAAAAATACATGTATATCTATTTAAAACTGATGTTGTACAACTTTGATGGTAAAAGTTTTTTTTTAATTTCCCATTTCTAGAAACATTTTACAATTTTATCACAAATTTATCACAATTTCAACTTGTCCTTTTTTTAAATATCACTTTCCTTTCTTTTTATGTAAATTAGGTGCCGACACTTTAACTTTTCCAGGAATATTTCGACTTAAATCTGTATCCTGAAAAACACAAAGAATTGAATTAAATTAAGAAAACTTACTTCTTTTAATTCTCCTGTACTCAAACCAAATGAAAATTTTATAATTATATGGGCCAGTTATTCAAAGCTCTAAAGCTTAACCAGTTGGTTAGCCAAAATTTGAAGCTTGTGTACTGGTCAATATTTTTAAAATTTATTTTAAAAAGTTAAAGAATTCAGCTGTTCTCATAAAACAGAAACAATTTCAGTCAAAACCCTAATTCCATAATAAATGTTATTAATTTTAATCACATTTTAATTTTTTTTTTTTACTAAATTCCTTATGAAATTCAAGTAATTTAGGTAACTTTTCACTAACCATGTAAGTTTTGAACAATTGGGCCCTAATATTTTATGTTCAAACTTCAAATTAACATGAGTACCTTAAAAGACATAAAGTCTTATTTGTAGTCAGCATTAAAAGTTAATAGTTATCAAGATAATTCACAAATTTAGTCTTCCTATGTAGCTATGACCTTGATCTTTGAACGTATGACTTTGAATCATATATCAAAATGATCATCATAGCAATACCTGCAATAGTCTAGTAAACGTACTGGTAAAAAAGTTAATAGTTTTCAAGATAATTAACCTTTGAACCTATGACCTGGAATCATATATCAGCGATACTTAGATGAAAGAATATAAGCTGTGATTAGAAAATATGACATCACAAATTAAGTAATAATTTGACATAACCATCAACAGCATATTTCCTCTGACATCAAGCTGCAAAGAAGCGCTTTTATGTCCGAGTACAAAACCAAGGACTACATAGAAATAATTAATTGCAGATTTCAAAATACTGTGACTTGGCAAGGTGGCATAGTTCTTGATAGGAGGCATCATAACAAGGACTGTGTTCATCCATAATTTATAATATTGAGTTAAGTTGAGTAACGTCCCATTCAAGAATATTTCACTTATATTGAGATGTCACCAGCTATTGACGATAATTAATAATGGTAAGATCTTATCGGATTTATCCTTGTGATACAAGAGAATATCATAACTACTGGACACAGAATGAAATAAAATTATTTTATTCAAAACATAAGCAGCAAAAACATTTTCGTAAACACAAAGCAAGAGGCCCATGGGCCTTAAGGCTCACCTGAGGAAATGTCCAAAAACTTACAAAGAACTTAATTACAAAAGGTTCATAAAATTCCTCAAGTTTGGAAAATCCTGCAATAATTAATCAGAAATGTCTAGTCACTTTTCATTTATAAATAGCTCATATGCATGATTTAACTATAGTACAATGAATAATTTCCAAATCATTAACCATATGGTTATGCAGCCATGATTTTGACCTTTGAACATATGAACTTGAACCTTATATCAAAATGGTCGTAATATCAACACCTACAATATTCTAATAAATAACCTTGTACAAAATGTCATGATTGTCATATCAATACCTACAATATTCTAATATATATGCCTATACAAAAAGTTCATAGTTGTCAAGATAATTAACAATTTCAGTACACTTATGCAGCTATGACCTTGACCTTTCAAAATATGACCTTGAACCATATATCAAATTGATCATCAAATCAATACCTACAATATTCTAATATACATGCGTATACAAAAAGTTCATAGTTTTCAAGATAATTTACAGTTTAAGTATACATATGCAGCTATGACCTTGACCTTTCAAAATATGACCTTGAACCATATATCAAATTGATTGTCATATCAATACCTACAATATTCTAATATAAATGCTTATACAAAAAGTTAATAGTTTTCAAGATAATTCACAGTTTCAGTACACATATGCAGCTATGACCTTGACCTTTCAACACATGACCTTGAACTATATATCACAATGACTGTCATATCAATGCCTACAATATTCTTATATACATGCCTATACAAAAAGATTATAGTTTTCAAGCTAATGCACAATTTTAGTATTTATAAGAAAAAAATAACATTTCAGGGGCAACAACTCCAACATGGATTATCATATAATAACGAAACTTGGTACCTTTCTGAACTTTGTCATGGGGAACATTTTAACAATGTTTTGAATTCATTTATCTCTTAATATTTGCAAGAAAATTGCCTAAAACTGCATAAATAACAAATTAGGTCATGACCTTGATTTGTGACCTTTAAGGAAAAAGTCAAAAATGAAAACCCCATGTCATTATCTGTTCAAATAGTCAAGTTATAACAATTTGAAGCCATTTTACGAAATTTTTAAAATTAAACGCAAAAACGCGTAACCCATTTTTCGACCAAATTTCACGAAATGAACAAACTATAGGCTTAAGACCCTAGAGAATCCAAATATCACATCAGATTCTTCTCCCATCATTGATTTCGGAGAAGAAGATTTTTTAAGATTTTTGGACCCCTAGGTCACCTTGACCTAGTTTTGGTAGCCATGGCAACGCCATGAACAAATCTGAATTGCACCGGCTCATATATGCTTCTGACCAAGTATCATTGAAATCTGTCCAGCTGTTTTGGAGAAGAAGTCGTAAAAAGGTGTTAACGACGCACGCACGCACGCACGCACGCAAGCACATACACACGCCGCGCTATGCCATAAGCTCACATGACCTTTCGGTCAGGTGAGCTAAAAATAGAAAAAAATTGTCACAAATACTAGATGTTAATTTTTAGGCCATACCAAATACAAATAGGGGTGAAAAGGATTAAATTGGTAACAAAATACTATCAATATACAATGTAAAAGGTGTTGTGAAATCTAAATACCTTGAGGTGACGTAGAAGGTCTTTTTCTCTTACTGAAGCTGTTTTTTCATACTGAAACATATTCACTGCAGTTTTGGCACCTATAAGAAAAATAATGAAAAAAAAAATTGTGATTAGTTTAAATTTACCATGATGAATATGAGTACTCATCCAACAAAAGCAAGTTTAACATTTTTTCAAAGAATGAAATGCTGATTGAATCTATCGCTTATCAAATTTTAGAAGAAAAAGAAGGAATAATGCATAATAATAATGACTCACATACATGTAAATGTATGAATGAGAAAGTTAAAACACAAAAATAGGGATGATATGTTTTGTTTAAAAAGTAAGAATAAAACACACAAGAATAATTCAAAAGGGTTACAAGCAACGCTTGATAAACCAGTATCATAGCTTACACTCTTACCATATCTGGTTTGATTTGAAGTGTTCCTCTAGTATGTCAATATAAAAACTTAATATCTCTGGTTCAATTAGAGATATTTATCTAGACAGTCATTATGAAATCTAAACTAAAAGTGTTTTGTGGAAAATGATCTTGGAATTGCATTCTGAACAGTATTGTTTGTGAAAAGATAAACCAACTTTATTCACAATGCAGGATAAGTTTTTACATGGGTAAAGTTAATTTTTTTTTTCAATTTTTTTCTGCAAAAAATAATACATGTAATTTTATTTATACATGTATTTATAAAAAAATGTTTTAACAATTTAAAAGCTGACCTTTTCCTCTTTTTGTGCTTCCTGGTAAAAGCTTGACTTTATACCTACAAAACAAAAAATCATCATAAATTATTAGAATAAAATTATTACATTTCTCTGTTACTGGAAACAAATTTCTACATTTATAATAGACCTCTTGCTTCAAAGTCAAAATTTCTGTTTTTCAAGAATATACTTGATATTAAACAGTTTAAGGACTTAATGAATGATATGTGGTTTGGTGATCCCGGAACTCTGGAACTCGGGAACAGATGTAAGAATGATTAAACCTTTTACCCCAAAATACGCTAAGTTGTAATGTACAAATCTATGATAACATTCAAATTTGCCATAGCATGCAACAACTCTCTATAAAGAATTTATCTTGCAAAAAAAACATATCAAATTTCATTGTTATCATGATAATATTTCAAATTTGCAATAGCATGCAACAACTCCTAAAAAGTATTCATCTTGTATGAATATATATCAAATTTCATTGTGATCTGAAAAACACTAATGAGCTGAGTTGAGTTGAGTAATGGTGTTTAACGTCAAGAATATTTCACTTATATCAAGACGTCGCCAGATAAAGGTGAAAGTGCAGAAATTTTGCCTGTGTGTTGCGCTGATGGCATTACACAGCAGGGTTCTTTATCGTGCCACACCATGGCATTGAACCTCGTTTATTTTAAGTTCCCATCTGAAAGAACCATGACTTTCATTTCGTAATGCCGAGTGCTTGGTGAAAGAACAGTCACTACCCACTTTAAAGCCTTGGGTCAGACCCAAAAACACTTATGACAGCAAAATTTGAAAAAAAGGTTGCAATAGATGCACTAGTTTAATAGACTGACAAAATTGGAGTAATAGTGTTATACAACCCAGTCATGATTCGTTCACTTACAGGCTGTCAATTTAAAGATAGTGAAGAAAACCAGAGTGCCAAGATAAATCCACCCAGCTCACCAGCAAGTATAATGACAAACTTTCTCAAACTTTTTAAGTCAAGTTAAAAGCAACTGTGATTTTTATATACAGTATATACAAGATAGTATAGACTTAGGCAGTAAGAGACACTCTAATTGGTAACATTCACTTTGACCCACTTACTCTTTGTGTAATTGTGTTTGTGAAAGTGAATTTTGCTTAATTTTCATAGAAAATCTAATTACCTTTAAAATGAGTCTGGTAATTTTTCACTTACTTGTGTCTAGTCGTAAGTGAAATTTGCTATGCCCATCCTAAATTACCATGGTATATTTCTGCATGTGGTAAAAAGTTACAGCTTATGAGATTTACATGTTGAAAAACAAAACAAATTGTGAATTCTTTTGCACAAACATTGTAATGTGTTACCAAATAAATCTTTCTGGTGTAAACATTGCCAAATTACAATGTAAAATTTGTAAAATAACCTTCTTTTCTGTAGTTTTCTTTCTACAGAAATATTCTATGGTAATTGCTAATGTGAAAATACCAAAACTTGAATGTTTTTGTGAAAATTAAGCAAAATCCACTGTCACAAAAACAGTGACACAAACAGAAGCCATGGAGGCCCTGGACCAGCAAAATAGTGTTTGAACTGAGTGTTTGTCTAAATAGAAGTTTTTCATGAAAAATTTTGGGGAAGAAATGTTAGACAAAGTAACATTCCACACTTACTTATAATTTGTCAATGCATTATAAGGAGCCACAACAGGTATAGCAAATAGAAGTTCATCTTCTGCCACTGGGAGACCAGTTAATGAATCTAACACATCAACATCCTAAAAAATTAAATAAAAAATAAACAAAAATTGATTGTATACATGGGTGATTATTCCAAATAATTAAAAAAATCAATTAACACAATAGTGATGTCCAATCGGACAAAAATTAATAATTGATAATCAGAGAGGCATAATCAATCAATTAATCTATTAAAAATAGAAATTACTTAGTAAATGTACATCAGTATTCAGTAAAGTTGAATAAAGTACTTTTATTGTAAAAACCAAGTGTTCTTGCTTAGTGATAATAAGTTAAAGGTCAGATAGCTTCATGCCCTGACAGACTGACAGTGGCCAAAGCATCTCACTGGGGTGAAAATTATCTGGATACAGATAAATATTTGGTCACCATCTGTTATTTTTGTTTTTAGTAGCAATAACCGGAAAGGAAATAGACTTGACTGCAATCCGAAACTACTTGCCGATGATCAATTATTTATCTTGTGATTGATTATTAGGATCACTTGACAACGATCGACAATCGATTATCGGCGATAATCGCGACATCACTATAACACAAGATTCAGGAACTTAATATACATGTAGTATATTGTTCATGTGATTAAACTTTATATGCCTGTTTATTTGTGGAGTGGACATAGCATTTTATGGAACCTAAAGGGATTTAAGGAGATGATTTTATGTGACCAATACCTTATCAGTAAGTGTTCTAAAGACTAAAAGGACCTTCAAAACCACTACATGCAATCTTAATTTTATTAGTAATTACTCAAAAAGCTAATAAAGCCATTATCTGTAGTGGAATGAAGTTAACTGAGGCATGTTCATGATAGTGTACATACACTTGCCCATTGACATCAAGTTGTTCGGGAATGTATGTTATCGTGAGTGCAAGCAAGCAACCGCTATCAATATTTTAATGTTGTTTGCATTAGATTCAAGATGGTGTCACTCAGACAAAGTTTGTAAGAAATGGCTTAAATAAATTCTGAAACCAACATGCATTTCAATTTATATTTAAATCCAAGGGTAAGGTTTCTTTCTAGAAGGTATTTGAATGATAGGATTAGTTAAAACTTATGTATAGTTGTCCGATTTAATTTACATTTTGACATTTTCTCTCCAGTCGAGTGTCGGTGTCCAAATCTAAGGGAGGTTATTTTCAAAACATCTAGATGATTATGATCAGTTACTTTCAACGCGAGTACTCATGTCCGTTCAATAGACATAAAATTTGAATTCACGAGCGCAGTGGAAAGCAACCAGTAACTTAAACACACCTCTGGTGTAAAGAAATTTTACATCCCAGGCTCCAGTTTCACAATCAAATTTGAAATCTTAATAAGCTGGTCACTTGTTTGAATATTAGAAATTTAAGGTGTCGTTTTGAAGATCATTTTAAGCTTATAACATCTGTATAAAGTTTCATCACAAATGTTTATTTGTTATTCAAAAAGAGACTGCCAAAATTTGCTAAAGATAAGTTTAGGAAAATCTTAGTTACGAATAAATTGTAAAACTGAAGCCAGTCAAAATTTTTTCATTTGTATTCAGTTCAAGGAAGGAATGAACAGAAAGAGCAATAAAAAAATCAATGTGACCTTCAACAAATGACCCAACAACAACACTATTATCCGACTAAGTATCTTGATATAAATAAATGTATATACATATAGATGTACATGTACATGTATGTAACAAAGTCTTACATCAGTCTGTTGTGTTGTATCTTCATTTATATCATCGTCTGGCTCTGTCTTCTGTGTTACAGCCTAAACAATACAAAAACAAATCTATGAAAAATACATCTATGCTGTGAAAGTTCTACAAAAAATTGTCAAACTTTACAAAACTGGCCCTGTGTGGTTTGTCTCTTAGTCAGCAAGTCTTCAGTGTTCAATTTTAATACACTAAAGCTTAATTCAGTGTTACAAATGTAAAATATACGAAAAAAATTAAAATAAAACAAGCATGAATAAAATCTGTAAACAAATGTACAGTACAACATCCAAATACTAGTAGCAGTCCTTCTGAAAACACAAAGCCAGTTTACCGAAGTTGCACTGTATTAGTGTACACATTTAACTTTGATTCGCATTATTTGTCATGATATTGTAACAGAGGTGGTTAATTATCAGGTGTTTGTTCATTTTTACTCTTATTTTGTCTTCAAAATACTGTGTAATCTTAAACATGTAATCCATGCATAATGACAGGTGCTATTCTACAATTGATTCATACTTACATTTCTGTTTGTTTCTGTTTTAACCAAGTTGGTATCTACAGCATCTATAAAATAAAATATAATCAATTTAAAAAAACACCATTTGCACAAAACCAGAGAATTCACTTGAGACATCCCCAACACTGCCAATGGGGAGACCTATATGTACTTGGTAAATTCTAAGGCATGCCATTGTAACTTTGACCTTTGATGTACACATCTTAGTTTGTTATGTGACCCATTATCTAATGTTAGCATGCAAAGTTTGATTAAAATCCATCCAAAGACAAGAAACTTATGAAGTATATTTGATATTGAAACAGACAGATACACAGATGGGGTGCACACAAACAGATGATAAGACAGATTGGGTGCACACACACACAGACAGACATACATGTAGATGATGAGACAGATGGGTCTGCACACAGACAGATGATGAGACAGATTGGGTGCAGACACACAGACAGACAGATGATGAGACAGATAGGATGCAGACACACAGACAGACATAGATGATGAGACAGATGGGGTGCACAGACACAGACAGACACAGATGATGAGACAGATTGGGTGCAGACACACAGACAGACATGATGAGACAGATTGGGTGCAGACACACAGACAGACATGATGAGACAGATTGGCTGCAGACACACAGACAGACAGATGATGAGACAGATTGGGTGCAGACACACAGACAGACTTAGATAATGAGACAGATAGGGTGCACCCAAACAGACAGATGATGAGACCGATGGGGTGTGCACAAACAGACCGATGATGAGACAGATGGGATGCAGACACACAGACAGACATGAATGATGAGACAGAAAGGGTGCACACAAACAGACCCATGATGAGACAGAAAGGGTGCACACAAACAGACCGATGATGAGACAGATGGGGTGTGCACAAACAGACCAAAGATGAGACAGATGGGATGCAGACACACAGACAGACATAGATGATGAGACAGAAATGGTGCACACAAACAGCCCCATGATGAGACAGATGGGGTGCAGACACACAGACAGACATAGATGATGAGACAGAAAGGGTGCACACAAACAGACCGATGATGAGAAAGATGGGATGCAGACACACAGACAGACATAGATGATGAGACAGAAAGGGTGCACACAAACAGACCCATGATGAGACAGATGGGGTGCAGACACACAGACAGACACAGATGACGAGACAGATGGGGTGCTTTATATATAACCCCCAAATTTTTTACAAAGGGATATAAAAATGCTTGGGGTTTCAATGTTGCAAGTTTTTTCTTACAGTGTTGAAAGAGCATGTGCAATTTTTTTTAAATTTTACAAATAAATGTAGTTCTAGTTCTTGTCGGAATAACATCAAACACAAACATACTGGTCCCAATCAATTCACAATCCCAAACTATGCAAACTGGCAAATCAAGATTACAATGTAAATTTTTACCTGAGAAATAAAGTTATTGTTTCACACAGGTACGATTGTGTGATATGTCAAGTACCAAATCAGAGAGACAGACAATAACAAAATACTGTATAAGTATTTATATTAGTATGAATTAAATTTGGCGCTTCCATGCATCTCAAACATTAATTGACTATTAATATTTGCAGTGTCACCGTTTCCCCTTAGACAGGTGAGCTAAAATTTTGTTGAAGTGTGTTAATATTGGTGGAAATAAATTTAATGTCAAAAGCACCAATATTAATACACAGCTAAAATAAATACTTATTTATTGTATTTATATATATGAAATTACAATGATTTTTATATAAAATTACCTTCTATGACTAATTCAGCTGTAGGTTGTACAATGACATCTACATTATTTGGTTTGTTTTTTCCTTTCTGTTGTTGCTGTAACTGTTGTTTTGCACTTTGTGGACGTTTTTCAAATTCTTTTTCTTTCTTTCCTTTCTTCTTTTTATCTGGCTTTTTCTCTCCTGCAGACTAGAGAACCAAAAACATTCACTCTCTTAAAATAAAATACATGTAAACATATATGTAATGGTAAAAGAGTGGAGTAATGTTGTTTTACCTAAGTCAAGATCCTTTTATTTACATAGAGGTGGTTAGTTCTGGGATGGTGGAGAAAACTGGCATGCCTCGAAGAAAATTACCAACCTTTGACAAGCAAACTGACAAACTCTTTCACTTTAGGATCTACCATAACAGAATTAGACCTAGGCAAGTAGAGGCACTGTGAACAGAAAGCATGTGTTGTAGACCACTTGGCAAACAAGGCGCCACAAACGTAATAGAGTTAACCAATATACTACACTAAACTTCATTATGTTGGTATGAAGATACAATTTTAATTCCTGCCGACAAACTTTTTTTACAGGCATCAACTATGTACATGTAAATGATTTAGATTTTTTTTTACACTAATATGTACATGTACATACAGCAAGAATTTCCATTCTGAGTTGTCTTTCTTCTTCATCTTGATCAGCATATTTGTCTCTCATTTTCTTTCGTTTTCCCTATAACACAGCAATATAAATCATCATTATAATTGTTGTCATCTTAAACAAACACAAAAATGTGATTTACATGTACATCATAATGAACTCCAAGAAAGTTTAACTTAATAAACACATGTACTAATAGTAATATTATCATCATTATTATCATCCTCATTATTATTATTATTATTAGATAGACAGACAGAGAGACTGACAGACAGAAAGACAGAGAGACAGACAGAAAGACAGATAGATAGATACATGTAGATGTTTTATTCTAAATAAACCAGTAATGTTAAATGTCTTTTCATCAAGGGTTTTATCAGGTATTAGGTCTCTTATATTATTTTCTCCATCACAAAAAATTTTTAAAGCAGAACTTAAGAAGAATAAGCTTCATAACAATTTCTTACCTTTTGACCTCGTTTGGCTGGCTGCTGCTGCTCATTCTGAAATAAAAGAACAGCTAATTGAAATGAGATGAAAACTAAAAAGTACATGTACACTGAAACAAAATTTATTTATTAAAAGTACTTTAACATCACTATAATCAAAGTTTTGTTGAACAGAATCTATAATTACTTGAAGCTGACCCCATTTCCATCCTCACCCCCACAACATCATTAAAGAAGTGTCATTTTACAATGCATTTGAATAGTGAAGAACAAACATGTATATTTCACTGTTTTTAATTTTGTTACTAAGGCAACTGGAATCTTACATCAACGTTTATCCATGTGCAAACATGTTAAGCAACATGTCCTTGAAACAATAACTGTAGCATGAAGGTCAATGTCAAGGTCCCAAAACAAGGAATACATGACTTAATTATGAATAACCTTGCTCAAACAACAGAGATGAAATATGGCAATCGTTGACCTATTACAATATTCCAAAAGATCTTGGAACTAAATAAATTGGATTTGTAAAACAGTATACTGAATGATTGAAGAGGAGAGAAAAGAAGAAATTTTATATCCCAGTCAAGAGTTTTTCAATTATATCCAGAAGGTTAGTTCAGGGATGTTGGAGGAAACCAGAGTGTCTAGAAAAAACAACCATCTTTCAGCAAGCAGACTGACAAACTATCTAACACTAAGATCTAGGATCCAAACATTTAGGTGATAAGAGGGGCTGTATTTTATTATTGCAGGCCTCTATGTTGAATGAAATGCCATTACATGTATGATAGGAACAATGTAGCACTTCCAAAATGGTCACTACCAACATACCCTGTTAGTGTTTTTAGATTCCTCTTCCACACTTTCCTGTTTGTCCACTCTACTACAGGACTGTGTTTTATCTTCTGTCTGGTCAGTGCCCCGGTCATCTGGATCATTTAGTCTGTCAGTAGGCGTTTCTTGTAGCCTGTCATTAGGTGTTTCCTGATTCAGCCATGATACTTTGTCCTCATCATCCTCCATTTCATCTTTTTGTTGTAACTGATTCTTACGAGCTTTCCTCATTTCTCTGTACAAAATATACATGTATATTTTTAAATTCTCAAAGATTGAATGAATGAATGAATGAATGAGTGAATGATGAGAAGGTGTATGGGTGGAAGGGGGTGGTGTTTAGATGGATGGGTGGATAGATAGGGTTTTACCTTAGTCAAAGAGATTTCGCTCATATCAAGACATCACCAGCTATAGGTAAATTGGCAAAATAATTTTACTTTGCATAGTGTTCATGGCAACGTTTAGTAAAGATTCTCTAGCAAGCTATGCCTACTGTGACATAGGACATCAAGTTGTGAGGTCTCTTGCAAAGAACTTTGGACTTAATTCGAAATGCAAAGTGCTTACCTAAAGAACAGTCACTACCTCCATGTATTTTCATGTCTTGGTTCAAATTAACTATGGTACAAAAACTGACCTCCCAAATTTAGAGCAAGCACTTTTTCAACAGAGCTATGTTATGGTTACAAACAGATAGAGATAATTTTCTAAAAGTTAGACAGATAATTTATGTGTTTATTAACAAAAAAAAAGGCTACATTATGAAGTGAAATAACTTCAAGTGCAAAATGGACTTCAATTTCCTCTTAAAGAGAGATTCAGGAGTTTGATATTTTTTTTTCAATACAGAATAACAAGAACTATAAAAGTTTCAGACTAAAAAATGTCTTAGGAGTTACTCAATTTCTTTTGAGAAAATTGCATCTGAAATGATTTTTTAAATTACATGATTTAAAATTTGGAGCATGTCTGATTTTTCAGAAGTTAACACTTACCTTCTTTGTTTTGCTGACATTCTAGCTCCTTTCCCAACCTTAATTAATAAAATAAAGAAAATATTTAAATATGAATACAAAACTTTTATTAAATATATGACAAAATTATTTATCTTTAATAAATACATTAAGAATTTTGTCAGACTTTCATGGGCTGCCATTACATACATTAACACTATTTATAAAAAAAATTTTCAATTCTAAATGCTGTAAGTGATGTCAAAATATATCTTAAAGGGAAACAATAAGCTTAATTTTTGTATCAAAATCCAATTTTTTGGGTTTTGATCCAACTTTTCAGGTATTCCAGATTTCTCTACAATTATTGATTTGTTTGCCTAAAAATAAAGGAAATAATCTTTACCGAGTTATAAAAGTTAAACACATTATGGTCTAAAGAATGCTTACAGATCACAGCCCTTCTCACCACATAAGTTTGAATCCACTGAGGAAGATCCTATTGATAGAAATCTTTGTCTGTACACTTGTGGAAGGTTGGTGGTTTTTGCTGGGTACTCAAGTTTTATCCACCAACCGTGAACTGACCAACTCCATATAATAAAAGATTCTTGACTGGGATGAAAAACAAACTTAATCCAATCAAATTCATCAACATTATCTTTTATCTAATCACATATATAAACACTGTTAATTTTAATGCAAACCCGATAGTTTATACACAAAATAATGCCGAAACAAACCTTCTGTGTAACAGGTTCTGGTTCAAGTGTTTCTAAAGCTTCAGTTGTATTACTTCTGCTTCTTTGTAACTCAAACCTGTAAGTAAAGAAAAAGTAATTAAAATCTCTCAATCTGCACTTATTCTACATGTATGTTAAATGCATTGTATGATTCATTGAATATTACTTTCTTTCCAGATTAGCATCTAAATTAGAATTATATTTTTGTAAGTTCAAATCATTTGAATATATTTATATTACATTTTTAATTTTAAATGCTAATTGTAATTCAATCAAAATTTCTTGGAAAAAAGCTTTATGGTTACTTGCAACAAATAGAAAAGTCAAGTCTTTCTGAGCTGGTGCCTCGGTGGCTAAGTGGCCAAAAGCATATGCTTGTGGATCACAGCGCCTCTCACTGCCTAGGTTTGAATCCCTCTTAGACAGATCTTAGTGTGAGAAAGTTTATCAGTTCACTTGTCAAAGTTTGTTGGTTTTTAAACCACTCAAGTTTCCTCCTACATCTCAGACCTGTCCACCTCAATATACAAATGTTAACTGAAAAAATCTTGATTGGAGTGTAAAACGCCATTAATCTAATCCAATCTTTCTTAGCTACATACACATGTAGCCTAACTTTTTTTTTTTTTTTTTTGGGGGGGGGGGGTATTTTTGGGGCTCTGGATTTAACATCATTAAACAAAACACTTACTTATCACCTTTCACATGTTGTAAACTAATTGACGTGTCTGGAAAAGCAGCATTATCATCTTCTGAAGAGTTATTCTCTTCTTGCTTCTCAACCTGTGACCCTTCAACTTTGACCTGATTTTCTGAACAAAGTTCATCTTCATTGTCCTCTTTTAAAGTTTGTAATTTATTATCATTTTTATCCTCTTCATTATCACTGTCAGAACTATTATCACTTTCATTATCACTGTCTCCATCTATACTATTTGTTTCTATGGAAACATCATTCTCTGTTCCTATGGAATCGGCAATAGACATTGTGTCGTCTTCTGCTATTCTTATTTTTCTTTCTCCCTTGTGTCTAAATACACTTCCCTCTTCCAACTTTAAAAAAATAGATAAATTTAGAATAAGCTACAAACTAGAATTATCAATAAATATATTTACATACAGTGCTTCAGAATAAAAAAACCAGGGGCCCATTCTGTGCAAAAAGTAGGGGCTCTTTTTGAAAGTTAAGGCCAATAATTTTTTGTTACCAAAAAATACAGAATTTAATTTTGATGTCATGTTAGATGTTTTCCCTTTAGTCTACGAATAGATTTGAAATTACAGCATCACCATGCAAAGGCAAATATCCCAGTATTCATGTGACTATGATCAATCATGCCTTTCAGGTTTCAGTTAGGTCGACATTTCGATTTATTTTTATTCAACAAAGAATTGAAAACATAAACTATATTTTCCCTTTATACAGATTGTAATTGGACTAATAGCATTTATAATAATAATAATTAAAAAAGTCACAAACATTGCCTATCATCAATGTAGGTTAACGTAATGTTAAATTCCCTAGCATCATGTCGTGTCTTTTTGGGCAAAAAAGAGAGGATGCTACTTCGCTTCCTTTTTTACACTTTCGTTTTCGTTTTAATGAATCCCGTAAAACCAGAGGTATTCTGAATTACAATAATTTTAACAGACACTTCCTGTTTCCGCCATATAATTTTTTTTAAAGATGATCGGAAGAGTGTATGCTTTAGATTTAACATCGTTCATATTTTAGTGAGCACCAGAGGGGCGCACTGGGTAAATTTTCATGGGTCATTTTAACATTCATGCAGAATTAACCCGGGTGCATCGACAATCTGAAGCACTGTACATATACATGTATATACCATAATAAAATGTTTTGGAAGAATAAATTTCTACAATTCTAACATTTTCATCTAAAATAATACAATTCTACAATTCTCTCTTCTTTTTTTTTTCTAATTACAAGTATGTCAAGTCAATTACTACACATAGATGTATATTTGCATCTGAACATTTTCAGATAAAATATCATTCTAAATATATTACAATCAAGAGGAAAGGGCATAACTTTGCATAAATTACACTTATGTACAATATTTAATTTCGTATTTTACCTTAAACAAAATCCCAAATCCATAAATCAAGTAAGATGGTGGTAGGTAATTCTTCTTTCCTACAAAATAACAAAACCTCATAAAAAACTGGTTGGTTAATTGTTGTTTTACATCACATCAGAAAATATCTAGCTATTTGTGACAAGAAATTTCTTATCAATGATTATTATTATTTTCTTAACACAAGCTCATTAAGTGTGGTCTGTTTTTTACCAAGTACACTAATTGCACTTGCTCACCATGTTGCAGATAAACATCAACAACCACTCAGTCCAATACACATGTACTTGTAATGAGCCAACAAATTAAAACAAATCACAAAAACCCACAGAAATGAAACACCATAGGCTTGAAGGCTAATGCCTTAACCACTTGCCCAGGACATCCCCAACCGTCATGTACGAGTGATCAAGATGATAACACTGCTTTGTTATCTTTGTCATTTTATCACTACATGTTTGTATAGGTGTAAGGAAGCGTGATAAGAATAATAATTCACTATGCAACACCCCTATACCTAGCAAAAAAAGAGAGAGAGAATAGATCATTTAGACATATTAATGTTACCAGGCCGGTGTGGTGCAAAGGATTTGTAAATTCCTGAAAATTTTGAATAAATTTTTTTTTTTTTAAAAAAATGTATTTTTTTTCTTGGTTAATCTCAAGTTATAAAAGAAACAATTTCATGGTTAGCTATATTCAGTTTAATTTGGGTACTAAAATGAATAAAAAAGAACGGTTCAGATAATAATTTTTGATGATCCTTAATCAGAGAACTTGTCTATAAATTCCACCCGTCTATAAAGGCCACTTTGGCCGCATCCCTTGAGTGGCCTTTATAGACAGGTTTCACTGTATATCGGATACAGCTGAACCCAAATAACAATGTACATACACTTACATATACATGTATAAGTATATAAATATATAATTCTAACTTTATTTTATTTAGCACAATTTTATCAGAAATATGGTCTTACAAAGACCTAGCACAGAAATGTAATTGATGAATTAGTACAATATCAATTCCCAAGTATCATATTCCTATTAGTATTGTGTGTAAACCATAAATAAACATTATATAACTTGTGCAAAAATTGCTATAACTACCACTAGAGGCAGGTAAAATACATTTACAGTATTAATGTTGACTAACAATTAGTATGTAAGTCTACAGTAAATATATCTAAATTATTTCCCATGTGTCATTTCTGGTCATTCAAAGACATGTTTTAAGGGATACGAATTAGCACATCTTACTGAATCCAGCACAGATGATAAGCAGTACTGATTCTGTTAAGCATCTTTTAGTTAATCCTTATCTAAAAACTTTTTCCTAGTTAGTCCTTATCTAAAAACTTTTTCCTTACAAGGTCCGGTGCATTTTCCTGACATTACTTTTGTATCATGAGGATATATTTTTCTCAATTTTTGCAAGTACAATTGTACTTGATTTAGAAGTACTGGAGCTGTACTAAAATTGCCATTGTGATTAAACTGTTAAAACAAACATAACCCATTATGATGTTGATATAAGAACATACCTCTAATCATGAAACTTCCTGTGGTGAGATATTCACCAGATGGTGCTGTTTTGGAAACTTGATCGTGATGTACCCACCATGCACTAGTAATAACTTTAGCATCCCATGCAGCACTGTTACATATTGCCATGGTACCAGCTTCATTTAATGTTTTAGGTGGGATAGGATCACCTGCATCAAATAAATTACAACATTTTCATCACAAAATATAAGTTCATAGGTAATACATTATGAAAATCACAACATTGAATGTCTATATTAAAAAAAGATAATGATAATGAAGTCAACTGTTAATAAGAACATTTTCGGGGAAATGATAGTTAACATTTTACTCTTGGGGAGAATGTAAAGTTGTATTTTTTCATCATATTGATCAAAATCTCATGCCAGTTTAAGTAAAATGTAAACAAAAATCACTGTTTAGATTTACAAAATGACATGAACATAATTCACTGTCACAAACACAGTGACTCTAACAGTAAGTCACTGTGACATACTCATCAGCTGACCTATTATCCTTTGTAACAAAATCACAATTTGGCACTGTAAGGAATTACAGACATGCATAGTTAAATATTTTACATGTATACAAAGACACAGAAACTGTTAAACTTACCTGGATTTTGATTCTTTATTACCACACTGCTAGCGCCATGAAGATCAGCATGGACATATATATCACCTACAACAAATAATATTTTTATATTAATGTCTATTTATATGTGACATGTGACTTATGCATCGAAAAAGAAATCATAGATTTTAAAGTAAGGTCTAATTTTAAATTTTAAAAAAACAGCATACCATCCCCCCCCCCCTTCCTCCTACTAAAACATAAAACACTATTTTTTCCACTTAACGGTACTTATATGAGTTGAAATTATTTTATTTAATGTATAAGGAAATATTTTGTATATATATTTTGTCACTCTGGTTCTGAAACAGGATGGATTTTGACCCTGAATGAAAATGATTTTTGCACTCATTATCGATCAAAGATAAACAATTTATTTTTAAAACAATTAACTAGTTCTGTTACCAAGGTCAAATAAATAACCTACCAGGTTTTAAGTATCTCTTAACTATTAACTCATTCTGTTGCTGATCTCTCCCACCAATAACTAAGAAATTCTCTGAGGAAATGAACCATAAAAACTTCTCAAACCTGAAAAAAATAAAAATGACAAATTTAAAAACAGAACATTTAAAACCATAATCTTGTAGCAAGCTTACAGTAACTTACTTAATTGACAAAACTAATTAGCTTGAAAACAAATCTATGACAAGCTTAAGCTATGTAAGTAAGTAAGTAAGTAATTTTTTTTTATTATAGAGATGAGTACAAATAATGGTATAACAAATATTAAATCACATTGCTATAGTAACCAATGTATGATACACTCGCCCCAATGGACCTACATTTTTATAACTCACTTTATATTTATATACATTGGAATTAATGCGTGATTTCCAAATATAATTGCTGCGAGTATGAATTTAGCTGACTGTCTAGGAACGTTTGTAATTAAGTAAGCAAGAATATCATTATCATCAACACGTGTAGTGTTCCAATTCACGTTGGCACGATTAAACAGAATATGTCTTACAAAAAAATAAAGTGGAAAGTAAAGTAAAAAATGAATTCAGTTTTCAATTTGACTACAGCTGCATAAAATACAAAGTCTGTTACAACTTAGTTCTTTTCTAAATTGCTCTTAGAGTATGTATAACTGATCATCACAACCAAATAAATTTTAATGCTGTATCATATTAATCCAAATAATGTTAACAAAGACAATTTTGTATCATTTCTATTAAATGTATATTAGGGGCAAGATAATAAGCAATCGCCACAACGGAACATATTCTCAAGGTACATGTACATCAACACCATATAGCAATTACACTTCCAATATTCAGAAGACCTTTTCTACATTAAATATTTGCCCTTATGGACAAATATTACCAGTAAGCAATACAATTTAATGCAAATGTACATGGTAATGCAGTTCTTCTGCTGTTGCAACTGTATAAAAAAAATTATCTTGCACAAGCAAACAATTTAGTTTAAGCAAGTTTTCTGCTATTTGGGACAGAAGCAAAATTATTTATCTCTAAGAACTCATCTAAAAACAAGTTTGTGTATGCATAACATGTGCTAGTGTGTATTATGGTCTGTATTGCACTAGTGCATACTCAGGTTAACTTTTTGTTAAGGTGCTAGCTCACCAAGTCAATATGCAAGCATACCACTTCCACAGTCATATTATTCTGGCACTGGGTGAACCAGTCAATACTCTGTCCTCCAAATACCAACTTGAAGTGACAGTTGAGGAAGCAAAATCTTAAGCTTTTTAATCTTATGTATGACCCCACAACCCACTATCTCCCGATTTTTGGGCAGATTCTTTCTTGAGCTACAAATTTAATACATACAAGTCTGTGTTCGGTCTTTTCAAACACCTTAAAGATAATGATTGTCTCATAGCAACCATCAACAAGTTAACAAATCTACCACTTTTGTCAGTCTATTTATATTAAAAACAATTCTAGCTACTAAAGCTCTTTTAAAAGATGTATAGCTGCTTACAATTCCCTCAATGTACCAAACAGGTCTAAATTTCCAAAAGCTGTTCAAGCTACATGTACCTCGAGTTCACTTGACTTAACAGTAAGTTTTACGAGCTTTATTTATAGATGCTGCTGTAGCTACTTACCAGTAGGTCTTTCGAGCTTTATTTATAGATGCTGCTGTAGCTACTTACCAGTAGGTTTTACGAGCTTTATTTATACATGTAGATGCTGCTGTAGCTACTAACCAGTAGGTTTTACGAGCTTAATCTATAGATGCTGCTGTAGCTACTTACCAGTAGGTTTTACGAGCTTTATTTATAGATGCTGCTGTAGCTACTTCTTTTAAGGTTTCCTTGGTTTTCTTTTCTGCTGATTTTAAAGCCTTGTGATTTAAAAAATAAATGTCACTTGACTATGTACATGTATATTACGATCATTATTTTGACAGGTAACCTTGGTAGCAGAATGGTAAAAGGCATTATTTTTCAGATTATAGAGACTCTCATCCCTTAGGTTCTAATCTCTCTTGGGCAGATTCTTATGTAAGTGTGTCAGTTTATTTGACAAAGATCTATGGTTTTTTTCTCTCCAGTATTATGTTTTTCTAAATTATCCTAAAACTAAGCACCATGATTTAAAGTGAAATATTCTTACTAGCATGTCAAATATCATCTTAAAATTTGTATCTAGTTCAGAACTCTATCATTCAATGTTATAAAAATTACTGTAAATTTTTGCTCTTTGTTTTGGCTTTGCAAATGACAAAAAAAAAAAAAAAAAAAAAAATGGGAATATTTTACCCTGAAATAATTCACTTGCATTTGCACTGACCATGATCAGACAACATGAAAATAAAAGCATGCAAATATCTCTGAATGTCAACACACAGAATTTAACCGACATAAAAAATTCCCTGATTTACAGTAGTAAATAAGACCAGTAAAGACACCCCCAAATCCTTTTTTTGAACAAGACAATGCACTCAATCATAGCCTAAAATTATGCAATCTTTCCTGACACTCACCTTTGTGGAAGCATCTATAGTTTTCTGTTCTTTCTTAGCAGCTTGCTTTTTCTTTTCAAAATATCTAAATGAAAAAAAAAAAAATGTTAACAAATTTGTTTAAAACATTATTTTTATCATTTTCAATTCATGATTTTAAATTATATTTAAAGTATTCTGATTTTAATCAGTCAATGATACCAATTTGTCCTTTTCAATTTCAAAATTTTAACTTTAAAAATCTGGACAATGATCATCATGATCATAATTAACCATAGAATAACTGATTCATCACTATTTATACCCTCTGTAAGCTTTGATTAAGAACAGTCAAACCCATTTAATCGCATAGCCTCTGTGATTCAAAATTATATGCAATTAACTGATACATGCAATTAACTGGTTTTCATGGCTAAAGTACTGTACTTCCAACATTTACTGATAAATATTTTTTGACTTTAGTATAAGGATAATACAGTTAATGACTGTAATCCAACTAGACTTTTTACATACTTTCTGGAGTTGGCATAAGCACTGTGTGACAGGTCTATATCAACTTTCATCGGCGGTATTGTGTCTTCACTATCTTCATCACTGTCAGTATAGGGATCCCTAAAATATTATACAAAATTATACTACTAACAGCGTAACTACTAAATCTTAACAAGTTTTCACAGATGAGTATAATCTAAACAAGATATTTCGATGGAACACCATTTAAGTTTGCACACCTTGTTCATCAAAAACCTTGGACTGAGAAGTTACAAATGAGACACCAAGCTAAGATTAAGGTCAAGTTAAGGTTGACCCTGAAGATATAACATGAGTTTTTCTACATTTCCTACAGGTAAGCTAAAAAAGGGAAATTTTGTTTAGCATGATTTTAAGTATTTTGAAAATATCACCATGGTTGTTTCTTATCTTAAGTCTTGTACAAATACCAGTCAAAATAAGTCTTGTACTGTTTACCAGTCAAAATATCGTAAATGATAAATGTTAAATTAGGTCAACAGGGGCCTCAGTGGCATCTGTAAGCTAGTTCTTTAAACCACTTGACCAAAAGGTTCCCTCTATGAAATAAGGCCTCCTGGTCATGGTAATGACAAAATCTGGGCAGAAGATGAAAAACAAAATTAAAAATAAGAATATTTTTACCTTAAAAACATTGTGATTTGATTGGTATCTAACTTTATACTTTTAATGGCTAATGCAACAGGATCTCCTGTACTTTGTGCTTCCTTTATAAGATCCCAAATCTCCGCCCAGTCAATCTGATTGGCTATGGCACTGTTAACGATCAAAATGGCATGGTCGACCTAAAAAACAAACAATCATATGCAGATGAACTAGCTGCAATTCATGAATGTATAAAATGTTAATTGCTTTTTATACATGCACATATAGTTGCTAGAGACGAAGAAAACCATCTAAAGTATTTTCTATATTTAGGCACTTTAGTGTTGAGATATGAGGCCCATTCAACAGTATGTATATATGCTTCTGCCTTGGTAAAAAAGTGGTAAACAAGCACATGCGACTGAACACTGTCATTATCATCAATTAGTTTACTTCAGATTCAAGATGGCATTCCTTTGACAAAGATTAAAAGAAATGTTTTAATCATTTTTGTAAACATACATGCATATCTTGTTCTATATTGGAGCAAGGGTATGTTATCTTTCTAAAGGGGGTTTGAATGATAAAATTAGTTAAAACTTAGGTACAGATGCCCGATTTAATTTTTATTTTAACCTTTGTTTTCCATTAAATGTCTAGGTCCAAATCTAAAGGATAAAGCATCATGATGTTTAACATGACCTTACAGCTGATAGGTTCATTTCTTTAGGATGACTTTATTTGACTAGTTGACCATTCAACCTCTGACCTATTGAACTTACAGATGATAGGTTCATTTCTATAAGATGACCTTTTTGTATATCTATGCTCTGTTCTTTTTGCAGCGAGTCTATTCTTTTTTCGTGATCCTTCTTTATATTTTCCAACTTTTTCAAGGCTGATTTTTCCTATTTATAAAATAATTCATTTTATTTATTTCCTTGTTTTCAATATGAATATTGCAAATTCTTAACACAAGATACATGTATTTTAGTTCAAAATATTCATATTAAAAAAAATGATGTCATATATTTTTTTTTTTCACCAACTATGTTCATTTTTATAAAAATGTTAATCAAGTCTTAAATTCATTACAAAACTACTGTAAGATAAAATTGAATTAGTTTTAACTCCCTACTTTGGAGTAAAGTTGAAAAAAAAAAAAAAAAAACTTTTTTTTTACATATCATCCAATGAGAACCTTGATACATGTATCACCAAAATTTTCAGTAAACTGGTTAAATTGCTTTCTTTTAACAACTTGAAAATTCATATAAATGGTTGAAAATATGAAAAATTAAAAAAAAAAAAAAAAAACAAAAAAAAAAACAACAAAACAAATTTCTTCCACAATTCACGACACTCAGTTTACAAATCTGAGAAAAAAATTTCTAGTACACATAAAAATACAAACTTCCTACCAGAAATATGATACAGTCAAACTTCAACGTTTTGAATTCCTGGGATTTTACAAAGTTCTTGGAAGAGATCCTGACTGTTCATTATGCAAGTGTTGTTTTCATTTGAATGAAATTCAAATGACAGTCTTCCTGATTTCTTATTTTATGGGATTAATTTATTATGTAATGATAATAATATTCATTATTGACCATCATTACTAAAACATTTTTGATGTGCAAGATGTAAGATAATGTCCTTCAAAAATGTGTATTTATGAAGTCAAAGTTCTAAATTCCTCCTTTTACTTATTCAAACTCTCTCAAATGTAACATTGTGTACCAACATAAGATATATATTTACAAGATCGCAGTTTGAATTTTCTGATTTCAAATATTCGAACCCCTGATTTTTAAACCTATATGTACAATAAAGACCCTTCAACTCAGAATTACCAATGTTCGACAAAAGACCCTTCAACTCAGAATTACAAAAGTTTGACAAAAGACCCTTCAACTCAGAATTACCAATGTTTGACAAAAGACTCTTCAACTCAAAATTACCAAAGTTTGACAAAAGACCCTTCAACTCAGAATTACCAAAGTTTGACAAAAGACCCTTCAACTCAGAATAACCAATGTTTGACAAAAGACCCTTCAACTCAGAATTACCAAAGTTTGACAAAAGACCCTTCAACTCAGAATTACAAAAGTTTGACAAAAGACTCTTCAACTCAGAATTACCAAAGTTTGACAAAAGACCCTTCAACTCAGAATTACAAAAGTTTGACAAAAGACTCTTCAACTCAGAATAACCAATGCTTTGACAAAAGACCCTTCAACTCAGAATTACCAAAGGTTGAAAAAGACCATTCAACTCAGAATTACCAAAGTTTGACAAAAGACCCTTCAACTCAGAAAAACCAATGTTTTGACAAAAGACCCTTCAACTCAGAATAACCAATGTTTTGACAAAGGACCCTTCAACTCAGAATTACCAAAGTTTGACAAAAGACCCTTCAACTCAGAATAACCAATGTTTTGACAAAAGACCCTTCAACTCAGAATAACCAATGTTTTGACAAAAGACCCTTCAACTCAGAATAACCAATGTTCAACAGCATTTTGTTCCGTTATACAACAAAAACAATTACCATTTGTAAAGTCTTCATATCAAGTTTCTGGCTCTCCATCTTAGAAAAGAATTCATCTACTGCCTAATTACAAAATAATAAATAAGAAATAAATTATATATTATCAAGTTAACGTGAAGCAAGTTTCATAAACAAGAAATTAATCATATGGCAAAGACTGATACATTTGTTTTTTTTTTTTAGAATATTCATCTCCTTTACATATGACATATATCAATTTGAAATGTGTAACCTCTGGATCCAGAACAAAATGTAACTGAACTGTTAAAGATCTACTTACAGAAGAATTCTATTTCTTAAATGGCTTTTGATATGTATATTTTCAGTTACTGAAAAAAATACCAGCAACTTGCTTTTAAATTCATGATAGGCTTTTTTTTCTGAGGTGAATTATTATAATGCTTGATAAAAGTAATTTGTCCAAATACATCATGTACACTGAATGTCAATTAAACATGTGTGTTATTTTTAAGACTAATACAAGTACATGGCATTCAGTAACAGTGAAATGAAAAAGAAAAAAAATTAACTCACTTTGTTGAATGTTTCAAAGTGACAATAAGGTTTGTTTTCAAGTTGTCTAAATATCATTGGATGAAATTCCTCATACCTGAAAAAGCAAAGTTCAGAATCAATTGAAATTTGTAAAATTAACTATCAATATTGTAACAGGAGGGAGAAATTACCTAAAAAAATGGTTCTCAGTGAGTGTCCCAGCCGAGAATTAATCCTGGCCCCCATGTGTGACATGCGAGTGCTTAACCATAAGGCTAAAGGTCTGGACCAGAAAGACTATTATATCTACTATATACAACACCACTACTGCATGAAGCTCAGCCCATTACATTCCTGCCCTGTTATCTTGGGATTTCCCATCTTGGAAATCTCACAAAACCCCACCATGGGTTATTTTGTTGGGCACCAATGTAACAAATGGAGGAAATACCAGTAAAAAAACACATCATATCTTATCTGAGTCCCCCTGAGCTGATGATGGAAACCTGACCCTTCTGGATTCTACCACAAGGCTAAAAGATACAGACCAGAAGGTCTGGCAGTAAATCACTCTTTCATATTTACTATAAACAAAACTGCAAAACATGTTTAGCTTGGCTCTGCCACAATATGTTAACTTTATGTTTTAGACAATGAATACAGGACTTCCATATGACCCTTCAGACTAGGGTATATTCTACATTCTTTAAAAGTGAATTTGACTCCAGGCTTTCAGAAAAAAGCAGTGTTTATATGGTTTGGATCTTTGCAATCTTATAGACAGTCATTTTGACTCTTGAATGTCAATGGTCAAATGAAAGCCCTGGTATATATTATATTTCTGGTTTTAAAATAATTGAGAAGCCTGATTTGGAAAATTGATTAAAAAATCACAACTGGCAAATAATTTAGTAACAGAATGACAATAAGTATATGAACAAGCAATATACATGCACTTGTATTAAATGGTAAACTTCTACAATAAGTATTCAATAAAAGTACATGTACTGAATTGTACATGTAGACCTCTATAGCAGCTCAATTGGTTGAGAGCCTTCCCTGTATGTTGGAGGTCCAAGTCTGAAACCTAACCAGGTCTAACTAAGACTTGAAAACAGGTAGTGACTTTTTTGGCCAAGAATGCAACATTTAGAAACAAAACTAATGGCTCTTTTGGAGGAGATTTTCAACACTGATGCCCCATGTAACAGCAATCATGGCATACTAAAGAACCCTTCCTGCACCTAAATTGTAAAAAATTCTGCTATGTCATCTATAGATGGAGATGAACAGGTATAAGTAAAATACTTGACTGGATTTTAAATCCCATTAAAGCAATCAATTTACTAATTTGTATATAAGATAGAAAACTAATCATACGTTAAAAGTTCATCGGATTCTCCTTGTCCAGTGGTTGGTCTTTTTTCTTTTTTCTGAATAATATAGCCCTGGAAAGACAAATTTTAAATTCAATAAATTTGAAATATTGACATGAAATTTACATAAAAAAATTGTTTTTAAAAACAAAAGTTGAAGCAGAAAACTTAAATCCACATGTATGTTTGTTATGTATTTAATACTGTTGGTTTGTTTTTAGCATATTCATTTACATCAGTGTCTAGTTATTTAAAGCTCTATCAACTATACCAGTTAGCAAAGATCTGCATTTTGGGTATTGGTCAATATTTTTTAAATTTCTGTTCAAAAGTATTCAATTTAATTTGTATAATTAAACGTAAAAACTAATGAAGATGGATTTAATTTCAATAACATTTTGAATTTTAAATAACCATCTGGTCATGTTTTTTTTTTTTTCTTTCTTTTTTTTTTTTAAGATCTACAATAACCAAAGTCAGACATGTATAATCATACTTTCATTGTCTGCTGCCAAAACTGACTTGTACCAGACACAATTGTAAACATTATTGTTGAGCTCTGGTTTAAAATACAAACCAAGATATTTTCACTAATATCAAGGCAGTCAGTTCTAAGAAGGTGGAGAAAATTGAGTACCCAAAGCAAACTTCATCAAACCAAGCAAACTGACAAATTTTCTCTCACCTTGACCTTGAGAATTGATATTGATCCATTAACAACATCTTCAGACCACTTGGCAATCATCCATCTTTTAACTCTAACATCTTAATAACATTGCCATTTCAATCCTACTAGTGAGGCTATGTTAATATTTTATTTTTAAATTTTCAAATTTAAATATAAGTGTTTGTTTTTTAAATAAAACACTCAAAGAATTTCGAAGAATTCCAAGTTTCCAAAGGGCATAACTTATGAAAAAATTATCACATTAACAAATTTTTTTTTTAAATAACAAGTTTGGTTTCCAATTTTCAAGCATCCCAAGTGTCAAAAGGGAGTAACTAAAAGTTGTCATAGAAACACAAAACAACCATATTACCATCTACGGGCAAAGAAAGAAGTCTATAAAATTTCAAAAGAATCAGTTCCATCTAGGAGGCTCTTCATATGAAAGGGACATGCTGTACACACATGCATGCACAGACTATATCTCTGCTCAGCTTTCACAATGGAGGGTATAATAAGTCACAGAGATAGGTAGATCACAATACCTGACATGGTGTAAATTGAATCAATTCAAACAATCTTTCAGCTTCTTCAATTGCCATTTTCAGCTTGTCCATGTCTGAAATTTAAAAACAATGTTTAAAATTACTTATAACTCAGAATTAAGTAACTTGATAACAAACAGATTATAAAAACCATAAGAAGAGTAAAATAAACCCTTTTAATAAAGAAACTTTGCTATTCAGGGCTCAACAATAACTCTTGAACATACCTGCTAGCTCTTGCCATGTAAGCTAATAAATAAGTGATTTGTACATGTACCTGTCTGAATAAATGTTTTCATTTCTGATTTCTCCACTGTAGGATAAAACAATCAGTAACTACTTACATATTGCAAATAAATTAATAAATAAAAATAAAATAATAATGAAATGAAATTAATTAAAAAAAAATAAAAATAAAATAAAATAAAATAAAATAAAATAAATGAAATAAAATAAAATAAAATAAAATAAAATAAAATAAAATAAAATAAATAAAATAAAATAAAATAAAATGAAATAAAATAATAATAAAATAAATAAATAAATATAAACAAATAAAGAAACAAATAAAATAAATAAATAAATAAATAAATAAATAAATAAATAAATAAATAAATAAATAAATAATTCTATATAAGAGACAGAGTACTACTAGTATTACCATCTGTCAAACTGAATCCTTTGCCGATCTTAACATTATCTATGAACCCTGCATGTATTAAACAATGTTCAATCATAGCTGGCCCATAATCTGTAAATATAAGGAATAATAAAATGTTTCAAGAAGAAGAATATGTCAAGTGAATCTTTATTTTGTATAGTTTCTGTAACATTTTAACATTTCCAACTTACACAAAGTCTAGAGAAACTTAGGAAATTCACAATATTATTATTCAAATATTTTAAGCTCCAAGCAAGATCCTTTCACTTACAAGGCCACTGTGGTAACTCAGTTGGTAGAGTGCTAGCTCCGTAGTGGAAGGTCATGGGTTTAAGCCCTGGCTGGGTCTGACCCAAGACTTGAAAGTGTGTAGTGACTGTTCTTTTGCCAAACACTCTGGATTACGAAATGAAAGTCACGGTTCTTTTGGATTGGAACTTAAAACAAACGAGGTCCCATGTCATGGCAGTCATGGCAGGCATGGCACGATAAAGAACCCTGCTGTATAATGCCATCGGCGCAATGCACAGGTGAAATTTCTGCACTTTTCTCTATAGCTGGCAATGTCTCGATATAAATGAAATATTCTTGACTGGGATGCTAAACACCATTACTCAACTCAACTCCTTTCACTTACAAGGAGGGGGCAATTTTAGAAGTTCCCACAGAAAATCAAAGACCTTTGACAAGCAAACAGACAAACATTCTGACATAAGAAACTGTTCTGGTCAGGATTTATCCCTAGGCAGTGAAAGGTGCGGCAATATGTAAGCCTCCACTCAGCCACTGAGGCCTTCCATTGAAGCTAAACATATATCACATGTATAATATAAAGAACTACCTTCTGGTAAAAAAAAACATAGGATAACTACACTGAAAATAATGTATGTACAAATCATGAAAATTAAAATAATAAAACAATTAATATACAAGCAATTTACCTAAATGTGGAATCAGTATTTTCTTGAGAGGATCACCAACTTTTCCTGCAAGGATTATCTCCCTTAGCCTAAAAAAAAAATACGAACAGAAAACATTCACATGTTAAATGAATGTTACTTAAGCTTAAAAGGGTGTAAAGGAATAAAAGTTTGCCAGTATCATGATCTGAATTTAACAATTTATACATGTATCTATATGTACACACACACAAAAAAAATTAAAAAAGAAGAAAAAAGGCTTTTGTACAAACCAAAAATAAAATCGACCGGCTAGTACATACACATGTAGATTAACTCATTATAACTATGAAGTCACACTGTATCAGCACATGTCTTTTGCCTTGGGAATATATGTTTTTCTACTTTCTTTTCTTTTTTTTTTTTTTTTTTTGGTAAGCCAAGTCTATCTGATGAAAAATTTTGGCAGAGTTGTAAAAACTGAATGAAAAAGGGTGAAACACAGGTACATGTATCAATAAGTAGCCAATTCCCATTTTGAAAAACACCAACTATTATTGCAATCAGTTTGCTTTAAAAAACTCTTACAGATTTTTCTTGATTATCGGTTCATCACTAGTCAAACCTCTGCATAACATAAAAAAAACTTGACCAGACTATGTGATCGAGGTTTGATTGTACAAACTTTTTATGTGCTTTACCTTTCATCAGTTGGTACATCGTGTTGTTTGGCATTAGCAACTGGATATGTTTCTCTCACAGCAAATCTGACATCCTGACATGTATCTGTTCTTGGTCGTAATATGTTGAGAATTGTATACTCAAAATCAGTTAAGATGATATTACCCTGTGAATTATAAAATCAATCAGTTTTACACATTTTGTTTCAGATCACTGGTCAAAATAAGGATCCAGCAAGTTCAAGACCAATTAAAGTTTACTCTAAATTTGATATACTCACAATATTACACAAGAAATAAAAAAATAAAGGCTTTTATTAGCATTTTTAAAATATTTTTGCTTTCAAGTTTTTCATTTTTGAAAGGAAAATATTAAAAAATTTACTGTTATGTTTTTGTGCAATTCAGATCTAAGGAAAATGAATGTTTATATTACTTATGGAAAAATTTAACTTGAAAGTTTGAAAAATTAATTATTTTTTATCAGACAATTGCACTTATAAAACCACAAAATCTGTGATATAATATTCAGTATATCAGTAATAGTTTCCATCAATTTTATTGTTGAGTAATGGCTTCTTACACCCCTATTGATATTCCTTCACTTATGAGGCCGCAAGTTTGTGATGGTGAAGGAATCTGAAGTTCCCAGATCGACCATCAGCAACCAAACTGAATCTGCATAGGTGAGATTAAAACTCAGACCATGTGAGGTTTTTGTGATTTGTTAGCACACACTTTAGACCGCTTGACCACAAAGGTCGCTGAATACCAGGAAACTCTTTATAAACTATTTAGTTATGTTGATGTTGTAATTTTGTCGGAAGAAAGGTATAAAAATGCCTTACTCTATCATATAACTCCAATATAACATGGTAAGCTGCTTCACTAGAACCAAACTGTAAATCAACAATTCTGTCAACACCAAGTTGTAATACGCTCTCCAGTCGCCTCCCTTTGATATGTTTTCTCAACTGTAAAATAGATTCATATCTATAGCAAAAAACATTTAAAATGAGGTATAATAAATGATAAATAATTAAAATACTTGGGATAGGTTTTGAAGTGTTTGTGCTTTAGTGTGCTAGCATTTCAATCTGATGATTTCATAGAAAGCTATTGCAAGAAGTGAAACAATGGTGTTTTATGCCAAATTCAATGTTCTTTCACTTATACCAAAATTTCCATGATCAGGCACAGGATGGTGGCAGAAACTAATGCAAACAAAGAAAACTGTCAATCTTTGGAAAGCAACTCTGAATTAACAGTTTTTGACTTTTTCACACAAAGACCTGCTACAGTAGAATTAGTAATATAATATAAACCACCAGAAACTTCAACTATTACATTGTACTATTACATTGTACATGTATAAATCAATTAATTCTAGGTCCAGTTAGTGCAACACTTTGCCTTAGTATTTCTACTTGTCTTCACAGAATTATTTCTATTTTAGACTTTTGAGATAGGGCAACTATTATAGAAATGCAGTAATGGAATAACATCTGAATTTCAATAGCTATGGGAACCTTGTAAAAGAAGGAAAAACTGGGTTTTCAATAGTTAGGGAGTTTTTTTCCGAACTCCTTTTAGAAGATACTCTAGTTTTCCTCAGCACCAAACTGCTGAGAATTTATCTGGTAACCATGGTAACTTTAAATGCCAATTATATATTACCTTCATAGAGAATCCAGATGGAGCCATACTTTTTGGCCAATCATATTCTGTACTGTGTATCCTAATACCTGACTCAATCAATATCACAGCTTTATCGTCGGGTCTGAAAATACGAATACATGTCAATAAAATTATATACAACAGGATTATGATAAGTGCAACTGCATACCAGTTATCAGATATCAGCAATGGTCCCATTAAAGGAAGCAGACTGTTAGTTGAAAGTGAAAATAAATCATATGCAGATCTAAAAAAGCTTTGGTTTCATAAAAAATCTTTGCACATTGTTTTTTCTGAATAACAGAGACAATCTTTGGCCATTATATATATGTGCCTATTTCTCCCTTCACCTGTCTTTGAATTTGTCTAATACTCAAAATTACCAAAGATGTATTCTGAGTTTTGGAGTACCAGTGTAAGATAAATTCAAATCATCTGGAAGTGGTTTAACTGGAAATTAGGTTCCCATTTCCAACAGCACCTCCAGGTGCCAAATTTAAGATCTGACATTATGACATTTGCCTACACATCTAATCTTAATTAGTGATACACTGTCTCATGCTAGTAAACATTTGTATCAAGTTTGTTCAAAATCCATTTAATGACGTAGAATTTATGAAAACACATGATATGAAGGTAGAAGAATAGGGGTGAATCCTATATACCGGTACCCCCTAAACTTCCGTTATGGGAGGTATAAATATGACAAAAAAGGACAAAAACTTTTGAAGAATTTAGATATATTTGTCAGTCTATGATGTGAATGCCAGAATGTTTTATGGAATTTTAAATCAATGCCGATACTAATGGAATTAATGCAGATATATTTGATGTAAATTATAAAACTGAAAAGATGATGTGAAAAAAATAATTGACTAACTTAAAAGAAATATAAAGGCATCCGTATCAAATAATAAATTTAGATTTAAGCCAGCCAAAAATTTTCTATATGGGAGGTATAAATATGACAAAAAAGTACAAAAACTTTTGAAGAATTTAGATATATTTGTCAGTCTATGATGTGAATGCCAGAATGTTTTATGGAATTTTAAATCAATGCCAATACTAATGGAATTAATGCAGATATATTTGATGTAAATTATAAAACTGAAAAGATGATGTGAAAAAATAATTTGACTAACTTAAAAGAAATATAAAGGCATCTGTATCAAATAATAAATTGAGATTCAAGCTAGCCAAAAATTTTCTATAAGTACATATATGAGAATTAGTAAAATACTGAATACCTCACTTTAAAATCCCTCACCTGTGGTCTAGCTAAAGTTTTTACTTATATGAACAATAAATGCATTGGTAATTACCGGTATGTGATAAATATGACAGTTATTTATGTATACTTACTTTCCTAGTCTAATGAGGTAGGTTTTGTTGTCTACATCATACACATTCAATACTCTCATACCACAGAACCTGTAATATACATTCATATTAACAACATTAATTTATAGCTTTAAATAAGAAAGAAACAGAGGCCCTATAAATATTGTGAAAATAATCTCACACTGACAGGAGAGCTTATTAAGACTTGTGTGATATAGCAAATATTCACTAGTCCACTCGTAATGATGAGCAAACTTTGTAGTTGGAAGAGTGGTAGGCGACAAGCTGAATGTTTGAAATAAATGACATATATATTTGAACCAAACATGCTAATGATTTAGCACATATTTTGTGTGGTAGTTTCAAATTTTATATTACCATTGTCCTGCATGATAAAATTTAAGAGGATAAAAAGGTGTCTTGTTAACCTATATAAAAAATGGCAAAATAGCTTGAGTAGCGTCTAAGCCCATAAATAGTTTATTTTAGAAAGTGAAACTGAAACTGTGAATTCACGAAAACATATAAAGAGAACCATGACTGGAACAAAGATAGTAAATAACAAAACAAGTGACATTTTACATTATTTATTTGGACAATCTCTGATGTAAATTTTAAAGAGAAAATTACGTTTTTATTTACAAGAGATCGACCAAACATGTAGCATGCAAATGTAAGTGGAATTATAAAACTTAAATATCTGACAAAATGTCATAATAGTTCAATCTAAATATGTTATACTTTTAAAAGATTTTCAAATCTAAAACATTTTAAAGACATTTTAAATCCCACCAAGTTAAATTTCTAAGTGCTCGGTGGATTTTCTTTCCAGCTCGACACAGTGTCGAGTGACGTAAAAAATTTATCCGAGCCCCAAATTTCAATATACATTTACTTAAAAATGATTTTTCAACAAATAACTTTCAAAGTAATGTGAGGAAGGTAACATAAATAATACACAAAAAAAAAAAAAAAAGTAAAAACTACTTATATATTTCAAAGTGTCATCACTACCGGTTTGAGAATCAGGTCAATTTCTTCAATGTTGATGTTTGCCAACCTCTTTTTTCTATTTCAAACAAGATCATGTGACCCTCTCGCATTTTGATATTTTGGAAGACATACTATTCAACTATTGATTGAGGTTTCGAGGGTTTTAGCTTTTCTGCAGTTCTACTAATATTTTCAGTTCAAAGAAGAATAAGGCAGTATCCCTTCCTACACCAGTTAGGCTTTTGAAACAGAAATTATTAATTAGGACAAGAGTATTACTTAATAAATTTGGTTTTTGATTTTACAACCTTATTTTTCTTTACTTTAATGTAACTTTAGGTTTATGCTTATGGGAAAAAATGTAGTAAAATCTTCATAATTTCATTTTTTTTATACTATCTATTTATTTATTATTATTTTAATTTGATCTATTTATTTATTTTGAAAGATAGAAACACCCTGAAACACACATTTTTTTTTTGTTTAGCCTTATTAATCATTCTGCCCAAAACCTGTGTCAATTAATTTAATTTTTATTTTGTGCTCATCAGGAATGAAATTAGTCCAACAATCAAATTGTGAGATGTCAAAGCAGCCAACACACACTGTCATTATAGGAGTCAACTGACAGTGAACTATATATGGACAATTTTCATAGAAAATCCAATAACTTGAAAAATTACTGTTTATTTAACTTAAATAAGGGAAAGGAAAATCTCTAATATATAAACATTTTCTGATAGAATGGGTACAAAGTAATAATTTGTTAACTTATGTAAAAATCCGGGAAAAAATTACACTAATAGGACAATGTGTAATCCTAACCGATAGTGGTTTTATCGACAAGTAAAAACTTAAAGACTGATTACTTTTTCAGTTCCTTCACGGCTACAGCTATATCTATCGTACTAAATCTCGATTTCATCTTTAAATATAGTTGTTATTAAAATTAGACAAGTTCCTGTACTATCTACGTGCTTTCATTTTCTGTTTTCTGAGGATTGCGTCACAGGGAAGTATACGAAAATGTGTAGCATTTCAAAAAAACATCCGAGTTAAAAAAGGGTAGCATAAAATGTGCACCTTTATGAAAATGTATCATCTGGACCTTCTTTATCTATACAATACGAATAATAAAAATAATTAGGACATTTTTACGTGCTCCAGTAAATATCTTTCATTTTTTATATTTTAAAAAATTTCTATAGATTACTTCCACATGAGTTTTTGATGGATAATTTTTAAAAAGTCCATTGTATGCATTCTAGTTTGCCTCATACTAAATTTTTATTCCAGAGTTAATATAAATTAACAGTGTAACTATTCCTGTTTTCCAACCATAGAGGTTTATTTTTTGTTATTGACACAGCACTTTAGTGTATACACTGTGACTTTTCAAGATTAAACCTGTAGTTTAATCATAACTATGACACATGAGGGCACTGGATACACCTTAATACTGTCATCTGCTCTCAAACTTTGGAGGTAGATTTAGCTATTGACATGACACCAGTGGCTACACTATTACTTTTCAAATGTGACCCGCTCAATTTGTGATTTAGTCAATGCTGTGACAGTTTAGGGGCACTGGGTGTGTCTATATTCAAGAGTTACATGTTCTCCAACTATGGAGGTACATGTAGTTAGTCATTCCCATGAAACTTAAGGGCACTAGGTACACCATGCCTATTTAAGAGTTACCTTCTTATGCTAAGGAGATAGAATTTAGCGATAACCATGACACTTTATTTGGCACACAATAAAATTAATGATTGTGGAGGTAGATTGTCCTCCAAAAACCTTGCCATCTTGTTTATTTATCACAGGAATCCTCATTATAATGACCTTCAAAAACTGTTGCAATTCTGTTCATGGCCACAGTTAAACCTCTATGGTTTAACCTCATTAATATGCCTTTCAATAACTTTGCCATCTTGTTAATTGCGAATAGCAAAACCTTGTTACAATGTCCCTTGTTAACTTTGATCTTGTTAATTACCAATAGCAAAACCTTGTTATAGTGTCCTTAGTTAACTTTTCCATCTTGTTAATTGCTAATAGCAAAACCTTGTTATATGTCCCTTGTTAACTTTTCCATCTTGTTAATTGCTAATAGCAAAACCTTGTTATAATGTCCCTTGTTAACTTTGCCATCTTGTTAATTGCCAATAGCAAAACTTGTTATAATGTCCCTTGTTAACTTTACCATCTTGTTAATTACCAATAGCAAAACTTGTTATAATGTCCTTAGTTAACTTTGCCATCTTGTTAATTACCAATAGCAAAACTTGTTATAATGTCCCTTGTTAACTTTGCCATCTTGTTAATTACCAATAGCAAAACCTTGTTATAATGTCCTTAGTTAACTTTTCCATCTTGTTAATTGCTAATAGCAAAACCTTGTTATAATATCCTTAGTTAACTTTTCCATCTTGTTAATTGCTAATAGCAAAACCTTGTTATAATGTCCCTTGTTAACTTTACCATCTTGTTAATTACCAATAGCAAAACTTGTTATAAAGTCCCTTGTTAACTTTACCATCTTGTTAATTACCAAAAGCAAAACCTTGTTATAATGTCACTTGTTAACTTTGCCATCTTGTTAATGACCAATAGCAAAACTTGTTATAATGTCCCTTGTTAACTTTACCATCTTGTTAATTACCAATAGCAAAACCTTGTTAACTTTTCCATCTTGTAAATTGCTAATAGCAAAACCTTGTTATAATATCCCTTGTTAACTTTACCATCTTGTTAATTACCAATAGCAAAACCTTGTTATAATGTCCTTAGTTAACTTTTCCATCTTGTTAATTACCAATAGCAAAACCTTGTTATAATTTTCATTGTTAACTTTACCATCTTGTTAATTACCAATAGCAAAACCTTGTAATAATGTCCTTAGTTAACTTTTCCATCTTGTTAATTGCTAAAAGCAAAACCTTGTTATAATGTCCCTTGTTAACTTTGCCATCTTGTTAATTGCTAAAAGCAAAACCTTGTTATAATGTCCCTTGTTAACTTTACCATCTTGTTAATTGCTAAAAGCAAAAACTTGTTATAATGTCCCTTGTTAACTTTGCCATCTTGTTAATTACCAATAGCAAAACCTTGTTATAATGTCCTTAGTTTACTTTTCCATCTTGTTAATTGCTTATAGCAAAACCTTGTTATAATGTCCCTTTGTTAACCTTGTTACAATGTCCCTTGTTAACTTGCACCTTGCATATCTCTTTTACAATGTCCTTAACTATGCCATATTGTAATTCTTCAGTTTGGTGTACTTCAGTTATTTTGTTGCCTTGCTTATGGCCACATTATATTCTTGTTAAAAATGCCATTTGTTAACTTTGCCACCTCACTTATTGCCAAAGTACTTTAAAGTACCCAAGTCTATTTTTACTAATGTCTTTTTCTTACAAGTCTCTCTAAATTTGTAGCTCAGTTGGTAGAGTGCTCGCTCCATAAGTGGAAGGTCGTGGGTTTGAACCCCGGCTGGGTCTGACCCAAGACTTGAAAGTGGGTAGTGACTGTTCTTTTGCCAAGCACTCGGCATTACGAAATGAAAGTCACGGTTCTTTTGGATGGGAACTTAAAATAAACGAGGTCCTGTGTCATGGCAGGCATGGCACGATAAAGAACCCTGCTGTATAATGCCGCCAGCGCAACGCACAGGTAAAATTTCTGCACTTTTGCCTATAGCTGGGGATGCATCGATATAAGTGAAATATTCTTGACTGGGACGTTAAAACCATTACTTAACTCAACTCTCTTAATTTATTTCCACATCTTTTTATTATGCCAAAATCTGACAGACCAAACTGGTGGCAATAGATTAAACTATTACTGTATTAAGATCTACTGCAAAGAAATTTTTTATTTTACACTTATGGTCAACAAGGATATTAATCAAATTGTGCAGATCAGACACATTGTCTTTGAAACCTAATCCCTTAACCGCTCGACTATTTCAGTTTTTTAGCTGAATCAATAATGACCAAAGACCAAAGATGTTAACACAATATGCTAAAGACAATGGGTAAGTAAAATTCCTTTAAATGTAATACCAAACTCCTTCAGGTTCAAGATGTTAACACAATATGCTAAAGACAATGGGTAAGTAAAATTCCTTTAAATGTAATACCAAACTCCTTCAGGTTCAGGGCTTCAGCAGTCATGAAGTTTGAAATATAAGCATAAGCTTATGGATCACGGTGCTGTCACTGACTAGGTCTGAACCCCAATCCGGAAGATTTTAGTTGGAAAAAGTTTGTCAGATCGCCTGCAGAAGGTAGGTGGTTTTCTCCAGGTACTCACGTTTCCTCTACTATCCAAGAACTGACAGTTCCATGTAAGTGAAAGAATCTTGCCTTAGGTGTAAAACAATATTACTCCATCCACCCTACTCTACTCTCTACAGATTATATTTAATCCCTCTGAAATACTAAATGTATTTCTTTTTGTTCTATTTGATTCTCATTTATTTGGAACTTTTTGTCATTTTTCATGAATAAACAAACTGGTTTTCAATGATTGGTCAGCAATGTATGCACAATATTTAAATTTTGTGCATGTATAAAAAGGCGGATGTTTCTCAGGCCTGTCATTCGAGCTGGTTGCAAGTTATCGTCATTTAGTTTCTTACAAGTTTGTTTACTGTAACCCTCCCACCCTTCCATATTTGTTTATTTATGTTTATTGGTGATTTGCTTTATATGCAGACATATTTGCTGATATGCGAATTCAGATTTTCCATATTATAAGTTTGCAACTTTGCACATTACCTTGCAACTATGCACAATCAATAATTCTTGTGTTTTCATGTCATAATTAGGAAAGAAAATATTTATTTTCAGAGGTACAGAGAAAAAAACATCTCTACTTTGTATTTTATTCAACTTCAAATCAATTACAACTGTCACAGCAAATAATATTTGATACTGATAAACAATTACAAAGAAAACAAATATTCTAAAAGTTCATTAAATTTTTTTTTATTTCTTTTACAAATTTTTCCAACTTAACAGTAGACAAACTTATTTCATATTTCAAAAAAAACAAAAAAAAACAAGAAAAAACAAAAAAAAAAAATTATAATAAAAAAATAAAATAAAATAAATAAATAAATAGATAAATAAATAAATAAATAAATAAATAAATAAAATAAGATAATAATAAAAAACCCAACCCTGGAAGACCATTTTTCATTATGCTATACAAAACAGTTGCCTTATTAACAATACTTGAAGTTTCTTCAAAATCTATATAGAAAAATTAAAAAAAAAAACCCTGAAACTCCATTTTTAAAAATACTGTACAAGACACTTGAAGACAGTTGCCTATTTTAACAATATCTTAAGTTTCTTCAAAATCCATATACTCATAGAAAAATTTGAAAAAAAAAAACAAAACCTGAAACCCCATTTTTTTACAAAACGGTTGCCTATTTAACAATACCAGAAGTTTCTTCAAAATCCATATAAAAAAGTATCAAAATTAAAACTTTTAGTTTCCAAGAACCAAATTTTCATTTTTATTGATTAAATCTAACAATTGATATATAGATCATGTTAATGTCTGAAACACCATAAAGAGTTCAAAAGGTGACATTTTTACAGTCGTTTTCCCCATTTCTGATTGATGACTATTGTATTTTGAACATTCAAGAAGACACAAATTGTAACATGACATTCTGATTCAACAATATGTATAATTTAACCATTATTATTTTAAATGTACACTCTTTATTTCTTTGAAAACAACAAAATTATGATAAATTTTCAACATGAAAACTGATGAAATATGTTCTATTTTAATTTACACTCTGTTTTATCTTACAGCAAATGAAACTAAGATAAATTTCAACATGAAAAATGGCAAAATATTGTTCAGTTTTAATTAACACTCTGTATTTTCTTAAAACAAATGGTTTATGATAAATTTCAACATAAAAACTGATGAAATATTTTCAACCAGTGATGGTCTAAAAGTCAAAAGATCATTATCTTCACTTATAACAAAAATACTAATATTGTTATTAAAAGGCACTTTATAAAAGAGGTAGTACTTTACATGGAGTATTCTTATACATGTATGTCCAACACTATAAGTCCTAAATTTACTTACAGAAAAACTTCATTAATATGTCCCTATTATAATTCACCACCTCAATTATTGCCACAGAAATTTGAAGTCCCAAAGTCTATTATTTATTTATTTATTTATTTACTTATTTATTTATTTATTACCTGTATTATTATTATTATTATTATTATTATTATTATTATTGTCTTTTTAGGTCTCACTTGATTTATTTACAAACCAAATTAAAATGCCAAAACCAGACCGAACAAATGATGGTGATGAATCAAGGTTTTGCTGTATGTAAAACAACAGATGTTGGACATTTAAGAATAAACCTGTTAGTGACATCTTAAATAATTACCAACATTTCACCATACAATAAATACGAATGTTGAACACGATTCAGGACCTTTAGCATATTCAGAACCAGACCACTTTATCCATCACATTTGTACTTCACTTACTCTGAACTTTTATGATCTTTTATGAGAAATCAACAAATAAAGAGGTAAACACTATTCACAAAGCCTTCAGTTACCACAGAAACTGACTTGAAATGAACAACTTTCTGATGGAAAATTTAGTTTGGAAGATTCAAACAGGCTAATTAAACAAACAACTGTAATTGTCTAGCCTAATAAGGTTCAAGGTTCACTCTGGTTTTTTTTTCTTTTTCTTTTTCTTTTTTTCAAATACTATTTCTAATGTAAATATAACATGGATAGAAAATGCTGCAGAAAACACAGCTGGTTGGCTACATACTACAGCATATGGTATCAGCATTTGGTTATGTATCATTATTTATGCAAATGTTTCATACTATATTGCACTTATGGACAATCATGGCAACTTGACTGACACAAAATGCAGTGTACCAGATTTGAACCACTGGCAGTGATATGTATAACTACAGTGAAAAAAGTAATAACTTAACAATTAAGTTAGCACAATCCCTAAATAATGAATGGTAATTTAATCATCATGCTATCCTATAAGATTTCTCACCATTTTAACCCCAAGAATGAATAAAAGTCCTGATATCTAATCCAAGCACTTGTTCCAAACTGTCACTCAAGAGATTCATTACACATTCTTTCAAACCCTGAATAGTAGTTAATGGAACTCAACAGCATACCACATGATCAATACCTCTTAACATTTGTGTGAAATGAAATGGATAACATTTACATCAAATATTCCACAAAAAACAGTTATTACAGGAAAACATCACTTTATGCGATTCCATAGCCAACAGCAATAATTGTCCTGCACAAACGCTATGAGGTATCACATGCGGCTCTTGAGAATTCCATTCTTAATAAATGCTAGAGATTCATCGCACATTCTTTCAAACCCTGATTATTAGTTAAGTCCTAACATATATCTAATGCTATCTAAATGTTAGTTTATATGTGTTCATTTCCATTGGCAGTATGATAAGTCTATTCATTTTATTTAGAATTTTCTTCACTTTGACACCAGTTATAGTTGTTTCAGCTACTTCCTCGATCTTGACATCGGTAAAACTTCTGTTAGGGATTACCTTCACCTTGAAAAATAAAGATAAATCATGTTTAAAAAAATAAAATCTGTTTAAGAAGCATTCAGTTACCATTTTTTAATTAACAGAAGCAGGCTTTGGTTGCCATGTGGTCTGAAGTGCCACTCACCACCTAAATTTGAATCCCACTTAAAAGATTCAAGTGTGAAAAAAAATTGTTAATTTGCTTGCTTGTAAGTGCTTTTCTCTGGGAACTCTGTTTTCCTCCACCATCCTAGAACTGACCACTTAAATATAAGTAAAAGAATTTTGACCTGTGGTGTACAACACCATTAATGAATTTAACATCAACAGAGATCAAGAATATTTTAATGATAAATAACAAAACTATTCAATCTGAAGCAAAATCTCCCCAAAAACAGCATTAATATCAATTAATGTACTTGTATTTAATTTGCAAAAAAAAAGAAGACAAAAATACCACCAAATATCTGTATCTAGATTGCTCAACTTCAATGGTCTTATCATACAGAAACACACTCGAAGGGTTATGCCTGATAAGGGTCAAATTTAGCCCCTTTTTAAATCATTTCACTTTAACTTGAGAGCAGGGTGTCACAGGTTCAAATGCCAGCTAGGTTGTACATGACTTTAAAATTTGAGCAAAACCACCTTGGTAGCTTAGTGGCAGAGCATCTATTTTGAAAGTGTCAGGTGTTTGATCCACAGCAGGGTCATACATAAGGAATTAAAATTTGAGAGGTTCTTCATCTGGGGCTCTGAATTAGGAGGAAAATGTACCCAATGGTTCAATCAGTGCCAGGAAATGAACTTGTGAATTGGTATGCTTGTCTGTGGCATATTGATTTGGTGAGCTAGCACCTTGCCAAAAAATCACCCTGAGTGTGCACTAGTACATGACAGACCATAATTCACACTTATAAATATCATATATACACAGACTTGTTATTTGATAGGTCCATAGAGATTAATAAGTTTGCTCTAATAGTGAATAGCTGAGTAATTGCTGATGCAATGTTAAACATTTAAACATTACAAAACCAATTACCAAAAATAATCACACTAAAAAACTTGTAAATACTTACGTTTTCTTGGCACTGATAATAAGTGTAAATAAATCCACAATCCACAGACAGTCTATGTAAAATCCACAATGCTTCCACTGAATTATTACTGGATTCAATACATCTTAGATTTATAAGACTAGTGTCACATGGTAAAGACATGGCAAAAGATTTTGTTTTATAATCAAGAACTGCCGGAGGATTTCTCTTAACTAATGATAAATGTTTGATTTGATTTTCCAACATTCTCGACAAAATTGCTGCCAAGGGAGATGGATAACACTGAGGTGACGATATCTGAAAATATGATCGATTTACATATATTAAATTAATGCTTGATGGTTAGTTACATGTAAAACATTATGCCTAAATTCTTACTTTTCATATCGAAGCAGTAAATCAAACATCAAACTCGTAATTTTGATTCTAAAAAACATTTTCAGCTGGACAAAAACTTGATATTCTGCTTTTCAACCATGGAAACATTTTCCATGTACACTTATAATTTTTAAAAAAAATTCTCCAATTTCTCAGTAATAAAATTCTAAATGAATTTATCTATTGAATTTTCAATAAATACTGGGCGCAACAACGGCCTTCATGCTCACCTGACAATATGTATGATAACAACATGCATCATATAATAATGTAAATTTTTTTCATAAATTAGGTCATGATCCTTTGACCTTCCCTTCACAAAGAAAAATAATGCTTCTGTACATAAAAAAAATATTGTATATAGTTTAAATTTTTTAAAATAGTGAAGAAAGTTATAAAAGTATGAAGATTAAAAATTTAGTTGCAATTGTAAAATGATAAAACATTACAAGTAAATGTGCAACCTAAACTAAAACACAATGCTTTGCCCCAATGCACTAGAACATTTGTAAATATTTTATATGTATATACATATTATTAGTATCTTATGTATGTACAATTTTGTGTATCAGATGCGAGTTGTAGTTTCCATGGTGATGACATGATGGAAACTACAACGAGCATTTGATACACAAAATTGTACATACATAACATACTAATGATATTTTTATCTTACAATTTATTATTTTATAGAAAACAAACAAAATCCATTCATTAAAATGAAGTATTTATACACAAAATCTCAAAATTCATAGACCTATTTTCTTGCGCATTTATACAATGAGTTGTATGGCGGGAAAGTACCAAAACAGTCATTTCAAATTTCGTCGTCGCTAGAACTGGACTCACGAATTATTCTCGGGTATTTTGATTTTTTCTGTGAAACATTCATTGTATTTTCTGTGTTGGATTCAGTGTTTGGATAATAATTTCGACAATTAATATATTGGATGGAGCAATTTCCTGAAACATTGAAATTTCCTGTGAATTGAAGTGGTGCAGAACAAGATGTATCTGAACTGAAGCCAGGATTTAAAATTGATCTAGATTGTGTAGATTATTCGCGCCATTATTGTATCGCGCATATGGATGATACGGAAAATATCAGGCACCCTGATACGAGTCAGAAAAATTGAAATTTAGTAAAAATACGTTTTAATTGTTAAAGTGTAGGTTCATGTGTACTTTTAGCCAACTGGGTGTTTCCCCGCATTCCATTCTGATGACGTCACGGAATCTCCGAATTGAAAGTAGTTCCAACTGACATGAGCGTGATTATTCGTGCCATTATTGTATTGCGCATATGGATGATACGGAAAATTTCAGGCACCCTGATACGAGTCAGAAAAATTGAAATTTAATAAAAATACGTTTAAATTGTAAGATAAAAGTGTGTATCGTAAAAGGTTAAGACAAGAAGAGAATTAAAATTCTGAGGCTGTGTTAACATTGAGAAGGCTATCAATAACAACAGAGATAATTCCAACTTTTTTGTAATATATACAGGTGCATGTTCCTTATAAATACAGTGGAGTTCATCTATAAGAAAGACGGATGTTACAAATTTAGGCCTGTAACGAACTAGGAAAAATTCCCCCACCAATTTACTATATAATTTATGTCTAATTGAATTGCTTATTACGAATTGGCCTATAACGAAAAAATGCCTATAACGTAGTAAATTTCATGTCCTGTGAAAAAAATAGAACAGTAAATATAAGGTGTATAACGAAGTCACTAAAATTGATCCTAATTATGATTTACCGTCGACAACAGATTAAAAAGAAACCACTTCAAAACATGTAACCGACCAGACAGTAAGCGGGGGTGTCATGATAGGATAAAAGTTACTGATAAGTGTTCAGAATGTGGCATTTAAACAGATTTTAATTATTTTCCGATAAGTAACATGGACTTACATTGTGACATTTAAAGAGATACCTCAGAGTTTTACCTTTAATGTGGGACTGTCTCTGGCTTCAAGCAGAAGAATAAATCTACTTTGTGTAGGAATATTATCGTTGACTCCTTGGTTAAGACCTCTCCAATCATCCTGCATTAATCTTCTGTCTAACACTACTTCCAACCATCCTGTAACAAAATATTGATATTCCAAACTACTGATGGATTGGATTAATGGGGGAGTTAGTAGACTTGAGTAATGGAGTTTTAACATCCTGGTCAAGAATATTTTACCTATATTGAGATGTGAAGCTATAAGCGAAGATGCAGAAATTTTGCCTGTGTGTTGCACTGATGGCTTTATACAGTAGGGTTTCTTTATCATGCCATCCTACCATGACACGGGACCTTTTTTATTTTAAGTTCCCATCTGAAAGAACCGTGACTTTCATTTCGTAATGCTTAGTGCTTGGCGAAAGAACAGTCACTACCCACTTTCAAGTCTTGGGTCTGACCAGGTCTGGGTTCGAACCCACAACCTCCCACTTACGGAGCAAGCACTCTACCAACTGAAAGCTACCACAGTGGTAAAACTAATTGGATAAATGGTGTTTTATGCCCAAGTCAAGATTCTTAACTTTATACTGAGATGGTCAGTTCAAGGATGGTGCAGGAAACTAGGTGCTTGGAGATAACAACAACATTTTGGAAGGAAAGTGATAAATTGATGGAAACACATTTTAAGTACTCTGTATCCTTCATATTCTAAAAGTCACTTAGAATATAAAGAATAACAGTTACTGAAAATGTACTAAATTTGAAGTGATATACACTGTATGACACTTTCAAGTATAGTACCCATGCATCTATAAAAACAAATTATAATATTATCGATTATAAATAATAATCATCAAGAAATTACAAAAAAACAAATTAAACCTCATTGTTATCACATTAAGGTATCCTATTTGAATATTTTAAACAACTACCGTAGTAGACTATTTTATGAAAATGGTTGACCTACCAGGATTTAGGCTTGCTACTGCATGTGTACCTAATGTTAAAAGTGTAAGCCTCTCACTTTCAGATTCTATGGCAGCCATACTTGTCATGGGATAAAAGTTTCCTTGTATTGTGAACTTCTTCCTGTATTTCTTTCTATGCATCTGAAATTAAAGTAAACTATGATTTTACAAAATTCAAAGTCTGGAATGGAATCGTACTAGTTAAAATAACTGATGTGCTTGTGAAAAATATTCATAATGACTCGAGCAGGAATTTAATAAAATAGGTCAAAAGTCATTAGGTAAAGACAGAACTTTATACATGTCATGTACATACAAAAAACATTAGCCAAATTTGAAAGTCCTAGGCTAAAAAACTAGTCTAGAGCAGACTCTTTTGAGACAAATACCATATTCAATCCTAAACATTGCCAAAAAGGACCAAGAACTAAGATTTGATCTTTACCAAGAATCAAGAATTAAATCTTTACCAAGAACTGAGAATTTGATCTTTACCAAGAATTAAATCTTTACCAAGAACTGAGAATTTGATCTTTACCAAGAACTGAGAATTTGATCTTTACCAAGAACTGAGAATTTGATCTTTATCCAGGACTAAAATTTAATCTTTAAAAGAATCTGATCATTACCAAGAATTTGATCTTTATCAAGAACTAGAATTTGATCTTTACCAAGAACTAGGATTGGATCTTTACCAAGAATTTGTTCTTTACCAAGAACTAGGATTTAATCCTTACCAAGAACTAGGATTTGATCTTTATCAAGAATTTGATCTTTACCAAGAACTAGGATTTGATCTTTATCAAGAATTTGTTCTTTACCAAGAACTAGGATTTAATCCTTACCAAGAACTAGGATTTGATCTTTACCAAGAACTAGGATTTGATCTTTATCAAGAACTAGGATTTGATCTTTATCAAGAACTAGGATTTGATCTTTACCAAGAACTAGGATTTGATCTTTATCAAGAACTAGGATTTGATCTTTACCAAGAACTAGGATTTGATCTTTATCAAGAATTTGATCTTTACCAAGAACTAGGATTTGATCTTTATCAAGAATTTGATCTTTACCAAGAACTAGGATTTGGTCTTTATCAAGAATTTGATCTTTACCAAGAACTAGGATTTGATCTTAACCAAGAACTAGGATTTGATCCTTATGAAGAACTAGAATTTGATCTTTACCAAGAACTAGACTTTGATCTGTACCAAGACCTGGAATTTGATACCATGTTGGTATAAGTGTATTCGAAAATTGATTAAAATAATTTATACTTGCAAAAGTAAACAAAGGAAAACAATACTGGGATACATAGAAAGAATGACAGGACAGAAGGCCAGATAGATGGATGAACAAACAGGGTAAAAACCTATTATTACATATTTCTCAAAATGCATGTATATAAACATATGTATGTTTTAAACAGATAATTTGTAATCAGGATCCATAGGATTCATTTTCTAAAATTCCATTCCTATTAGCTGAAAAAAAATGGAATCCTCTGATGTGTTGGACACATGATGATTATTATTAGCTTGGAGCATGCACACTGACGTATAGTGACTCAAATGAATCAAATGGAAAGCCTGACAAATGGAAAGCCTGGATTAATTGTCCATCATTAATATCCAAATGTATTCCTAATGATGTTATTTATTCCTTAAAGATTGACAAATGACAGATTCATGAAATTCTGTGTTTAAGTTATTGTATTTTATGTGTTTACATAACCAGTTTTTTTATGACGTAACCATGTTCTAAAAATAGATTCTACAGGTCTACATCTTGCTGGAAAATTACTGCTATTTCTGCATTTATTTGAGCTTTTATTGTAACATTGTTTATCAGAAACATCTTTTACTAAATCAGCACTGTTTTAGTTTTTTCCTAGGAAAAATTAATTCTGCTTTATAGAAATTATTAATAACAGAACACATTATTACTGTTCTTCAATTAATGGCAAAACATTATTCTATAAATAAACCAAATAAATAACCTTAAAATTTTCTGAAAGATAATATAATTTTTTCACATCTTAAATTTAAATGTTACAGTAGTACACATGTACCTGAAAGCCATTCATGTCAGTACATAGATATCCATTCTCTTGTACACCACTGTCAATCCTCATTATCAGTTCCTTGTTGTTAAAATCATCACTTCTTATGTCTGCTATATTGTTTATGTATACTCCTGCACCCATTGAACCTATAAATAAAAATATTATAAACAGTTCAACCTTATTTTTTTTTTATCTTGGGGCCTTAGTGGCCAAGTGGTTAAAGTTCATGCTTTTTGATCACAACATCTCTTACCACCTAAGTCTGAATCTGAGATGGGCAGATCCTAGTGTGAGAAAGTTTGTCAGTTTGCTTGCCAAATTATGGTAGTTTTCTCCAGGCACTGCAGTTTCCTCAAACAGGCTTAAACTGACAGCTTCACTATAAGTGAGAGATTCTTGACTGGGGCATAAAACACCATAATCAAATCCATTTCTGATAGACAAGATGCAGTTTTTTTTTTTTTTTTTTTTTTTTTTTTTTGTTTTTTTTTTTCAAAATTCTGGACTGGGGCAAAATTCTGAGTCCATAAGACAGGTTTAAGAAAGTGTCAAAATCTGGGGTTTCCTGGGCAACTCAGGTCTCATAACATTAATATTATGACTGATAGCTGTATATATTTGAAGAATATAACTAATCTGATTAAATGAACATTTGACTTATTCTTTCAAGTTGTCAAAAAGATGGCACCACCAAAAAAAAATATGGTCTGTTTTTTAATATGTTACAAAATAACTTCAATAAAACTAAGAGAAATAATATAGTCTATATCTGATTTCTTACCAGTGACATTATACAAGACAACTTCATGTAAAACATATGGGTGTACTGTTACAACTTTGGAATATACTGGACCACTGATAACATATATACTGGAATTTAGTTCTGGCAGCATCTACAACATTTATTTTAACAATTCACAACACATTTGTTTAAACAAAGTTCAAAAAATTGAAAAGAAAACTGTACTGGTATACACTACAGATTTGATCATATCTGAGTATAGATAATTGTAGTTGATTTTCAAAACTATAACTCTCAAACACAATCTACGGTTTACCATGTGTAACAAAACAGGTATTAAGAGCAATGAAATAAATTCTAATGATTGAGTGGATTAATAAAGTTTTAATTCAAGCTTCAGTCAAGATTTTTTTTCACCTGGATTGACGCAGTCAGTTCCAGGATAGCAGAGGAAATCAGAGTGCCAAAAGAAAACTAAACTTTGGTTCATGAAATGAAAAAAAAATTCTTACACTAAGATCTTCATAAGTGAGATTGAAACCTAGGTGGTTTAAACTGTGAAGTTCTGTGATCTGCAAGCAAATACTCTGAACCCCTAAGCCACCAAGGGTCCTTTCAAAGTGATATTTCTGTGTCAATATTTTTGTACCAGTATATAAATATGTCTCTTTTCAAAGTGACAGTTCTGTGTCAATATTTTAGAACTGGTATATAATGCCTTTATCAAGTCATTGATAAGTATAATTATTTGTTATTATAAATTAACAATTTCTTGATAAAGACATTACAAAAAACAATATTGGCAATAAGAAAACATCATATTTAATATATAAGCACTGTACTGACATTTTATTTTAGTACACAACATTGCTGTTAAAATTTCCATGAAAAAATATGTCCACTAGGGCACAGTTACCTTAGCTGGACCATCTGGCTGAAAAGTATAGGCTCCACTTTTGTCCCTGAATGGATTATACCAGGATCCAGTTCCATAGGTCATGAACTTAACCTCTGACCTCAAGGTGACTTCATCCATCTTCCTTGTTATATACTTTTAAATAAAATGAATGCCATTTCAACAAGAGCTTCAAAGACAATGAGATTACATTTATAACAGAAAGTTGGAACAAGATAGACAGATATCACATAAGTAGTGGTTATGTTACTGGTTGTGGGTTCAAACTCCAGTGCTGCTAGGTTATTTCCATATCCTGGCCCTCATTTCACCTGCGAAAAAGAGCCTTTCCAGTAAGAACTAAACTGTGTCTCAGAGTAAACTCGACATGTTTTCACAGTTTTAAAAGAGTGGACCATTGATCTTCAGCTGCTAGTTAGGACCATTTTAACCACAACTGACACAAATAGACTTCAAAGAAAAAGAACAATATCTAAAATAATCTGCAATGTTTGGAATTTAGCTCTAGAACTTAATCTTCAGATACTGACATGGAATCATAAAGCTCTTTGAAAATTGACTGAATATTCCTGATGTGATGACAACCTCCATAAATTAATATCTTACCTGTAATTTTCCATTACAGGTGTAAAATGTTGCTATCATATGAGGATTACTGATTCTAAATGATGGTAAATTATCTCCTTCTGTGATTCTAAACTCTAGTGACCTGTTAAAAAACACAAAAAAAGTAAAATTCATATTTTAACTGAGTTCAAAGAAAAAACATACCAATATAAATTTTTTAATTACTAAAATAGGCTATTTAATCTTTAATTCCATCAATTACATCAGGTCACATCTTTCTATATTTTATCCTTTTCGAAATTCTAGGAATACAATAGAACTTCGATAACTCGAAGTACATGGGACTTCGGTGGTGACTTTGAGTTATCAGGGTGTTCGAGTTATCGAAGTTGAAATATTTTGTCACCTTAATATACATGTATGTGTTCTACTACATAAATCTTTGATGTTGTAAACATTTAACAGTACTCAAATGTAACGCAATAGAGAAAATAATAAATACAAATAGATACTTTCAAAACAAAAAATAATAAATAATGTATTAAAGAATTGATATCGACGGCAATAGCAAAACATGTAACTGTTCTTTTATTTAAAATTCACAATGTATACGAACAACAGAAGGGGAAACGAGATACATGTACATGTTTCTCAGCAAGGAGTATTTATTACATTCATTATAAAATACAAACAGATAGTTAACAAAATTAAAAAGTAATGCAATTATGATAACCACAGGGTTAGTCATTTGAATTAAGTTTTGAGAAATTAAGTTGACAGTTGAACTGTAATCGACAGTGGCAGGTTACTCGGCTTCTGCAATTAGAGGAGGGAATTAGCATATCTGTTACACTTAATTGTCAGTGACAGTACTGAATATTAATCTGTTAATTAATACTTATTAATACGGTATATAACCAAAACTACTCGGTTCACCGATGTGATTTCTCTGATCGTTTTATTTAACAGGTCATTGATCACACATTGTTACAAAAAGTTTTTGAAGTTGATTTTTATAGATTTTTTAAACAACAAACCAAATTTTTACTTAAAGTTATCAGGGTTATTCGAATCATAGAAGTTTGAGTTATTGAAGTTGTCTTAGAAAACCAGTCAGGACAAAATAAAGACTTTGAGTTATCCGTGGTATTCAAGATATCGAAGTTCTACTGTATATAGCTCAACAATATTAGATATATCACAAGCACCTGTTTTATTTGGGATATTTATTCATATGAAATGTGACTGGATTGTTGTGGATTTTGGATTATTTTTGTGTCTTTCCATTATTCAAACAATAATTATTGGCAATCAATGATTTAGAAGGAATATCAAAACACTAAGAAATCACTTTCAATAGTTACTTTGTGTAGGATAAATCATATTTAATGAAAATAGTTCCACCTGAGTTTTTGACAGAACACACACCAGAGGCCCATTTAACAATGTTTTTTTTTTCTTTCGTTTTTGCAAACAAACCATTCAACTGTGACTCTTGGCAGAAGCACATAACTGTCATATAAGCTACAGCTGTTGCAATGATAAGGTTGTTCACTTTAGATTAAAGATGGCATTCCTAAGACGAGGTTTAAAAAAGATGCTTTAATCAATTCTGAAACCATTTAAGTGGAAGTGTTTTGTATCTTTCGACAAGGGGATTTTGATGATAAAATAAAACCCATGAACATATTTAATTAAATTTTGCAAAAGTCAATGTCCCCATCTAAGTAAGATAGCTAATAAAAGCACCTACATAAATGATTATGATGACATGTCAAGAAGCAATGTTATTGCTCCCTTTTGTTCAATAGACATACAACTTGTTCATGGGAGTGTTTCGGAAGGCAAATGCTTTGTTGATCAAACCGAACCTCAAGTTTTATTCAATTGGTAGACGTAACACAATGCATATATACGGTAGTATAAATATCCCAATAAAAACATGCTTGTAACATCCAACATTGTTAGACAACAGGAGTATAGTGATATTTTTAATGGCCAAAACAGAAGTGCAGCTCTCCTGTCAAAAATGTAGACATTCCATTAAAACTCTCTAAAGAATTACATGAAATAATGTTCAGATGTATAGATTTTAGTTAAGCCAGTCTGTACTTTTTAAGACAAGCTAAGTGGTCCAAACTGTATCTTACTTTCAAATCAGTTATAAACTTATAACAAATTTGGTATAAGTTATTTCTTATATTTTATTAAGATAACATCAATTTAATAGCATCTTAGCTTTAAAAAACATATACTGTCAAACTTGCCTTAAAGGCCACCTCTCTATAAGGGCCACCTGCTTAAAAAGGCCAATAAAATTCTATCCCAGTTGCTCTCTGTCTATATTATTTGAACTTGTATATAAAGGCCACCTGTCCATAAAGGCCACTTTTATTGATTCCCATGGGTGGCCTTTATAGAAAGGTTTGACTGTATGTAACTGTGGAATATTGTAGTATAGTGTTGTCTAATGCTCCAGTCAAGAATCATATATGTAACTGTGGAATATAGTAGTATAGCAGTCAGGGCTCCGGAAAACTTTGACTGGAGTGTCGGACATTTTTTCAAGGCAACCGTACCATCGATGCTGTGTAAAGCAAAAAAAAAAAAAACAAAAAACAAAAAAACAAAACGTACCACCCATGTTTTTAATAGCAAACTATAAAATAGTTGTTATTGATGATATATTTTAAAAAGATTTTAATTGTAGTATAGTGTTGTCTAACGCTCCAGTCAAGAATCATATATGTAACTGTGGAATATAGTAGTATAGTGTTGTCTAACGCTCCAGTCAAGAATCATATATGTAACTGTGGAATATAGTAGTATAGTGTTGTCTAACACTCCAGTCAAGAATCATATATGTAACTGTGGAATATAGTAGTATAGTGTTGTCTAACGCTCCAGTCAAGAATCATATAAGTAACTGTGGAATATAGTAGTATAGTGGTGTCAAACGCTCCAGTCAAGAATCTTTAAGTTATTCCATTGAATACTGAGGCAGTTAATTTTGGGATGGTAGAGGAAACTGGAATGCCAAGAGGAAACAAACAGGCATTTGGAAAAGCTATTTGACACTAGGACCTGTTTAAGAGAGATTTGAACCAAGTAGTGAGAAACACTGTGATCTCTAAGTGCATCTTAGACTACTGATCCACCAAGATCTCTATAACAAGAGCCGTTAGAAGAACAGAAAGCTCAACAGTTATCTAATTCATCAAAATCTTTCACTAAAAAAAATTTAACACTTGTGTTTATCAAAAGAAAAATTTGACCCATTTCGTATTATATACAAGGATAATATCAAAGGTACCTGAAATCCTCCTCCATTTGTTTCTTATCCCGAATTAAAAGTATATTTGACATGGAGTTTCTTTGCATTTTGTTAATGTCCACTGACTCAATCAAATATGTCACTATGGCAACAGGTGGAATCTCAATTTCAAATGACAGCTGAAAAAATATAACACAATAAAATTAACAAATTTTATAATTAATTAACTCAGTAAATTCTGACTTTGGAATGGTATTGAACATGACAAAAAGGAAGCCCAGAGTGGAGTGGAGTGGAATAATGGGATTTTGGCATATGGCACTTCAAAATTTAACACAGGGCTTCGATTATTCACTCGTCCACTCGTCCTGACGAGTGAAATTTGTACTGAGACAAATGATATTGTTACTACCACTCGTCACAGTGCCGAGTTAAATTTATGACATATACATCAAGGGGCTTGTTGCAATTAATAAACAACAGATTATATTGTTTTTGTCAGGAAAATATTGTAAAAGGAGGTCAATTGTAACGAGGCCCTTTCTAGACATCGGCCATTCTGTTACTATGTTTTGTTAGCGTCAATCAACAAAATCATTTAAACGTTTGCATCACATGTGCAAACCTACTGTATCGCATTCAGAATTTACTTAGTGTAACATAAAATCCAACCAATGTTCCGAGTGTTTATATACTTGTCCTTCTGTTAAGTATGTCAAATTAAAGTAAACAAACTGTTTTGTATGACTTTCTTAAGACAAACAAGGATGAAACAGCTGATAAAGAAGTTTTCAAAGACACCGACTAGCCTACTGCTGATCCTGACAACAAACCAGTTGCAGGTGAAAGGATTTTTAAACCTGCCACTTCAGAACAAAAGTTAGAAATTCCGAAGTTTCTGAAAAGCTAAAGAAGCTAGTCAGAAAACATTTATTGGTATAAGCTCTGGCGGTAGTTAAGAGAAGAAAGTCTCGTTTTTATGTAATGGTCTGTGCCGAGTTAAATTTCCAAGTTACGAGTGGTTTTCTTCTTTAACTAGGCACTGTGACGAGTGGCATTTAAAATTCTATCTAAGGCCTGTAACAGGTATTTTTGTTATATATATATGCCCCTAGTCAAGACTTTTTAACTTATATTGAGGCATACAACTGGAAAACCTTGAGAAAACCATTGACTTTTGAAAAGTAAACTGTCTCCAGACAGATTCAACCTAGGCAGTGAGAGGCACTATAACTCCAAATCCTTGAAAACACTCAGTCATTAAGATCCGATACTACCAGAGGTACAATTATTGTAAAGAAATAATGGGTCCACATCACTATACCTATCTTTATACATATTTAGTACATTACATGTTAATTTGTTGAATAATCATTGGATAACTACATCAATACTATTTTATGTAAAAATCATCTGTCCTTGACAATGCATAGCAATGGGACTATACTAAGTATAGTCCCCAACATCCAAGTATAGTCCCTCGCATGACCCCCTGAAAACCAAATCAAATTACTCCCCTTTGTTCAGATGGCGCTCTGTTTTGTTGTCGTCTGATACAAAATGGCTTCCGATGACCAGTTTACAAATATTAATTCATAAGATCTGAAGTTAATAGTTAATTTGAAAATTCTTGCTCAGATTGGAAAAGAAAGACACGTGATGTACTAAATCTATTATGGACCTCTCTCTTAGGAACCGTTCTCCTTAATAGTGTTGTCTGGAGAGGTATAGTCCTTGCTTATCAACTCGGTCACTATACCTCTCTAGACAACACTAAAGGAGAACAGTTCCCTTGGGAGAGGTCCATAATAGATTAAAAGCAACCACCAGGAGATTAGGGAATTTTAGAGAGTTCTTTTTAAGGGGAGACAATATTTTTGATTAAAATCGGAATCTGCAACTTTATACAAGACCACAATAGGAACAAAAGCTGACTCAAACAAATTTATGTCCTTCCACTCTTGAGGCTGAGGCTCTACCACTAAACCTGAGGCTGTCTTTAATAATGTTACTGACACTGGTATATGACAAGATCTTCTGTTTTTCATATACTGTATAAGTATTTATATTAGCATGTATTATATTGGAGTTCCCGTGTATCTCAAACATTTAGTGTGTATTAATATTGGTGCTGTCCTTGTTTCCCTTTTAGACTAGCGAGCTAAAACTAATGTTGAAGTGTATAAATACTGGCGGAAATTAATTTAACGTCAAAAGCACCAATATTAATACACAGCCAAAATAAATTCTTATACAGTAGTTGAAATATCTTGATCACATTTTTTAAACTTCAAGCTATTAAGATATTTTTACCTCATAAGTGTTTGATTTTATGCTTTGATCATTGTCCCAGACTGGACTAATCTGATGAACTACTTCAGTCCCGTTCTGTTTATAAATGACCTTGACATTGGCATTATTCACATGTAGGTGAACCACTTCCTGTCTTCTGTGTCCAAGGGAATTATAGAATATAATTTTCCTTGAAAATCAAAAAATATTGTTGTCATGTTAGAAATATATATAAATTTATTTTGTACTTATTAAATAAATGATAAATGGTCTCCTCATTTAATTCTTTTCCCAAAACTTAATAACTTGTCGATACCACTTCAATATTTATGCATATTAAATTTGTCATTTCAATAACTAAAACTGATACCACAATTTCTTGATGAAGATCCACCACAAGATTAACCTATTATATGTTATTAACTGAATGCATGTATATATTCTAATATAAATATAATGTTCATTGTATACATTCTTCTAATTGTCTATGTACATATATATACCTAGGTACATCTGTCCTAATGACGTTCATTGACAGCAGACTGTTGTGATTTTCCCAAGCTTCATTCTGTTTAAAAATAAATGTAAACATCATGCATAACACCTAAAATAAACCTTACAGATCCTTTGTTATAAATGAGAGGGCAGCTTATGCCACTATACAGCTCATCTGTATCAATGTATTATTGTTGGTTAGTTGTCATGTTCTTTTACATTGCATCAGAAATATTTCAGCTATGTGTGGTAATTGTTTGATTGTTTTAATGAGGTTTAAAGTCCCAGTCAAGAATGTTTTACTTATATCGAAATGGAAATGTCACCAGCTATAGGTAAAGTGGCAGAAATTTTAAACTTTCCAATGCACTTAAGGCATTGTGCAGGGTTGGTTTTTTAATGTGCCATGCCTGCAATGACAAGGGGTATCAGTGTTTTTAAGGTCTCATCCTTCAAGAGGACCCCATGACTTTCATTTCTAATTGTCGAGTAACAAGCAAAAAAAATTCCAGCTCTTGTAAACCTTTTTGTCTGTAGGATGTACAAATTATTGCAATATGTCACTTACCACAAAATAGATTTTTATTTTTGTGGGATGAATAAATTAACATAATACATCATTTTACCACTTCGTAAGTTTTCATTTCTATTCACTTTATCTTCACAATTTATACACACATTGGAAATATCTGGAAAAAAGCTAATTACAATACACATGTGTCACATATGTTATACACATGTGAAACTGAATTAAATCTATAGAAACATACATGTACATACATATGAACCTCTGTATTCAAGGAGACTACATATGTACGACACAGCTACTTATCGATGTCAGTGAAATACTGTAAATCAGGAAACTAATGTGAGCAAGAAATTAATGCTGTCACATTTAATTTCCGATTTCTCTATGTTTATTGTGAATTGAGTTATCTCCCTTAACCGGAAGTTATTATCATAACTGATTAATTGGAGTACTTTCTCATTTACCAGTAATTTTGTGCTGCTTCTTTCTTATTGGGAATTTGGCTACGGGTAGAATCCAGACTCATACATCATTTTGAACCTTGACTGGGACATCAAATTGAAAGTACAGTGTTTATAAGTAACCTAACATATTCTAAACTCATGAGTCGAAGACGAAGTTCAGTTGTACACATGCTGGCATGGACGTCCTAATTTTGAATCGGTATTTTAATAAAAAAAAAACCCAAGTGTAATATTTGTGCATGTTTCTTTTCTTTTTTTATTAGATTACAAGTTTCTTTGTTCTGACGCTCCTTTACCACCCTGGTTGATTAAAAATAACTTGTCATCAGGGCATAATAAAATTACCATCAGCACCCTCTGTTAACTTTTCACTGTTTACTACTGTAGTATTTTAATAATGTCTATCGAAAGTTTGTTTATAATGTGTTTATTAATAAAGACAAGATAATAATTTCAGAGTCATAATTTACTGTTTATAATTGTAAGATAAAAAATTAGGCAAAATTTAAAAAAAAAAATGGAATTTAAAAAATTCGCATTAATTTCAATACGCATTTTACTTCAAAATTGGTAATTCGCATTAATTTCATGACGCATTAATTTCCTGATTCTTGACTGGGACATTAAACACCACTACTCAAATCAACTCATGGCTACTTATAAAAAATCTGACCATTTCTACATAAATTCCGTCATCTGTCATTTCTGTGTGTTTTTGTTCAGCTGTTAAAGAGATCTGTGTTAACAATCCCAACAACTTGGATAAACTCTGATACGAAGCAAGCATTCTGCAAATGAATTAACAACAAAATTAATTAATAAGTCAAATGAAAATTCAATATCGCCAAATGTATTAGCTATGAAGTTTATTTTTGAACTTTAAAGCCAATGAAAATTAAAAAAAAGATGACAATATAATCTGTTAGGGCAAAGTAATGACTTCCAGTTAACAATTGTATTCGGAAAAAAAGTTTTTGCTTTTTCTAATTTCTACTGAATGAAATTATTCAAATTATTTGACACCATTAGTAAGCCTTAGGTTTTTATCTGCGACAGCCAGATTGCACTAGGACATTCCACTGTGTCCATGAATGTCAGTCTGTGTTACACAATGTTTGTTTTGATCAAGTATGCACTCAGGTGCTGGCTCACCATGAGAGCAGTTGCAAAATTTGTTGGTCCACCAGTTCATAATCCTGACACTGGGAAACAACAGTTTAAAATGGGCCCTCTTGCTAACATGCTCTGAATTGGATTTGAACCTATATCTGGATATCAATGCTCTAACAAATGAGTATATGCTTCCACAACATAATCCAATATATTTAATAAAGCTCTCTGAAGTTTTTTGTTGAAAGTCTGAACTGATCAGGTTTCTTGCTGTCATAGTTTCTGAGCTTTTCAAGACATTTTGACGAAAATTATTTTTCATAATAATTTTCAGATCAATAACCATTTTCCAGCCCTATATATTAGTAATTACATTTACCCATTTCCACTGCCATATCGATTACCTGTTTCCATAATCATTTACAGCATCTGGTCTAGCTGTTCCGGTGATTGCATCATGATGCTGAATTAATCCTAAATTTTGTCGAGCTGTCACTAAATCTGGTTTATATCTAAATATGGTCTCAATCAATTTTAATCTCTTATGTTTAAGTGCCTGTGCTAAGTTTAAAGTGAAAAGAATTTCCACGGACCTGCAAAATTAAGATATTTATTCCAATTTTATACATTTTGGTTTTTTTTAATGTGCTTGTAAAATGCATTCTAGCTGTGTAAAACAACCCTTGAATAAACGGACTTATTTTGCAAGAAAATTGAGTGGAGATATTTAGTCTTATGGGATACCCTAACTCATGTGCATATATATTTTTTGTAAGATGAATGTACTTGAGATCAACGAACTTGTATAATACAACTTGTGTATAACAAACTCTGATTAAGCTAACAAGCTATCTAAATTTCACTTTTCCTTTAGAAAAATATTTATCTTTTTATTCATTTATTTATTTAATTATTTATTTATTCATCTGTCTATTTATTTATTTATGCCCCAGAAAAGGATGATTTTTTTGCTTACATGTATTATAGGGATATAATTACCTTCAGCAAGCTAGCTAACAACATTTCTCACACAAGGAACTGATAAAGTGGTATTTGAACCTAAGGGAAGATAGGCACTGTGATATGTACCCACTGTTTAAAACCATTTGGAGGGCTTAAGTGGCTGAGAGGTCTAAATCACATGCTTAAAGATCATATTGCCTCTAACCACCTAGGATCAAATCTGCTGAGGAAGATCCTAGTGTGGGGAAGTTTTTCAGTTTCTTGCCAAAGGTTTGTGATTTGCTCTGCCACTGCAGTTTTCTCCATCGTTCTAGAACTGACAGCCTCTGTATATGTTAAAACAAATCTTGACCAGTGTAAAAAGCATTATTACCCCCCCCCCCCCCCACCTTTTAACCAATTCAGTCATATTTAGTGAAGACATACCATTAATATACCATTAATATTATGAAATAACCAGGGCATTAATATTATGAAATAAGCAGGGCTAACTAAACTAAAACCTTTGTCTTTAATGAGCTATTTTATTAAGACATACATGTACATGTACGTTTATACTGGTTGGTATTTTAACCTGTGTATCACAAACACTTGTCTTATTTAGACAAAATCATCATCTGTCCAATAGCTTTTTGAATTTATCCAGTTCTACCCTGATTTTCTTATAGAATTTTTAACTTCCATACACAAGTTCTAGTCAAGTTCTAGTAGATGTTTTGTTTTGTGAACATCTTCAATGAGAAACAGTGAAAGGGTGTGCAGTGGTATTATAGTACGGAATAAGCAACATGCATTTTAACCCACAATCTTTCATTTGGAAAATCAGGTGACTAATCAGCCATGTACACCTTTAATGAATTTGAAAAAAATACCTGAATATTTTTTTCAGTATTGCTATACCTGAGTAAATCCTGAAGCTTTCTAGCCATGTATTTGTAGTGTGGTCTTGATGTAAAGTATCCGCTCCAGTATTGGTCATCACGGTCATTATATGTGAAAAAATCGCCAGTAAAACTCGGGAATTTATCCATTTCTATTTTACTTGTTACTTCATTTATGTATTCTGTCAGTGTTCCAAACTTTACCTACAACATATGTAAGGTAATACATGTACATGTACTGTAAAAAAAAATTACATGAACGCTAGCAGCCAGCCCAAAGGTCTGTGACTGCTAAACTTTTAGAAAGGACTGGTTAAACCAGGTTAGTAACTTACACACTATATATATGTAACACACTAGAAAATATTGAAATATCAGACATGGACTTAATGCCTAAAACAAAATGACATATGAAACCCTACTATCAAATTCAAAAGGAAGTGAAAATGCCTGAAATAAAACTCATTGTGATAGCCTGGTGCCCCAACCCAACTGGAGTCTTGTATTTTTAGAGCTTTAATAGCATAGTGGTCTAAAGTCTGTATTTACAGATCACAAGACCCTCAATGCTTAGCTTTAAATCTTGAAGTTTTTAAGTTCCCTTACTGAAGGCTAATGGTTTTCTTTGGGTATTCATGTTTCCTTACCATCATAAGAACTGTTCTCAGTTTCTTTATGCCACAAGAGCAAGCAAAAGCACTGGCCTACTGATGAACATAGAAATTTTTCATACTTATTACCTGTGTTTTCATAGCAGGATTATTGTTGATATATTTCATTAGTTTTTCCATGTTAAGTAATTGTTTGTCCCATTCTTCTTCATTTTGATATCTGAAGTCATCTCCGTGTGGTACCAAGATGGTGTCACTTCTATACAGAGAAGCTTTCTTCTGAAATTGCTCCCAGAGACTCCATGATCTAATAAAAAAAAAACCCATACATTACCATCATAAATAAAACAGGAAGTTTCAAAATTTAGCTTGTTACATCATGGGACAATAGACGATACAAAAATTCTTCGATAAAAATTACTAACGACAGTTTCATTGCTTACTTTTTACCACAGCTACAATAAAACAGAGTATATAACAAGAATTCCAAGGATTTAAATGTCTCACCTGGTTAGTTTTTGATTGAGTAGAAAATACATTACTTTAACATAAACTTTCACATATTGACACGGCCCCGTCGCCTACGACGACACTGGAGAAGTAACACCTAAGTCTCGCCTTATGGTAATGCCAGGCTGGACAAAAACTCAGACTAGAGATAATGTAATCATGGTTCAATGAAATCATGTGAAACTTCTAGAAACTACATAGAACCAAGTAATAGCTTCAACCAATCAAATCAAAAATGACTGAAATATTTATTTTTCACAGTATATGCAAATGATGATGATCTCTCTCCCTCTCTCACTCTCTTTGTCTCTCAAAACCTAGCAATATCGTCCTACATTTTTTCCACATTTTCATCATTAATTTCCACAATATCAACTGTCTTTTTGCCTCGGAAACATTTATTAGCTTTAAAATCAAACTGACAACACACATGAGGATCAGGTCCACAGGAATACAATATACTGTAGGACAGAAACGGCATCATGTGAGTCAATATATCTGTATTACCATTCTTGTCTGAAAAATAAATTAGTTGGTTATAACATTGTTTAACCTAGCATCAGCAATGTTATAGCTACATGTATTAATGATGAGAGCAAGTTTATTTATCTCCAGAGAAGAAGTTCACTGATGTGTGAGATGTGTGTTTCGATTTTAAGTCATGGCTTTATAAGTGGAAAGTAAATGTATCATCTAGTTTGTACACATGTATATTATAGACTTGCCCACTGATGTTGTCTTTATTGGGAGGGGCTTTACAGAAGGGTAATGCTTAAGAGTTGCCCTAGTGATGAAGTCTCTGCCATTTTGAATGGGGCTTTACAGGAGAGAAAAATATATTTGTACACCTTTTCTAGGCTTACACTATTGGTGATATCTATTGGGAGGAGCATTATGTGAAGGTAATGTTACAAAGAAAAAAAAGTTTGTAGACCTATATGGTTTACCCTATTGATATCTTTTTTGGGAAAGCATTATAAGAGGCTAATGTTACATAGAAAATAGGTTTGTCTTTCTGGTGTAACCACTGTGGTAGCTCAGTTAGTAGCGTGCTCACTCAGTAAGTGATAGGTCATGGGTTCAAAAACTGGCGGGGTCTGACCCAAGACTTGAAAGTGGGTAGTGACTGTTCTTTAGCCAAGCCCTCGGCATTATGAAATGAAAGTCATGGTTTTTTCGGATGGGAACTTAAAATAAACAAGGTCCCATGTCATGGTAGGCATGGCATGATAAAGAACTCTGCTGTATAATGCCATCAGCACAATGCAAAGGCAAAATTTCTGTACTTTCGCTTATAGCTGATGACGTCTAAAAAAGAGTGAAATATTCTTGACTGGGACGTTAGCACAATTACCCAACTACTCAACTCTTTCTGGTGCAGCTTGATGGGAGGAAAAACATGCATTATAGATGATTAAGATTGAAAAACTATTCTAGACTAACCCAACTGATGTTGTTCTTAATGGGAGGAGCTTGGCGAGAAGGTAGTGTAATATAGAAAATAAGATTGTAGATCTTTTCTAGACTTACCCAATTGATGTTGTTTTTATTGCGAAGAGCTTGATGGGTGGGTAATATTACACAGATGATTTTGTAGTTCTTTTTAGACTTACCCCATATCTGTCGCCATCTGAATTCAAAATTCTTTTCCTTGGCAAAATGTCTCTTAATGGCATAATGTATTCGTTGAATGATCATGGCTCTTTGGTCAGATTTCTTCAATAAATATGCCATTGTTGGGGAGTGTCCAAATGGATCCACTGACCAGCTGATGTTTGGTATGATTCCTTTAAAATATTATCATACAGTCTATTAAAATCTGAATTCTAATTACAAAAAAATTTAAGTTTCAAAGATAATCAAAATTTTTCATTTATTTTTTCATATTCATGTATATACATGTACAATGTATAGGGAAATCCCACAACTATGATATTACTGGAACCAAATTTTCTCAATTTTGATTGTTTTCAAATGCATTTAAAAATGTTAAGTAAAAACTGCATGGTATAAGATTGTTAGTGAAATTTAAAGAATGTTAACTGGTTTTATTTACTGTAAAACTTCTGATATTCCTTATCTTTTCACCTAAGTTATGTTTCAACCATTGATGCCCTTCTATTAGTTGATCCAACATAGCCACATAGTGTGCTGTTCCTTCATCTGTCATCACCCAGCCACCTGTCACTATCTCAAGTTGTCCTCTTGATAAAAGTCTAAAAAAAAATGGAAGTTTTTTTTATTGAATGAAACAAAAAAATATAGGGCTGATGGATTGATCGATTAATTGAATGTAGTTTACTTTTTAATGAAGAGTTTTTCAAGATGTCACAAGCTAAAGGTGAAGTTGCAGAAATGTTAACTTTTTCAATGTGCTTTAGACAGTGAGCAGGGAGGGTTCTTTAGTGTATCATGCCTGCTGTGACATTGGGCATCTGTTAAATAGGGTCTCTTCCTAAGGACCCCGTGACTTTCATTTCTAAATACCAAGTGCTTGGCAAAAGAACAGTCACTACCTATTTTCAAGTCTTGATCAGCCTCGGCCAAGGTTCAAACCTCAGCATCACATAGGGCTTATGAAATACATACATATATTTGTATAAAATATAATTTAAAACATGGTGCATAAAGTAAATAATTCAATGGGGTTAAAGGTCAAAGTCAAAAATATTTCACTTGTATCAAAATACACAACCATTTTAATCTAGCATTACAAAAAGTTATACTTGTGCTATTGGCAATATAAAGCAAGGGTATCCCTTTCCATTCAGATTTTTAGATTTAATCAGCCTTCACAAACGCCAAGTTTTATATGTCAGTTCGCGTAATCATTTCTTATTATTAATTATTATTAATTGTTTTAAAAAAACACTTGTTTGCAAGTTTTAAATTTGTACCGATAACTGATTAAACTTATAAAGCTTTTAAAAAAACAGGGAACCAGGCCTAAAGTACTTTATTTTTTTAAAAAAACACTTGTTTGCAAAATTTTGGTATGTCCAGCTGGAATTATCTCACTAAGACTGCTTTTCATGAACCAACAATAACATCAAGGAATGTAAAAGATCCAGTCAGAACCGAAAAAAATAGATAAAAAAAAATAAAAAAGAAATGATCAACAAGAGGTGTAAAATTATTATACCTTTTAAATTTCTGTTTCTGCACGATTGATGCCTCTGACCACCATTTAGACAAGAAAATGACCTCTGACCAGATAAATCTCCACTGTGGATGACCTGATAATTTATCTACCATGTTGTCTAGAGTGGACTTTGTATATATGTTATAGTAGTGTTGAAATGTGAACAACCAACCTGAAAACAAAACAGAACTCTTAAGAAATAATTACAACAAAAACTGTCATAAAAATGTGAACAACCAACCTGAAAAACTAAAAACAGATATATTTACAAGAACTGTCATTAAAATGTGTAAAACAAACCTGAAAAACCACCAAGAAATCTTTCAGAAATAATTAAAACAAAATTTGTCAGAAGGAGAGCATAGCTCACCTGCACCTCAAAATCCATCAAAAGTTGTATCAAAAGATTTCAGATTGTATGCTGTTGCTCACACTGAGGACATCATCAATATTTTCAGTAATTTCAGTGACCAACAAAGCATGTATTTATGGATTACCTAACCTCTCACTGCCTTGATTTAAACCCACTGGGTCAGAACCTAGTGTCAGAAAGTGTGTCAATTATGTTTTTTTCCAGGCACTGTGGTTTTCTTCTTTATCCAAGAACCTACCACCTTTTTGCAAAAGATAAAGCCTTGACTGGGGCACAAAGTGATATTACCTCACTCAGTCCCTTTGTAAATTGAATGAACAAGATTTTATAATCAAAGTGACATTACAAATGTATGATTTTGTCAGTAGGTTGAACAAATATATACATATGACATTTACTACTGATGAGGTCATCAAGAATAGGCAAGATAAGGTTGGAAGAACTTTTTTAGTTCTTAAATGTCCTATGATTTTCATTTTCATTAGTTCTGCAGTACCAACATAAGCATCCTGTTCTAACTTGTAGGGTTAGTCATGCCTCTTAAAAATTGGGAGCCATAAAAATAAGCCGTTCTTAAAATTTAAAAGCCAATTGATTACAAACTGTACCAATAAGCCTCCGAAACAATAAGTGATGTTCATTTTTGAAAAAAAAAAATCACTTTTTATTCTTATTTTTCCTGCCTAATAATAAAATTAACAAACATTTTTGAGCAAAACTATTAGCCATCGTAATTTTTAGAGCCAGAAATTACAAAAATTAGCAGTTGGGTAAATTGACAAATGCCAGCACACACCCTGTAACTTAAGTCCTCAGTCTAAAAATGATGTTTTAATTGAAAATGAAATAAGGTGCTCAGACTGGAATTGACCCCACAACCTGAGTATTTCAGACTGGAATTGACCCCACAACCTGAGTATTTGTATTTACAAAATAAAAATAACAAATACAGTACCTGGATCTTGGTGTGAATGAGGTACAATGATAACTTTTATTGGCCTGGCGTCCCATTTATCAACAGTGACAACTTGAATCCATCCACTAACAGTCAATATAAATTGAGGGAAATTCACATCTATGTTGTCCCATTCTTTTTCCAACTGAAATGATAAAAATTAAAATTGAAAAATCAATATTACTTTCAGAATCATTTTGTTCATGACAATGAATTGTGGTTAATTAAGATAGAAAATACACAACTTGAATAAAGTTTGATATTTTTCACTTGCTTGAGCATACATGTAGTTGTAGCAGGAAACTGGTATATGTATCCGATTTTGCCACAAAATGTCTCTGCATAATGTAAAACACTGGGATTTTGCATGATGTTGCAAAAATAGGCAATTTGATTTTACATGCTGTTGCAAAAATTGGCCATTTGATTTTACATGTTGTTGCAAAAAAGGCCATTTGATTTTACATGTTGTTGCAAAAATATGCCATTTGATTTTTTACAAACTGTTGCAAAAAAGCCATTTGATTTTACATGTTGTTGCAAAAATATGCCATTTGATTTTTTACAAGCTGTTGCAAAAAAGCCATTTGATTTTACCTGCTGTTACAAAAATAGGCCATTTGATTTTTTTGATGCCATTGCAAAAACAGGCCATTTGATTTCACGTTGTTGCAAAAATATGCCATTTGATTTTTTAAATGCTTTTGCAAAAACAGGCCATTTGATTTCACATGTTGTTGCAAAAATAGGCCATTTGATATTACATAAATAAAGTACAAAATACCTGTATATCCACAGCATTATCAAGTGGATCTTCACCTACATAACACATATCAATAGATGGACGATGCCATTTCTCTACAAGTGACCAGGAGGACATTCCCTTTATTTGGTACTTTGGTTCTGGTCCAACAAAGCATGGTTTATTTAGGTCAATATATAGTATATCAATCTAAAACATAAACAAATCAAATCACAAAATAAAAAGGTTTTTTATATTATAAAATAGTTTAGAAATATGTTTTATATAAACTGTACATATAATTGTAAATCAGGAAGTTTTAGCATCAGTTTATTTTTGTGAGTATCATCATTTGAAGACAATTTTGGATTTTTATTAGTGTTTTAATCAAATGTTAAAAAAAATAGTTTAGAAAAATGTTATAGATACAATATTGTATACCGGTATGTAATTGTACATCAGACAATTTTAGCATCAATTTATTTTTGCAAGTATCAATCATCAATTGAAGACAATTGTGAATTTTTTATTAAAGGGTTTTTATTAAAGTTAAAAAATAGTTTAGAAATATGTTATAAATACACTGTACATGTACATATAAATCAGGAAATTTTAGTATCAGTTAATTTTTGCAAATATCATCTTTTGAAGACAGGCCTTGGAAGCCAAATGGTCTAAAGCATGCGTTTACATATCACGGCACCTCTCACCACCTGGGTTCGAATCCCACTCGGAACAGATCCTAGTGTAAGAAAGTTTGTCAGCTGAATTGCCGAAGGTCAATGGTTATCTCCTGGCACTCCAGTTTCCTCCACCATCCCAGGACCGCCTCGAAATAAGTGAAAGATTCTTGACTTGGATGTAAAACACTATTACTCCACTCCACTCTTTTGAAGACATTTGTGGATTTTCAATTTTACACCCCCAGTTCATGGTCAATGTAAATGCATTGGTGAAATAAACTAAAATAAAACATTTGTTAAAGTTTTATTGGCGAGTATCATCTGAAGGTATTTGTGTATATTTATTTTCTACACCATCAGTTAATGGTCGATGCAAATAAAAGTAAAATATATTAAAACAAAATAATCACATGAGTTCTATTATTGGGTCTAGTTACTCTTTTCTATCTAGCCAAAAGAAAACAGATGCAAAAATTTCCCAATTTACAGTACCATAAAAATGAAACTAAGTTTTACAGAATAATAACATGCACATTGACCTAAACTCACTCATACTTAATACATAGATATCAAACAATCTTAATCAAACATTTGCCTGACATCTTAACATTAAGTTCCTCAGAAATAAAACATTTTTATGCTCATGTTCATGGAATAAAAAATTACATATTGTGCCTTTTTAATGAAATAAAGGGACATAACTCATAATTTCAGAAACATTAAAATTCAACGAATGCAACAGCTGTGGGTGATAAAAGTAACATAAACAAGATATACCGGTATATGTTGTGTTTTCAAATAGTGTCAATTACTAGTTGATGTTTGATTTTCATTTTTTGAAGTATCAACCACTACTTAACCTGATTTTAGAGTTATTTATGTTAAATTTTAAATTTCAAAACCAGTTAATTTTTTACAGTACAGATAACACTAACCAAATTGGAAATGGATGCTAATATTTTGAGTCCAACAGTATATTACATTTATAATGTACCTCAATTTTTTTGAATTTGTGAAAAATCTGCTTCTGTTGCAAGGAGGAATAAATCCAAATACATACTGCAAAATAACATAATGTTACTATAGCAACCAGCTGTAGTGTTGACCTTTTTGACATGGTTCAATTATTTCTTTAACCATTTTCCAAATCCATTATGAATCTGAAATAAAGAAAAGAACAGTGTATATAACCAATAAGAATGAACACCTTCCATTTGTAATGTTTAAATGTGGAATGAGCACCTTTCATTTGTACTGATTAAATGTGGAATAAGCACCTTTCATTTGTATTGGTTAAAAGTTGAATGCATGCCTTCCATTTGTATTGGTTAAATGTGGAATAAGCACCTTTCATTTGTACTGGTTAAATGTGGAATGAGTGTCTTCCATTATTACTGGGGCCTCATATGCTTTGGGATAACAGTGCCTCTCACTTTTGAGGTTCAAGTTGGATTCTTGTTCAATCCGAATGATAAAAAGTTTGTCAGATCACTTTCAGATAGGTTGGTGGTTTTCTGTGGGCCCTCTGGTTTCCCCCACCAGAACTGACTCAATATAAGTGAAAGAATCTTGACTGCAGACATATAACAACATTACTCTACTTCACTCCATTTCATTTGTATTAGGATAAAATGTGGAATTCATTTGAAAATCTTTTGAAATTCAAAAAAAGATAGGGAATGTCAGTCCATCCTAAGAAGTATAGCATATACTGGTAGTTCACAAACAATAATCATCTATGACCTAAATACAGCTACTCTCTGACAGCCATTGTCCACACTCTTAGTAAAAGTTACCATACCTTGGTACTTTGAAGTAAAATTCACCAAGGATAAGTTTATTGAAATAAGAGGGCAATGAGTTGAGTTGAGTTGAGTTAAGTTGAGTAATGGTGTTTAACGTCACCAGCTGTAGGAGATGAACAGATATCTGTCTGTGTGTTGCGCTGATGGCATGATACAGCGAGGTTCTTCATCTTGTCATGCCCACCATGACACGGGAGCTTTTTTTATTTAAGTTCCCATCCAAAAGAACTGTGACTTTCAAAACCCACTTTCAAGTCTTCGGTCAGACCCTGTCAGGGTTGGAACCCATGACCTCCCACTTGCGGAAAAGCACTGGTCAAGAGGGCAATGAACTGAAGAATTTAGAAGAAGTCCATGTGGTGTTTGTTTGTTCAAGTGTTTCTGATCTGCTTTTTACTTGCATATACTTATGATGACCTTTAGAGTGCCCTATAGAGCGGATGGTCAAGGGTTTAAAACTGTGGCTAAGTCATACGTCAAAAAAAAAATAGATTTAATCACTGCTTCTTTGTTTGGCACTGGGCATTAGAAGGTCAGAGTATCAAATGGTTCACTTTGTGCCAGGATAATGTGACTAGGAGAGTGGTATGCTTATCTGCAGCATACTGATTTGGTGATCTAGCACCTTAACAAAATATTGTCCAAATCTGCATTGGTACATGGCAGACCACAATACACACCCACACAACCTCTTACATAAAACCAGGGGCCTGGGTGGCTGAGTGGTCTAAAGCATGTGCTTATGGATCACAGTGCCTCTCACCGCCTAGTTTCGAATCCCACTCAGAACAGATCCTAGTGTGAGAAAGTTTGTCAGTTCGCTTGCCGAAGGTCGGTTGTTTTCTCCCGGCACTCCTGTTTCCTCCACCATCCCAGAACTGACCGCCTCGAAATAAGTGAAAGATTCTTGACTGGGGTGTAAAACACCATTACTCCACTCCACTCTTACATAAAACCAACTTATTCTTAGATTAATCCTAGAGTTTAATAAACTTACTATCATTGTGAATAGCTAACAAATATTGCTTATGCAACAATAAACCAACCAACCAGCTTTAGTACTAATACACTTGCCTGCAATGTTACAAGACAGACCACTTAGTCTGTTACCAAGCCGACCAGTAGGTTTTAAACAACAAAATGGCACTGAAAAGCGGGGCAATATAGGCTTGTAACTATCTATGATGTGAGCAAAAAGTATAAGTAAGTAAGGAAATCCTGAAGGGACAAGCCATATATCTGCTAAGTTTCAAACAAGAATTCTGCAAAATTATGGGTCTCACCTGGCTTCGCATAGCCTTTGGGCTTTAGCACAAACTTTGACATAAACTTTCACATTTTGACATGCCGCTGCCACCACCACCATCACCAGAAAAGAAACACCTAAGGTCGCCTCATGGCAAAGCCAGACAATATATAACATAAAACAGTCAGCAGTATATACCATTAATTTATACGGCTATCCATATAATCTTGAAGTCTGGATAATACATTACCCTAGTTCCATTTTCAATATCTTTATCATCTAAATTGTGGAATATCAGATCAAGTTTGGACCCATAGTCTGTAGTTGATTGAAGAATTCCTTGTTTGTAGGACAATTCATTGATCTTTAGAATGAGATCAATTGAACAAATGGTGCATATTTAAATGCATGGAAACTGAATTTCTATTTATAGTAACTGTGACCTTGACCTTTGATCTAGTGACTTGATTTGCAATCCCACGCATTGTCTTGTCACAGATAATAAGAAGAAAAAGTTCGAGATCAACCAGACAAATAGTGCATCTTTAAATGCATGGAAACTGAATTTTTATTTATAGTAATTGTGACCTTGACTTTTGACCTGATGACCTGATTTGCAATCACATGTATTGTTTTGACACATGAAATAAGTGAAAAAAGTTTTAGATCAATGGGAGAAACAGTGCATCTATAAATGCACAGAAACTGAATTTCTATTTATAGTAACTGTGACCTTGACCTTTAACCTAGTGACCTGATTTGCAATCTCATGCATTGTCTTGTCACAGAGAATAAGAAAACAAAGTTTGAGATCAATTGGAGAAACAGTGTGTCTTTAAATGCATGGAAACTGAATTTTTATTTATAGTAATTGTGACCTTGAACTTTGATCTGATGAGCTAATTTGCAATCCCATGCATTGTCTTGTCACAGAGAATAAGTTTACAAAGTTTGAGTTTAATCGGAAAAAATGGTGCATCTAAGCTTAAATGCATGAAAACCAAGTTGTTAACAGAAAAATTAAGGTAATTGGTTCTGGAATGGCGGTGTGACAAGAAAAAAAAACCCAACCTTTGGTAAGCCAACCAATAAACTTCCACACACTAGAATCATCCTGAGTTGAATTTAAACCTGGGTGATGTAAGGCACTGTTATCTGTAAGCATGTGCTTTAGACCACTTAGTCACAGAGGCCATAGGCATAGAGACCATAGTGATAGTGTCTATCCCGCAGATCTACAAGGATACTACCATTCAGTAAATGGTGAATCTCACTCTCTCTCCATGGGTGGTCTATCTAGCTTTGATACTGTTGTAACATCCGTGAATGTGTTATATGGGTAAGATTTATCTTTCTTTGTACTGAATTTCCGCAAAATACGGTTGGCCATCCACTCACAACTAGGTACACTGATGTATCCCGTCAAAGAACACAATCTTTACATGCTGGCTGTTTTCTACCCAAACTCCGCAAACTTATTCATCTATTCAACCATTTTTACCGGTAACTACTTATTCAACATAAACATTTACTTACATAATATAATATATATATAATATATATACTAGTATATAAAACGGATGCGAGTGTGTCTACACTAGTTGTAATTATGCTGCCATTACCTATCCCATTCACCACTGTGTATGTTACAGATTACTAGGATTACTAAGGTTAAAGGTCATTTGGCCTACCTGTTAAATGCTAGTATTTTTGACAATAATGTTCGTTCCTCTTTTATGCATACCCTCGGCCTTTTTGTATTTTATCATGATAAACGTATTGTTGTATCCAAAGTGTTACATTTGTACTTAATTCATGGACTTCTGATTATGTACATCACAGAGGTCACGTGACATAAAGCGTATATTTATATTCGCCTATAAATGTCGGCGGTTACTTTAAATTATAAAACTGGACAATGGACATGCACTTCGTTTGACACTTAAATATAACGACGTTTTAATATAAACTAATATAACGACGTTTTAATATAAACTTGATTATTTAAATTTATCTCAAATAATCAAACTAAGGTACAATTAATAACATCGTGACCTAGGTCTAATTCTTGTGAAGATACGTGGAATTGAGTTATACCTAGATTCAATTGAATTATATCATAAATGTACTAAGGTACAAATAATTGTACCCAGGAACAAATGATTGTTCCTAGTAATAATTTATTTGTACCTAGGTTGTAATTCATTTGAACCTATCAAAAACAGAATTGGGCGTATAATTCATTTGTACCTAGGTATAATATTGATATGCCTCTTGATTGATTTGAAGGTTTAAATTGAATTTTATTACGCTAGAATTTTAAAGCATTAATTTTCAATTTATTTAAAAATAGGCGAGTATTATTTAATTATACAGGTACAATTCATTTGAATTGAACCTACCTATAGTTTGTTTATTTCTACAGGTACAATTCATTTGAATTGAACCTACCTATAATTCGTTTATTTCAATTATTTGAGGACAATAATTAATTGAGTATATATAAATAATTGAACATATGTATGTTAAAACGGCGTCCTATACATTGACACCTAAAAGAAACGACGTTTTTATATATGTATATTCATTATTTATACATATCTATAATTGAACCTAGTACAATTTACACCAAGTTCGGATTCTTTTAAAGATAGATGCAATTGAATTATTCATAGGTTCAAACAATTGTACACAGGAACAAATCATTTGTACCTAGGTACAATTGATATACTTCTTAAATTGATTTTGAAAGTTTAAATTGAATTGTATTACTGGAATATCAAAACATTAAAGATCAATTAATTTAGAAATAGGTATAATTTAATATACCTATGTACAATTCTTAATATATTTTATTTATACCTATCTTCAATAAATAGTATCTAAGTTATTCATTTTTCTGGCCTTGTCTTGTTGGCTTTTGTAGAATGGTTGTATTCTTGTCAAGTTGTGTTCGCTGTTTCAAATTACTTCTAGTGCATGTGTACCAAAAGTAAATACTGATAATTTTAACATACTTTTGTATCATTATATACATGTGCAAATAATGATTGGATACAGTGAATTTTAACAGGTTTATATATATTTCATACTAATAAAAAAAAATGAACCAGTTACGCTTTGTATGTGAGAGGTAGGGCACTCGGCATTTAGAAATGAAAGTCATGGTGTCCTTCGGAGGAGACCTAAAAACCGAAGCCCCATTTCACACCATGCGTAAGTGACATGTCAAAGAACCCTTCCCGCTGCACATTACTCTTAGCGCACTGCAAAGGTCAAAATTTCTACCGCTTCACCTATAGCTGGTGACGTCTCGATATAAGTGAAATATACTTGACTGGGACTTAAAACCCCGTTGATTCAATTAATAGATCACGAACCAGGCAATTTTATACAATATTTGCTGGCAAAATTATACACCTATAAACGCTGGATAGTGAGCTGTCCAGAGATTTATATTATGTAGCATAAACTGTGTGGCAGTAAATCAGGATAATTTCAGAATTTCCTTTTTTTATTTTTTAAAAGTTTTGGAATATCACATATATAAAATGTGACAAATTGTCCGTTTTACCGTGACGTCGTGTTTGCGACAAACAGCGGGCGTCATTGAAGATCATCCTGTGACGTGACTAAAGCGTTCAATTAAATCGTGCATTATAACTATGATTCCCTCATGACTGACGGTGATTGGTATCATCAATTTAAATACCTTCATTAATTAGCTTCGCGGAAATTAGGTTATTTGCTTTTGTATCTATTAAATTATTCAGATCGCATATCATCGGTCCCAAAATTAGCCCCAATAAAAATGAGAAGAAGGTATCCATCTATTCGACCTAACCTCCATAACTTTCAGTAGTTTTGCTACACAAAAAAATCAATTATTAGACCTATCTAGTATCTCAGCCTTAGAACGAAGTCGTTTGTGTATTGATTTCAAATGTTTTAATATTCAAAATGGTGGTAAAATGTGTTGTGTTCGTTTAAGAATCGCCTAGGAGGAGTCGGTATTGAAAACCATACAAACTGATCATTGTATTATTCAAGGTTGTTGAATAACACCCCTTAAATTAAGTTCGTGAGAATCCCCGCCCCCCAGCAGCTGTTTTCCTTAAACCGAAATTTGAATGAGGATATTTCTTGAAAATCTTATTTAAACATATCTATCTATAAATGAAAGGAGAAGAAGATATATACGACTGGCTTTGTAACGATACCTTCTGATAAGAAGAAATCAAAATGATATGGTTCAAGTTTTCTGCATTATATATAGTATATATAGATCTATTATGTTTGCATTGATGTTATTGATTTGAATATTCAGCGTTAAAGGCTGCAGTTCTCTCGATCCGCCGTTCTTCTCTTCTCGTCTGCTCTAAGCAGTTATATTACCGTAACTCGCCCATTGTTGAAGCCCTGCTGTTCAGAGGTTCATAGAATATATATACTAATCCGTTAGGAATACAGGGATGTATATCGACAGATTTCACAACGGTCAACGTGAAGACTGATCTTCGGAAGGAGAACGAACGAATAAATTATATTTTGTATAGGAAACTATACAAGTATATATGTTATATATATACACTGTATTGGTCTAAGTTATCATGATCAGCATGACGAACAGATTATGTGAGTTTTACAATGGATGGCGATGCTGTGATTAGAAAGATTGGGTTTTTTAAGAGTTCTGTTGTTAACATTCCGGAATATTCCCTTGTTATATAACACAGGAATTCAGATGACCCGATAATTTTTTTTTAAAAGTTTATGGTTATTATGGTACAGTGATGTCTATA